>JAJJWW010001416.1:0-515520 GCA_023531295.1 Papaver armeniacum
TCAAACACTTTGTATTGAATTCATGAAGTTCTTACAATGATTACAATAGTATTGAACTACTAATAGTGGATGAAGCAAAGCTTGGAATGAACTCTAATGGTTTTTCTTTTATGAGTGTTCTTGATTATTTTTCTTGACTGAATTCTATTTTAGCAACCTGCCTCTATTTGAATCCTTATATAGGCAAATACATCAGTAGAAGAAAACAGATGATCACATGCAAAATATCTGTGTTGATCTTATATCAGTTTGTCTCATTCGCCAGGCTCTGGGAAGATTTCATTGTCTTCTCGCATCATTTACTTCATGCGTATCTTGGTGAGTGTCGCCTTGTATCAATCGGGGTTCCTCTTTGTATGTCTCCTTTGTCATCGCATGATTACTCTTTCACCAAATTTCTTTCCCTTCGTGCTAATGGTTGTTTTAGTTGAGGTGAGGTTGCGGATTAGCTCGTGCGATATTTCGCCCTACATTTGGCCTCTTCGCATTATTCTTCTCGCAAGTGGAATAATGCGAGAATCTCGTAAATCTTCTTTATTCAATGTATCTCCGTGATTTCCGCATATTTATTACACGTGTTTTCAACTTCCTTCTTTTCGATGGGTGCGTGCTTTTATTACTTTCCCCGTATAAATACCAGAGGTGGGGAGGAATATTTTCTGCGTCTTTCTCTTTCCTAATGTTTAGCTTTAGGGTTTTATGTGTTCTTCAAACTTCATGTCTTTGATGGTGGATTGTGGTGTGTTCCTTCCCGCCGTTGTATTGCTTTTCCGGTGAGTCTTTGCCTCGGTTCTTCATGCTCTGTAATTTTTCTTTCCTCATGAAATTCGTTGTCCTATTTTGGTGCTTCATTTGTTCTGTAGTCTAGATATTTTTTTTATCATGACTGGGACCTCTTGAAGATGTGTTATGTTCTTTAAGCATGACGATATTTCCTTTCAACCGTATGGTACCCAATTTTATCCCGAGGTCACCATTCGAAAGAATTATCCAACGAGCCTATCGGAGGACGTCTTCGGAAAGGATATCTACCGATTCTCTTGGAGGGGTCTAATTCGTCGTTGCACTCGTTCTAGCTTGGAGTCACCTCGCGATACTGATCCCAATTGCTCTGCTGAATTTGATGCGCTGTTGGTGGTGGCGTCAATTCGCGAAAAGAAACCTTGATCGCGTGCTTTTTATATTTCTCCTCGCGCATTTTTTGCATTTCTCCTGCCGCTATGGATCTTTGCAATTGTATCATTTTCCTTCATTTTATTCTTAGAAATAGATATGCATTCGATAATTTCCTGCTCTTTATATATGAAAAATCATTTTTTTTTCTAATTTTCTATGTATGCTGTGGTTTTGGGTATCTCCCTTCGGAGTTGGAAAGCATGTGGGCATTCTAGTGTTCTCCTACTGCCTCGCTCCAACTTCGAAGAGGGGAGTTTTCAAGTGTGTAATTTTATGCGATATGAGCTTAAATTTAGAAATTAGACTCTTCTCGCGCAATATTGCGAGAAGCGGATTCCTAAAGTATGGTGATATAGGTGTTCCCTGGCATGCTGCAATTATTGGGATAATTTAATTTGTAACTTAGATGATACTTAGCTCGTGGGAAGCGTTGATTGATAGGTGTTGTAAAACACCGTAATATCTATCTATTGTTTATGCTTTCTTTGCGAGTTTTCTTGTAAATTATGTATCTTATGTCTGCTTTTGAGTTATTAGGTACTCTGGAGTCGCATGAAGGAAAAAAAGAAGAAATTACTCTATTTGAGCCAAAAGGACAAAATTGTCATCTCATGGGCGAACATTATCCTGGAGTCCGGTCAAGATTAAGGGGTAATTCTGTTGGGAGGAGGACTAAATACGGTCAAGCCGCGGTTAAAGGGTGGCAGCTTTTGTTTTAAATGGAAATGTTAAAGGCACCCATGAAGTTTTTGAGGCACCCATATAGGGTGGATTATATGCAGCAGTTGGGGTGTACCATCTAACCCCAAACCCAACTTAAGCCTGAATTCGAGAGAGATGTTTTCTCTCGTTCATCTCATTCAATTCGAAATTGAGAAGTAAAGTAGCAGAGCCGCGTTTACTCACAAGACTAAATACGAGCGATTAAAGGATGGATTTGAAGTGGCTGATTGATGCAAGAGAATTTGTTGAGGGTTTGACAAAGGATGGTTAAGCGTGATACAATTGGAGATGTTGCTACCAAGATGGATCTGAGGCCATGAGGAAGAGTTCGAGAAATTGAATCGGGTATTGATGGTTCGAGTTAGTGACTGAGATGAAATCGAGAGAAGATCGAGAAGGTATAGAAGCAGGTGAAGTTGCTATGAATGATTGGCAGTGAGTTAGTTCGAATCTGTGAAATGAGTTTGAAGACTGAAGTAAGGGTTTCAGTGATGAACAAGTTTCAGAATAGTCACGATTTGAGCAAGAAATCGGTAGCAGAATGAATTAGGGTTTCGATCTTTGAAAGGATTGTGATGAATTGAAGATGGGTTTGATGATTGTTGTTGAAAGCAAATGGTGGAGATTCATGGGCATTCTGAGGTTGAAAGGGGTTTTCCGTCTTAGTCCAATTGTTAGCAAGGGTTCTGAGGTATTGCAGATGGTGATTTGTATGGCTGAGATGAATCTGATTGGTTCAGGTTCAGTGCAATGAGTTGTTTCAAGGGTTCGAACTGAGTGAGAATTGAATGGATGGAGGATGAGATAAGGGTATTATTGGTTGTCACTTCCAAGGATATAAAATGGGTTCTGGTGAAGCTGGTGAAGAGTGGCTCTGGTGGTGGTAAACAATGGATTGAGTTGAAGCTGTGTAGTTTCAGATGGTGATGATAGTCACTGGAAGAACAAGTGAAGAATGATGGGCTCATGGCAAAGATTAGACCCAAGTTAATGAAACTAGAGCCGCAGATGATGGTGAATGAGAACCTTTGTTTTCCGAGGGAATGGCAGTCGATGGAAATGGTCGAGCTCAGGGAGTATAGTCTAGGAGATGGAGTTATTGGTGCTGTGGGTTGACTGAATTGGTGCCGCAGCTGCTATTGAAATCCGCAGTCTTTGTGATGCAGAAAGTGAAGTTGCGGCTCAATTGGGAGAGCCGAAATTGTAGGTGGAGTCGCTTTTGGAAGTCGTCTCGTATAAGATTGTGTGTTTGAGTCGAAGTCGTAGCCATGATTGCGGTCGCAGAGGGTTGTCGCTTCTCTCGAGCCGAAGGATGAATTGAATTGTAAAATGCCATGGATCGATGCACCGCACCGAATGGAGTATATTAGATGTGTCTTTGGGTATTACTGTAATGGTTTTCTCTTGAGTACTGGTGGTAATATGAAGTAGTCTGTCAGATGAGAAGTGATGCAGCTGCAGGTGGTGCTGCTAGTAATAGAATTGGCAGACTGGAAATGGGAGGAAGAAATGGTGACTGAGATTGAAGATTAAATGGCTTTGAGCTGTGAGGCAGAAGTGGCTTATGGCGGTGGTATTGCCCGCTGAGTTTTGCGTCTAATGAGCCGAGATGGTGTTGTTGCCCCGCAATGGGATTTGTGTTGGTGGTTTGAATGAGCCGTAAATCGGAAATGCTTGATTTGATGTCACAAGGTGTTGGTGCAGAGTGAATAGATGCGGTGGATGTGTTTGTGGTGCAAACTGCAGATGTGCAATGGAGCCGCCGAGAATGGAGTTAGCAGTGTAGCAGTGGCATTGCAGGTTCTTTGTGATGGAACACTTGTGAGAGTGGTGGTGTGATGAGTTGATGAAGCTGAAGAAGAACAAGATTAGAAAATGAGATGTCACCGGGAGATTTTGCGGTGAAGAATTGAGTTGGTCGTGCATGCATTGGAACTGAAGTGAAGGTAGTAGCCATTATGGCTGGATGACAAACAGTGCAGCATCATCTTGGTGCAACAGAACTATGGCTTGTGCAACATGGCCTAGGCCTATGCCGATTAGACCTCGACTCATCTTAACTCACCCGATTCACCCATTTGACTCATCGACTGTGCTTGACTCGATCGACTCGAGTTGACCTCGCCGAGTTGGATCGTTGACCGACTTGACCCGTTGACCGATGATAGTTGACTTTGCCAGGTCACCCGAGATACTTTCCAAGCGACTTTTCCGGCCAAGTTCCGGCCATAATCCCAGTTTTCCGGCAACGATTTTTGGACATAATTTTACATGGGTTTTTCTCACAATGGGCTTGGTGGACCACTTGGAGATGGGTTTTGAGAAGACCTAATATTGGAAGGAGTATCCTTTATGGAGATTGAAAAACATAAAAAGAGGAATATCTCCGATATCTTTTATTATCTATTCTTTTGCCTCTACTTTTGTTGTAGGGTTAGAACCATGAAGTCTTTTCTCTTTCTTCTTGTTATGAACTCCATTAATATGAGCTAGAGTTTTATTATTGGTTATGGAATAAGTTGGATTTCCAAATATGGGTTTTAATTCAATAAATTAGTTTTCTCTCATATTATCGTTTATGATTCACTATTAATATTGTTACATGATTTGAATGCTTGTTTAGTCGAGTCGCGAATCGATTGAGTTTGCTTTCATCTTTATTGCTAGATTAGGGTTATTATACGCAAAAGTGATAATTCCTGATTGCAAGTAGCATAAATAAGATTATAGTTTTTAGTGATATATTCTTATGATCTTATGTGGACCATAACCTTTGTTAAATCGGATTAGTGCTTTTACACGTTCGATTGCTTCGATTGGCCTGATTTCATAGAACCTAATGCATCTAGGGAATTAAACTTGATTAGTGCTTTTACACGTTAGGTTGTTCTTTTAGATAGAATTCATATTCGCATCTTTTAATGTGTTTGTTGATGACAAGAGGAGATTAGCGGGATATTCTTGCGATCAAGGTATTCTAGGGTCTTTGATAAAAGTTGAGATTAAAATATCAATTCTAGTTATTGTGTTGAAAACATGTTTGTGATTGAAGACGAAATCCATGACCAATACTTTCTCATCCTTGATTTGATTTGTTTACCTTTATTGTTTGCTTTTATTTTATTTTAGAATATAAAAATCAGAAAACCCCCGGTGTTATTTCTAGGAAACCGAATCAATTTGACAACCAAGACCTCTCTGTGGGAACGATCCTTTCTTGACCTTGCTTCATTATATATTTTGAGTAGTAAGAAAGTGTAATTTATATTTGTGTCGGCTGACAACCGGTCAAGCGTGCTTTCCTTATTCCTCATCGCGACCTTTTCATGCCTCCGCTCCTTTCGCGCTCTTCATGTTTGCACGAGTTTATAGGAAACATAAATGATATTTAATCAATTATCTAATTTATACAAGTTTTCTACATACCCCAAGTATTTTAGCAAGTATCATTATAACCATTCATATGTCAAATGGTTAGTTTGATGCTGCTAGATCAATAATGCTTGAGCATTGCACGAGCAATTTTATATCTTTTTTTTTTCGCAGGGAGTATATTATAAGCGTTATGAACAATAAAATAAATATTTTGCATAATGAAGAAGTGTCGACAAATGTTTGATGATATTTATTGTTGTGCACGAAGCTATATTTTTTTTTGACATGGAAGGATCTGCACTGGCATTAATTGGGCTAGTTGTTGTTGGGGCTACTTAACCAGAAAACAAAGACCATTTCTATAAGATGGCGGTGAAAAAGACTTCTTCCAGATTCAAAGAACAAAGGAACCCTAAAATGCTTAACAACCGGCAGTTCGGTGGAGATGCTGCTTTCTCTGACGGTGGTTCTCAGGTAACTTAAACCACCAAGTATATGGTGTTTCTCCATCTAAAATCGAGATGCTCAAGTTTTATTACCGTTAAATAGTGAAGAAATTATTGAAAACAACAAATAACTCCCAAGTCGAAATCAACTATATCTAATATACTATTTAAAATAAGAGATCTTTGCTCACATCTATCCCCTAAAGGATTAGATCTAAGGAAACGAAGAAGAAAAAGAAGTCAATGAATTTTTTTCTCTAGTTTTTAGAAGTGACATTTATGGAAGGTTATTTTTTATTTATCTTTGATTAAAAGTGTATTTTCATTTATTTTTCTAAAAGCAAACAAAGTAACTGATAAGTTATGAACAGAAAATTAAATAAAAAAACTCTTATATGTTATTTTCAAAATAAGATTTTTATTAATTTTGGAATATTAACTTTTGAGAATTAATGGAAATAACATGAAAATTACACTCCCACATTGTTAGAAAAATAAAATATCGTATGTTTGGTGAATATTTGTTGTTGCGCATGGAAGAGTATATTTTGGGCCACATAAATTCAAAAAGAGAGCGATGGCACCAATTGTGATAATATGGGCCATATTTTGGCAAGTGAATGTAGTGGCCTACTATAAACGGCCAAGCAAGTGAGGCACGATGATTATGCAATATGCATAGTTGGCCTAGTCAGTGTTCGGCTAGGATGGCGCGACATTGGATAGACTGTCAAGTGCTAAGTTAGCATGACCCTACATGGTCAGTGACGCGCAAAGGTGGCGCTACAATGTAAAGGACATTGGATAAGTAATGAATCTTATTGGCCGACACGATGAAGCTTCATTGAGGGATTGGAAAGATATGGCCAAGTTGTCAAATGAACTTGCGATGTTGGCATTAAGTCATATCCATGGAATTGAGTTGGCTCAAAACTCAAGAATGATGTAAGAAGGCAGAATAAGCAAAGAGTTGGTGTATGCATTAGTTCAAGGCTAGCCAAATCTTGAACAACGCAAACAAGCTAGTAATGCAAGAGTGGCATTGCTATTGTCGAGAAAATTGGCTAAGTGAAGCATATGACGCAATAATAACCATAATGAGCTAAAGTGGCCAAATTGATTAAAGCGCAAAGATTGTTGGACATTGACTAGGCCAAGAAGACTACAAGCCATGTTGGTCGTGCATTGGAGGAAGGCCAAGTCAACAACAGTTGTGCAATATGACTCAAGTGCCGGTTAGGAGTTGGTTATTGGCTTCACAAGCATGCCAAACACGCAAGACAAAATAAAACGGTTATAAACCAAGTTTATAAGCGTGGGAGAAGGTTCATAACTGCTTAATAACATATGTTAGATGATGGCGCTAGTTTGAAGAGAAACTGGCCTAGTTGACACAGTTATTGGCGGTTATGGAACTGCTCCATGGGACAAATAGTTGTCCCATGCATGTGCAACAGTTGTGCACGGTTTTTGGCTAGTAAATTAGTTGTATAAATATTCTAAAGGCATGAGAAAATTAGCATGCTTACACAAGAGACTAAGCCATTAAGGGACTTAGTTGAGAGAGTTTTTGTAAGACTAAGGCGTGCTTCAAGAGGAACAAGTCTGTAAGTCCCCAAGTGGGCAATTTTTGTATATTTTCTCTTTGATGCAATGAAATGAGATAATTGTGTCATGTTCTAAGTGTTCTTGGTTCACTGATTGTTGTTGGCAATGTATGGCATTATTTGAATGCATTACGGGATGCATTTCTGAAGTTAAGAGAAGTGAAAGAAGGGTAAAAAACTTCCGTTGTAGAACTGATAGAGTTGGCTGTTTGCAAATTGGTGCTAACATATAAGGCTGAAATGCAGGTGAGTGAAGCTTGATTCACTACTGAACCACTGTGCTACGAGGTTACCATGTCTCAGAAATTTACAAGAGCCATTTGGAGGTGTGACACCTACGAAAGAAAAGCAAGGAAAACGCCTAAACGAAAAACACTTTTGCGCTTCTAAAGTAATCTTTTATAGTACTTTTAGGTATTCTGATAATTGTCGTGCCCCTAAAAACACCGGATTGGGAAGAAATCCGTTTTGATGTTATTTGTGGAGTTAACGGTAAGAATGCAATTTTTGCTGCTGTTGTTGACAAAATCCAGAAAGCAGTTAGACGGAAACGCTACTTTCTCCAGAGGCGTTCTCAGGCAACTCAAACCACCGAATATGGCGTTTCTCCAGCCAGAAATCAAGATAACCAAGGTTTTTTTACCTGCAAGCAAATAAGTGAATCTTGTGTCGATGTCAACAATGTTAAACAATGTTGCAATGGTGTTCAATAAAGAGAAGATTACCAATGAACTTATTTACATAGGAAAAGAAAATGCCGGCTGGGGTTGTTACACAGATACAGAAATCGATTGCCCACAAAAACGTATTACCCTTTCACGGATAAACAATGTTTTCATATTATAATCCGGTTTAACTTGGAAGTATACGACAACTTTATGATGTAACCGAGGGGGGTATGAACAATATTGCTGACTAAACATACCCACTTGCAATGGTCCTAATCTGGAAGGTTGCTGGAAAACTAATGAATTTATCGGTATTGGTATAATATTGCTTTCACATGAATAAAAAATGCATCAGTTGATACTCGGTTTGATATGTAATCCAATGACTAATCAATGAATACAAGTTTACGACTTAAATCATGTGGGGATGCAATGGATGGTGGGCCGGCTAAATTATTCACAGCAACTTGGATTAAACTATGACTAATAATTGCCAGCTTTACCTCATCGTATAGCAATTACTGAGTTATTTTTCTTCCATCTAAAAAAGTTGAACAAATTCCTACACTTAAACATCCATCTGAGATTAATACCAAAGCTGCTTAATTTTCTTCTCTCCTAATTTCTTCTTTCTTCCATTATCATCCACCAGTGACACTTCTTCTTTATAACTATGGCAGAAATTTTTATTAAGGCTGGTGCAACAGTAATTTTAAATAAGTTGCTGGGTGTTGTTACTGAAGAAATTGGTTTAGCTTGGGGTGTCAAAGATGACTTGAAAAAGCTTCAGAATACCTTGCAAATGATTCTCGCAGTGATAACAGATGCTGAGAGAAGACAAGTGACGGGATGAAGCTGTAAGAATTTGGCTGGGGCGGCTCAAGGATGTCACATATGATGCCGATGATGTAATGGATGAATTTGCTTATGAATCCATGCGTCGGAGTGAAAGAGGGGACCGGTTGAAGCATAAGGTACTCGATTTTGCTTCATCTTCCAATCCACTTGCCTTCCGTTTTAAAATGGCGAAAAAGATCAAAGATATCAACAAAAGTTTAGATGAAATTGCCAAAGATATGGATAGGTTTCAGTTTCAAATTACTGCACTAAGTAATACAACAATTGCTTACGGTGAAAGTAGTGAGGAACGGGGCCGGCATACTACATCCCTTTCAAGCGAGTCAGAGATTGTAGGAAGGGAAGAAGATAAGAAGAATTTAATAAATATGTTAACGAAGGTGAACCCATCATCAACATCATCTGATAGAATTCCGGAAAATATTTCCGTTGTTTCGGTAGTGGGGATGGGGGGACTAGGTAAAACTACTCTAGCTCAACTTATATACGGAGACAATTTGATAAAGATGCAATTTGAGCTAACGATGTGGGTTCATGTTTCTGAATATTTTGATGTGGAAAACCTGCTGATAAAAATTATGGAGTCCACAATACAGAATAAGTTTGATAAGTTATCAAATCTCGACGTGCTAGTGAAAAAAGTCCAAGAAAAATTAAGTGGCAAGAAATATTTTCTAGTACTGGACGATTTATGGAATGAAGATCAAGATCAATGGGACAAACTCAAATCTGTGTTGCTCGTGGGTGCTCATGGGAGTAAAATACTAATTACTACAAGGAAAAACCAAGTTGCATCTATTGTGTCTGGGACTAATCTTTCGTATAATTTGAAACAACTATCTGATGATGCATGTTGGTCTATAATCGAGAAAAGAGCTTTTTCCCACGGTGAATCACTACTTATTACTCAAAGAATGTTAAATATTGGCAAAGAAATCTCCAAAAAATGTGGTGGTTTGCCACTTGCAGCAAAATTTCTTGGAAGTTTATTGCAGTTGAAAAACAAAGAGAGTGACTGGATATTAATCAGGGATGATGATATTTGGAATACACAAGATTCTAATGGGAAAATTCTACCAACATTACGATTGAGTTATAATAACCTTCCATCTCATTTAAAACAATGCTTCTCATTTTGCGCATTCTTTCCCAAGAATTGGGAGATTAGAAAATAAACTTTGGTTCAGCTGTGGATGGCAGAAGGATTTCTTAGACCAGAAAAAAAGAAAACTATCGAAGACTCCGGAAGTGAATATTTTGAAAGTCTGGTGTGGAGCTCCTTTTTCCATTATCCGTCGACACACCCAAGGACTGACATAGAGACATGGCAGATGCACGATCTTGTGCATGATCTTGCAGTCGATGTTCTAGGGGACAATGAATTGGTATCTCTCAAGGTAAGTGTTTTTCTCAGCCACGTCCTTTGCCTTCTTCAAAATTTTATCAATCTGACAAAAAATGTTATTTCCAAGGTAAGTGAGCTAAACAATGTTTCTCAAACTCGACGGCTACAATTATTGGATGAAGACATATCAACCACATGTCTGAAAAGCTTAAGTGATGCAAAGAAGTTACGGTCCATCTTCGTCCCTCGAGGTTCTAAGCTAAACCCATCTAAATTCTCAAGAAACAAGCATTTGCGTGTATTACATGTGGGTAATTCCGGAGATTATGTCACTTTAAAGTTGCCTCATTTGAGGCTTAAGCTGAGACAGCTGAGGTACCTTCACCTTACCAATCTTAGTTTTAGTGAAGTGAATAGTCGGTCCATCAGTAAACTTTATAACCTGGAGACGTTGGTATTAAATCATTCGATTGATATTCAAAATCTTCTTAAAAACATTCAATCTTTAAAAAAGTTAAGGCATCTTGATATCTCGGATACCAAAATTGAAGAATTACCTGATTCTGTCACAAGTCTTTATAATTTGCGAAGTTTGGACCTCAGTTTTTGCAAATTAAAAAGCCTACCTGACTCCATCACTGGTTTGAAGTGCTTGGTATTTCTTGATATGTCTTCTAACCCGATTGAAGAATTACCTGCTTTTGTCACCACCCTGCGGAATTTGGAGATATTGAAGGTCAGATTTTGTAGGAAATTAAAATCTATACCGGACTCTGTGTCAAGTCTTGGTAACTTGAGAATATTTAATTTCGAATGCTGCACATTACTAGAAGCATTGCCTGAAGATTTTGGAGCATTGACCCAGTTAAGATACCTAAGCCTTAACTGAGACAATTTCATTACTCTGCCAAGGGAACTCCATTGGGAATCGCAGAACTGGTTTTCCTTCGATCATTGACTTACTGGGTGGGGACAAAAGAAGATAATAATGGTATCTATCTATTCATGGGCTTGAGAATGTAAAATGGCTTACAGATGCTATGACAGCAAAATTGAAAGGGAAGCAAAACCTTCGTCATTTGGAACTGCGTTGGTGTCAACCGGAAGATCATAGTATCGAGCTACTAGAATCTCTACAACCTCCCACTGGTTTAAGGAAGTTAACTATAGCTGGCTATAATGGCGTGAACTTCCCCACGTGGATGTCTGATCCATCTTGTCTACCTAATTTGGATACAATGAAACTTCGGGACTGCTCATCAATGGAAAAACTTCCAGCAGCTATTGGGAAGCTATTAGGAGATATGCATTCATTGTATATATTGTATATATGGTTATATATTTTCTTAGTTAGGAAAGATATTTATTACATGTAGATTTATTTTATCTCTACCTATTTATTCACAGGGAAACCTGTTTTGTAACCCAAGCTTTCAATAATAAGAAATCTTCATCTTCTCTACCTTATCGTTTCATGGCATCTGAGCCAGGAAGGACTTAACCAAAATAAAATCAAATAAGAAAATTGTGTTTAAGATTAGCACCATGACTTGTGTAGCTAATGTAGCGATCACAACCATTAACTCTGGTGGGGGATCTTTATCGTCTCAAGATCGACTAGGTCTTGATAATACTCTTACTGATATCCAATGGGAAACCATTGTGCAAATGCTTAAAAATTCGAATAATGATTCGAAGCTTGCTGGTAAATGGATACTTGATACAGGGGCTTCACGACACATGACAGGAATTAAAGAATTTTTGTTTAAGACTCATGCAATTGGGTTTTCTTCTGTGAAGCTTCCGAATGGCACATATTCTCATGCTCCATGCGAAGGCACTGTGGTGTTTGGAAACAATATGAAATTATTCCGTGTTTTATTTGTTCCTGATCTACACTGCAACTTGATATCTTTAGCATGTTTAATTAAAGATTTGAGATGTATCGTCACTTTGACTGATAAATTATGTGTGATACAGGACCGCACTACGAGGACGGTGATTGGTGTGGGTGAGGAACGTGACGGGGTCTATATCTTCCATAGTGGAACGCTCATTACTGCAAATCGAGTATCTGCTGGAGAGGATTATTGTTTATGGCATAGACGCTTAGGTCATGCGTCTAATAAGGTTGTTTCTTTACTTCCGGGTATGAACAAAGTTGATTGTCGGAAATTTCTTAATGAACCATGTGATATTTGCTTTAAAGCTAAACAAACTCGGACTACTTTTCCGGTTAGTGAGAATAAAGCGGATGACTTCTTCAATTTAGTTCATTGTGATGTATGGGGTCCTTATCGTACTCCATCTTCTTGTGGTGCACATTATTTTCTTACCATTGTCGATGATTACTCTCGTTGTGTATGGGTTTATTTGATGGCACATAAAACAGAGGTGGTGCAAAATTTTCGGAATTTTTGTGTCATGGCGAAGACGCAATTTGATAGACAAGTTAAGAAGGTGCACAGTGATAATGGTACAGAATTTCTTCCATTAATTCCTTTGTTTATTGAACAGGGTATAGAATTTCAAACTTCATGTGTGGATACACCACAACAAAATGGGCGAGTTGAACGCAAACATCGTCACATATTGAACGTGGCGCGTGCTTTACGATTTCAAGCCAATTTACCTCTTCGGTTTTGGGGTGAGTGTATCTTAAGTGCTGCTCATATTATTAATCGCACGCCTACTCCCTTGCTCAATGGGAGAACACCGTATGAATTGTTACATAAGAAACCTCCTATTTATACTCATATTAAAGTATTTGGATGTTTCTGCTATGCAAGTCTTGTCCCTCGTGATCGTAATAAGTTTAATCCAAGAAGTCGAAGATGTATTTTTGTTGGTTATCCTTATGGAAAAAAGGGTTGGCGGTTGTTTGATTTGGAAACGAAACAATTTTTGTGTCTTGTGATGTAGTGTTTTTTGAAAACAAATTTCCTTACACGGTTGTTTTTTCGGATAATAATAATAATAACGAAGACAATAATAATGAAGTTGGGGTGGATGACTGGCGTGTGATTTCTGGAGAACAATCTGTTTTTCTGGGGTCTGATAGTCCTCAAATACCAGCCACTATGAATCCGGGCAATACTGAATGTGCGACAATGAGAATCCGAACAGAAACAGACAAGTCTGCATTGGGTGTGCGGCGACTTACGTAACGTGACAGCAGGCGTTCTTTGCATAATTTGAAAAGGTCACACAACGTGACAGGTGGGACGTCAGTTGGGATGTTAGGTGACACTAATGGCCAGAAAAGTTCAGGCAAAGTTTCAGAAACAGAAAACGTCTCCCGTGACATTACTTCAAATGTGTCAGAGAATAAAAGGAATACCTCAAGCGAGATTTTGTCAGAGAATTCAGAGTAGGTCGGAGAATTTTGTATCTTGTGACGTTAACTCTCAAATTAATTCAGGTGTAACAAGGGAGACACCTACTGGAAGTCCAACAGTCACACAATTACCAAACAGGTCTAGTGAGAATTCGGATGCTTTTATCTCACCCGGTGGTGTAGCCTCCCAAAATATGTCGTGGTGTTTTTATTTCACCTGCATCGTAGCCTTGCCGCATATGTCGAGGATACTACGATACAGCTTTTACTTCCGATGCTACTCATATACCTGACAACATATTGACTGAACCGATCAGTGACATTTCGATCGATGGTTAGGCGAAGTGTTCGTTCTCGGGCTCCTAATACTCGGTTAAAGGATTATGTATGCAATACAGTGAAAGCAATAGACCCAGGCTCCTCCACTCCCCATTCGTCAACGTCCTCAGGTACGCCTGATCCCATAACTAATTATGTGTCTTGTGCAAATTTCTCTGCTAATCATACTCATTTTTTGGCGGCGATTACTACTCTTAAAGAACCTACCAGTTATGCCGAAGCTGTTCGCCTTCCATGTTGGCGTGTAGCTATGTCTAAGGAAATTGGTGCTCTTGATAAGAATGGCACATTATCTATAACTGATTTGCCGCCAGGGAAGAAGGCTATTGGTTGTAAATGGGTTTATAAAATTAAATATAATTCTGATGGTACCGTCGAGCGGTATAAGGCTCGCTTGGTTGTCCTTGGAAATAAACAAGTGGAAGGGGTGGATTATCATGAAACATTTTCTCCCGTAGCTAAAATAGTTTCGGTTAGAACATTTTTAGCAGTCGCAGTTGCTCGTGATTGGGAGTTACATCAAATGGATGTTCACAATGCTTTTATACATGGGGATCTTGATGAGGAAGTATATATGCAACTTCCTCCAGGATATTCGACTAATTCTCCTGGTAAGGTGTGTCGACTCCATAAATCTTTATATGGCCTTCGTCAAGCTCCTCGTAATTGGTTTGCTAAGCTTGTAGGTGCTCTTAAGGCTTTTGGGTTTATACAGTCTTATGTTGATTATTCTCTATTTACTCTACGACGAGGTGAGAATTCTATGAATGTACTGGTCTATGTGGATGATTTAATTATTCTTTGGGAATAATTCCATTGCTATTAGTGCTTTTAAAGCATATTTGAGCCGTTGTTTTCACATGAAAGATTTGGGAAGTCTCAAGTATTTTCTTGGTATTGAAATGTCTCGTGGAGTCGATGGTATTTTTATCTCAACGGAAATACACTTTGGATATTTTGTCAGAGACTGGACTTCTTGGAGCCAAACCAGCTTATTCACTCATGGATCAACATCATCGTTTGGCTCTAGATGATGGGCCACTTTATTCTGATGCTTCTCAGTATCGTAGGCTTATTGGACGTTTAATTTATTTGACTATTACTCGTCCTGAATTATGTTACTCGGTACATGTATTGGCTCAGTTTATGCAGTCTCCTCAGGTATCTCGTTGGGAAGCTGCTCTCCGAGTTCTTCGTTATCTGAAGAGCCATCCGGGTCAAGGGATTATTTTGCGTAAAGATAGTGCTCTTCAGCTTACTGCTTATTGTGACTCTGATTGGGCCTCCTGTCCTCTTAGTCGTCGTTCACTTAGTGGTTATTTTATTTTTTTGGGAGGCTCACCTATATCTTGGAAGACAAAGAAGCAACACACAGTATCTCGTTCTTCTGCTGAGGCCGAGTACCGTTCCATGGCTTATACTTGTAGTGAGCTCACGTGGCTAAAGGCATTATTGAAATCTCTAGGTGTGTTTCACTCTCAGCCTATGCGACTTTCTTTGTGATAGTCAATTCGCACTTCATATTGCTTTGCTAATCTCGTTTTTCATGAACGCACCAAACATATTGAGATTGATTGTCATTATGTGCGCGATAAAATTCAGTCTGGAGCTATTGTTACTTCTCATGTTCGAACAAGCTGCTCAGCTTGCGAGATATCTTCACCAAAGCTCTTGGACGTCCTCAGTTTGAGCTTCTTCTTCGCAAGTTGGGCATTCGTGATCTCCATGCTCCAACTTGAGGGGGAGTATTAGGAGATATGCATTCATTGTATATATTGTATATATGGTTATATATTTTCTTAGTTAGGAAAGATATTTATTACATGTATATTTGTTTTATCTCTACTTATTTATTCACAGGGAAACCTGTTTTGTAACCCAAGCTTTCAATAATAAGAAATCTTCATCTTCTCTACCTTGTCGTTTCAGAAGCTCCCAGGTCTTTGGTGTCTTAGACTTTCAGGAATGTTATTCCGGAGTTTGGATGTCGAATTTCCTTTCTTAAAGCTGCTACATTTTTACAATGACATCCTTCTAGAAGAAATATCTTCTTCCTTTCCTTGTCTTCAATACCTGTATATCAGTGGCTGCTCAAGTTTGATCAGAATTCCTCTGTTTCCTTCTCTGACGTGGTTGGATTTTTGCAACAGCAACCACCGGCTAATAAGCTCGATTGAGAGATGCAGCGCCTCTCTCACGCACCTTATCATAAGGAATATTGATAATTTTGAGTTCTTCCCATTAGGCATACTCCAAAGCAATCGTAATCTTAAGACGTTATATGTTGTCGGGTGCAATCAGCTTCAAGGCTTTCGGGCAAATGATGATGGGAATGAGAATGCGGCTGGTGATTTTGGCATTGAAATCCAACATGTCTCTATTCAGACCTTCGTTGTGACTAATTGCTCAGTGTTAAAATTGCTGCCAGATTTACGAGGATGGACCTCTCTTCAGAGTTTAACCATTTACGACTGCCCCCAAGTGAAGGAGTCTTTAAACTATGATCTGAAGTCGCTCTCTTGTCTTCGATGTTTGGAAGTTGATTTCATTCAAAGAGACGAGCACCGAGGAGATCCGTCTGAGATTGAAGACTTGATTAATTTGCTACTGTAGCAGGTACTCTCTTTGCAGGTACTTTCTTTATAGTTCTATTTTTGGTTCCTACGTCACTTGCTCTATTTTTTCACTTTCTTTTTTAGTCAATTCTGGTTTTAAGTGTTATCAATTCTCTCGATTTCAGATTAATTGGCAGGATTAAACTTTTGACGAATTTCCTGTATTACATGTTTTTTTTTTCCGCGGGTGTGCCAAGTATAGATAGCACTACACCATTTCCAGGATTTTGTCACAAGCTATACCTGTTACTTATTGAATTTGTAACGGTTATAACTGTACTAAATAGGCCGTTATTAATAATTGTGATAGTTTTTTGTAACGGTTTTATACGTGACAAAAGGCGAAACAGATCACATATAAAAAGTGTTAAAATAATTAATAGCCACAATTAACCTAATTTTATGATAGCGACACGTGTCATTTTTGTCACATTTATCTTAACGGTTTTAACTGTTACTCTCTATTAACCACAATTCAGAGTATGCCTGTCTTAAAGAGTCACATTTACAGCAACGCTTATAATCATTCTCGAATCCTTGCAACTATTGCTTGGCGACACGTGTCCTTTTTTGTCACGGTTAAAGTAACACATATTAGTGTTGCCATGAATTTGTAACAGTTACTCATAGGACACGTGTCGTCCTTTTGTCACGGCCTATGATGACGCGTGTTATTTTTTCTTCACAATTTGTGTCACAGTTATAACCGTGATAATTTTTTCTGTTACAATTAAAAAAATGGGTAGCCCAGATCATTTTCATGGACCTGGCCTTCCAGTTTCTGGGCACATGTCTGGTCATTATTTGGGACCTACCCTTTCGGGTTACGGGCCGAAACACAAATAAACCTAAAACACAATTGCAATTTCTTCTTTTTCAATCTGCGAGCTATCTGCATTCTACCATTCATACATTCATTATGACACGATCTTAATATGCATCTAGATTCATTATCAAATCTACCCAAAAAAACAACAATTCAATCTTATTCAAGTACGCTCCCGGACAACACAAAAAAATCTTCTCCAATTTGCTTGGTACAAGACTATAGGTTGCGGGCATGACAAAGTCTGTCACTAGAAATACACGAAGTGCATGACCAAGGTCAAGAACGAAGCACCAAGTTTTCCTTTAGATGCACCAGTTGCATCTGATACTACTAATCTGTCCAACAATAAAAATTGAGCATATATATCAGTCAATGACACAATCAATAGACAAGTGCATCTTAGATGCTATTTAACTACTACTAGATGTGAAGTAGCAGGACCATTACTAGATGTGAAGCTCATATCAGCTACTCCAAAAAAAAGGAATATCAGGAAAGTGAACATGAGAGTGAGTCTTACTTCAATGAGTAGGCACCACCAGCTTTCACTTTGCCACAGTCTTGGCATCCCCGAATTCCTATGTCCTTCCTCTTCACGGCATACTGCACAAGGAACAGAGGAACAAAATTGATTACTAACTCGATTTTAGAAGGAAAACAAAACATAACAAAGATACTACACCTAAACCTGGTGTAACAAAAAGAAAACAACTATGAACAAACTCATGTTGATCAAAAGGAAATATCAAAAGCATAATAATTCTGAAGTTTTATGATATTCTACAAGCGTTAATAGTCTGAAGAGTTCAACCGTAAAAACTCGATAAAAGAATTTAACGTATGAATACAATTTCTCAGAACAAGTTGACCCTCATTTCACAGGAGCACCAAGGTTCAATGCTCTATGCTCAGCTAAACAACATAGACTCAAACAAGACTTTTGAATTGAAGAGGGAGAAGAGGCAATATTAATATGCATTCGGATAGCAACACTTACCTTATTTGCCAACGATTAGGCCTTTTTCATACGCTTAGTCTGCATCCACAATAAAAACATCTTAAGGGCATCAAGACACAAACTAATAAATCATCTTGGAATTTCTTTAAGGGCACCATATGGAAGTAGCATAACCAGTATCAAGACTAAAGAGGTTTAAGTAACCCCTTCGGAATGCGGTTCCACTTCGTGTCCCCCTCTACAACTCCTATTTTACGGTGCCCATATACGTGTCCTACAATGCCCCCGCAACCCCCGCATATGCACATCTAAGAACTGTCAAAAACCAAAAATGACTTTGGTTATAAAGTTATGAACAAATTAAGAACACATCTAAAGGAAGTAAGAGCTTTAATCTCTTAATACCTTCTCTACGTACACCCAATATTCTCCAGTCAAAGTTCTTTTTAACTTAACCTTAAATTGAGGCTCCACATAATCTCCACATAATCCAGGGTTCACTGAGACTCACTTGAAATGGATGGGTAGAAACTTGGAGAATTCAATTCTTTGATGCATAGAGCGACCTCCCCTCATCTTTGGCACTTTGAAAAACAAACCCAAATTCATTTTAGTGTGTATATCAAAAAAGGAAGCTTCACGCAAACTTAGCATAAGTAACCTTCTATAGGCGATATAAAATATAAGACAACGAAATTCCTTCATGTCTAGATATTATAATCAACATGAATGGTTATGAGTA
Source organism: Papaver armeniacum (assembly GCA_023531295.1). Lineage (NCBI taxonomy): Eukaryota > Viridiplantae > Streptophyta > Magnoliopsida > Ranunculales > Papaveraceae > Papaver > Papaver armeniacum. Next base: position 19,019 of record JAJJWW010001416.1, read on the forward strand.
GGTATAACAATATGCCCCACGACAATCGTATTAAACAACAACTGCGGCTTTTTTCACACTAAACTTCTAACCGCACGTGCAGAGGTAGGTAAATAATTTGTCACCATATAATTCTTAAAATTTAGATTTTTAAGCCCGACAAATAACTACATCATAACTCACAAGTGGAAAACAAATATGGGAAACAAAAGAATAAAACTTATGAAATCTAGAAAGGCTACACAACAACCAACAAGTGGATTTTCAGAAATGCATTATGTGAAAAAACTGGATTGAACCTTACCAGAAGGAAAAAGATTTAATAATGACAAGCAATGAAACGGTAAACACGAAGTTTAAGTGACTAGACTCACATTGGGAAAACTATATAAACTGGACACTTTGATCTCTTCTTCTCATTAGGATCTGTAGCCTTCCCATTTGGAGACTGAGATAAGTTTTTGAGCAGCAGCAATGTCTAAGAGTGCTGGGATTGCTCCCTTCTGAGTTGTACAGATTGATCCGCAAGCATTTGCAAGTGTGAGCATCTCTTTCAATTTCCCTTCATTTTGTGATATTTATGTTAAGAAAATATGACATTAGCAGGGAGTTTTGCATAGAAAATTATTTGCCTAAGGAGACCTACATATAAATAGAGAATGGATAGGAAACAGACCTTGTAAAGTGATGGATATTTGGCTAGTGTGCAAAGAAGTGATCAAACAAAAGCATAACCAACACATGTAGTATCTACTGTTTTCACTGAGGAATTCTTTCACAAACCCCTTGAAGTTCTGTTCCAAATGTAACACAAATGATCCAATCAGATTCATTCTAAAACAATGTTAGAAAGATGCAGAAGTTAAAGCAAAGGTATGAAACCTTAGTGAAATATATGCAACCCTTGTCTCCATCAGTGACGATGAAGCTGTAGTTCAGGAGACAATTCTTTAGCTCAGAAAAGAAGCTGTAGTTCTCAATTAGCCGTAGATTTAGCCAACAAACATAGAAACCAAAAATTAGTGAATCAAATCTAAACATACATCTATTGCAGCTTCAAATCAATTTCATCTCGTAGCTCCATACCCGGTGATGCTAAGCTGCAATGTCACCGCCATTTCCCTCAATATCTTTGTGACTCAACCACCATCACCGATGATCAGCCACCGAGAAACTCAACTATCGGCATCAAAGAACTGCTCCTATTTCAGCATCAAAGATTACTAGATCCCTTTCTCAAACTGGATCTTGCTCAATCTCTCCACAACTTGCTGTAAAATCGAATCTCAACTAATTTCTTATCAATCTGGTTCCAAACAATCACTGGCTTCAGAAAACTCAAAATTGAGCGAAACCATTTTACCGAATCCAACTCAAAAACCGAATCTAGTCTGGGTTTTGAATGAATCTAATCAAACATAAGAAAATGAAAAAAATCTCGTTTGATCTGAGATCTAATCAAAATAAAACTACGGAATCAAACATGGGAAAGAATAACGATTACAAGATCAAAACAAGCATGAAACAATAATTAATGGAGTGAAGAGATGGATCCGAAGGACTTACCATGGCTGCGAAACTAGAGTTTGTGGAAGCGGCAGGAAAATTTTTTTCTAGGGTTTCAATTTCTCTCGAGGAAAGATATTCTAGGGTTTGTACAAAGAGAGTAAGAAAAAAAGGGATTCAGAGGTGGTAGTTACAGAATGAGTCGATTGAAGTTGGAGGAATGTCTGATCAAAAAAAAAATGGAACATTTGAGAGGTTTTCTGTGTGAGAGAGGCCGATGATAGGAGATGAGAGGAAATGAGTGAAAGTGAAGGAAAGGGAGGAAAATATCTTTTGGTGTTTTTGAACGGTGCAGATTTAGTTAGGGAATGTCATACAGATTCGGATATCTTTGGACGGTAGAGATATGATTTAAGACTATCATGCGGATCAAAGAAAGTGTGTTTTCTTTGTGCTTTCTCTATGTGCTTTCTCTATGTGCTTCCGAGTTGAATTTCGACTACTCACATAGGTCGTGAAGTAATTTCGACTAGTCATACAGGTCATGAAGTAGCTTTAGTACACACTGGAAGATGCGGGTTAGCAGGATACACCATTGAAATCGATAAATATGAAGCTCTTTGTGTTTTCTTTGTGCTTTTTTTGTGCTTTCTCTTTGTGTCTTTGTGCTTTCTTTTTTTGCTTTCGGTTTGAATTTCAACTAGTCACATAGGTCATGAAGTAATTTCGACTAGTCATACAGTTCATGAAGTAGCTTTAGTTCACAGTGGTAGACTCAGGTCATAAGATTACTAGACTAGAGATAGACCAAGAAGCTCTGGGTGGGTTTCGACTTCAAAGTTAGTAGGATACATCATCGAAATCGATAAATGTGAAGCTCAGTGTCAATTCGAACTTCAAATGTGGTATACCGTCATATAAACTATGAACCAATGAAGCTCAGTGTCTATTCAAACTTCAAATGTGGTATACCGTCATACAAACTATGAACCAAGAAGCTCCGGGAGGGTTCAGACTTCAAACTTAGCAGGATACATCATCGAAATCGATAAATATGAAGTTCGGTGTCGATTCGAACTTCAAATGTGGTATACCATCATACAAACTATGAACCAAGAAGCTCTGACAGGGCTCAGACTTCAAACTTAGCAGGATACATCATCGAAATCAAATATGAAGCTCAATGTCGATTCGAACTTCAAATGTGGTATGCCATCATACAAACTATGAACCAAGAAACTCTGACATGGCTCAGACTTCAAACTTAGCAGGATACATCATCGAAATCCAATATGAAGCTCAATGTCGATTCGAACTTCAAATGTGGTAAACCATCATACAACCTATGAACAAGAAGCTACGGGAGGGTTCAAACTTCAAACTTAGCAGGATACATCATCGAAATCGATAAATATGAAGCTCAGTGTCAATTCGAACTTCAATGTGGTATAATGACATACAAACTATAAACCAAGAAGCTCCGGGAGGGTTCTGACTTCAAACTTAGTCAAAAACTTGGTAAGAACGGTGAATCTAACCATTAATCGGTAAGATTCCATCATAATATTCTCTGAAACCTTAAACAAACCCTTTTCTGGCGACTTCGAGAAAGAAAGTGGCTCCGAGATCGAAACCTGGACGGGAGTGGACTACTATAAATCAGAATATTCCCAAAAAATTTAAACAAACCCTATTTTGGCGTATTGTATGCATACCCTGGCTCGAGGTCGAAACCTGGCCGTGAATGGACCACTATAAGCCCAAACTTGGTAAGAACGATGAATCCATCCATTTACAGGTAAGATTCCTTCGGAATATTCCCCAAAACTTTAAAACAAACCCTATTCTGGCATATTGTATGCATACCCTGGCTCCGAGGTCGAAATTTGGTCGTGAATGGACCACTATAAGCCCAAACTTGGTAAGAACGATGAATCCATCCATTTATAGGTAAGATTCCTTCGGAATATTCCCAAAAACTTTAAACAAACCCTATTCTGGCATATTGTATGCATACCCTGGCTCCGAGGTCGAAACCTGGCTAGGAGTGGACTCTCAGGTTCAAAGATTACTAGAGTTAGACCTGAGTTTCTCGTTCGGATGAACTGAGGACGAAATATATCAGAATTGAACATCCTGAGTTCAAATATTACTAAATCTAAACCTGAGTTTCTCGTTTTCGGATGAACTAAAGACGAATTATATCAGAATTGAACATCACAGGTTCAAGGATTATCAGAGTTAGACCCGAGTTTTTCTTTCTGATGAACTGGAGACGAAATATATCAGAATTTACAATCACAGGTTCAAATATTACGAGAGTTAGACCTGAGTTTCTCTTTCGGATGAACAGGATCAGAAATATACTAGATTCGAACATCCCAGGTTCAAAGATTACTAGAGTTAGACCCGAGTTTCTCATTTGGATGAACTGGAGAAGAAATATATCAGTTTCGAACATCCCAGGTTTAAAGATTACTAGAGTTAGACCTGAGTTTCTCATTTGGACGAACTACAGAAGAAATATATCAGTTTCGTATATCGCAGGTTCAAAGATTACTAGAGTTAGACCCGAGTTTCTCATTTGGATGAACTGGATAAGAAATATATCAGTTTTCAACATCTCAGGTTCAGAGATTACTAGAGTTATAACTGAGTTTCTCATTTGGATGAACTCGATCAGAAAGATATCAGTATTGAACATCCCAGGTTCAAAGATTACTAGAGTTAGACCTGAGTTTCTCATTTGGACGAACTGAGAAGAAATATATCGGTTTCCAACATAGCAGGTTCAAAGATTACTAGAGTTAGACCCGAGTTTCTCATTTGGATGAACTGGATAAGAAATATATCAGTTTCGAACATCCCAGGTTCAAAGATTACTAGAGTTAGACCTGAGTTTCTCGTTCGGATGAAATGAAGACGAATCCATCCATTTACAGGTACGAAACCTTAAACAAACCCTATTTTTGCATATTGCATGCAAACCAGGCTCCGAGATCGAAACCTGGCTGCGAATTGACTACTCTAAGTCAGAAACTTGGTAAGAACGACGAATCCATCCATTTACGGGTAAGATTCCTTCGAGATATTGTACGAAACCTTAAAAAAAACCCTATTTCTGCATATTGTATGCGTACTAGGATCCGAGATCGAAACCTGGCCGCTTGTTGACTACTCTAAGTCAGAAACTTGGTAAGAACGACGAATCCATCCATTTACAGGTAAGATTCCTTCGAGATATTCTACGAAACCTTAAAAAAATCCTATTTCTGCATATTGTATGCGTACCAGGATCCGAGATCGAAACCTGGCCGCGAGTTGACCACTCTAAGTTAGAAATTCGGTAAGAACGACGAATCCATCCATTTACAGGTAAGATTCCTTCGAGATATTCTACGAAACCTTAAAAAAACCCTATTTCTGCATATTGTATGCGTACCAGGATCCGAGATTGAAACCTGGCCGCAAGTTGACTACTCTAAGTCAGAAACTTGGTAAGAATGACGAATGCATCCATTTACAGGTAAGATTCCTTCAAGATATTCTACGAAACCTTAAAAAAACCCTATTTCTGTATATTGTATGCGTACCAGGATCCGAGATCGAAACCTGGCCGCGAGTTGACTACTCTAAGTCAGAAATTCGGTAAGAACGACGAATCCATCAATTTACAGGTAAGATTCCTTCGAGATATTCTACGAAACCTTAAAAAAAAAACTATTTCTGCATATTGTATGCGTACCAGGATCCGAGATCGAAACCTGGCCGCGAGTTGACTACTCTAAGTCAGAAACTTGGTAAGAATGACGAATCCATCCATTCACAGGTTCCAAGATTACTAGAGTTAGACTTGAGTTTCTCTTTCGGACGAACTGGAGACGAAATATATCAAAATCGAACAACACAAGTTCAAAGATTACTAGAGTTAGACCTGAGTTTCTCGTTCGGATGAACTGGAGACGAAATATAGCAGAATCGAACATCCCAGGTTTAAAGATTACTAGAGTTAAACCTAAGTTTCTCATTTGGACGAACTAGAGAAGAAGTATATCAGTTTCGTATATCGCAGGTTCAAAGATTACTAGAGTTAGACCCGAGTTTCTCATTTGGATGAACTGGATAAGAAATATATCAGTTTTCAACATCCCAGGTTCAGAGATTACTAGAGTTATAACTTATAACTGAGTTTCTCATTTGGATGAACTCAATCGGAAAGATATCAGTATTGAAATCCCAGGTTCAAAGATTACTAGAGTTAGACCTGAGTTTCTCATTTGGACGAACTGAGAAGAAATATATCGGTTTCCAACATAGCAGGTTCAAAGATTACTAGAGTTAGACTTGAGTTTCTCATTTGGATGAACTAGATAAGAAATATATCAGTTTCGAACATCCCAGGTTCAAAGATTACTAGAGTTAGACCTGAGTTTCTCGTTCGGATGAACTGGAGACGAAATATATCACAATCGAACATCACAAGTTCAAAGATTACTAGAGTTAGACCTGAGTTTCTCGTTCGGATTAACTGGAGACGAAATATATTTGAATCGAACATCACATGTTCAAAGATTACTAGAGTTAGACCCTAGTTTCTCATTTGGATGAACTGGATCAGAAATATATCAGTTTTGAGCATCCTAGGTTCAAAGATTACTAGAGTTAGACCCTAGTTTCTCATTTGGATGAACTGGAGAAGAAATATATCAGTTTCGAACATTGCATGTTCAAAGATTACTAGAGTTAGAACTGAGTTTCTCATTCAGATGAATTGAATATGAATTATAACTAGATTTTTTTATGTATAAAATTCCATCAAGACGATTATTTTCTAAAATGATAATTCCGAACTCCGATTAGTAAATATATATTCTCCAAATAATGGAAACTGAAAATAAAATAAATTATTTTCCAAATAAAAAAATAAATTCTCCAGATTGAAAGATTATAAAAATTATATTAGGGACAAAAATCTTTTTTTTTAAGCATGAAAATAAATATAGGAACATTTTATAAAATTATTAAAATAAAATAAATGACAGGAGTCATTTGTAGCCACAAGATTTTGTCGAGTTTTGAGAAACCGATGGATATGCAAACGTGTCACAAGATTAAAAAGAGAGAGGAAACCTAAATCTAAAAGAAAAACTCGTAAGTATCAAAACCTTCTTCTTTTCTTAGAACTTTCCCCCCTCGCTGCTTCAATTTTCCGCTCGTTTCCCCCTCCCAAATCTGTCAAATCACAAAAAACAGATTCAAAATCATTCAAATCTATTATAAGTCAGTTCCCCCCAAAAGTTCCCCCGAATTTCCCATCTAATTCTCTATTTAATAGAGTATGATACTCCTGCTCAACCACACCATCCTCAGCTCTTTCTTGTTGCTCTAGAACTTAGTTTTAAATCATTTATTCTAGAAAAAAAATGCAATAAATGTTATGGAGATGGTGAAAATGACCATACTACCCTTATCGGAAATAAGTAAAGTAATTCTTATAGACTATGAAAATGACCATATCGGAAATCAGTAAAGTAATTCTTACAGACTGTGAAAATGACTGTATTACCCTTATTGGAAAAAAGTGCTATAAATATTATGGAGACTGTAAAAATGACCATACTACCCTTATCGGAAATAAGTAAAGTAATTCTTACAGATTGTGAAATTGACCGTATTACCCTTATTGGAAAAAAGTGCTATAAATATTATGGAGACTGTGAAAATGACCATACTACCCTTATCGGAAATAAGTAGAGTAATTCTTACAGACTATGAAAATGACCATATTACCCTTATTAAAAAAAGTGCAATAAATATTATGGAGACTGTGAAATGATTATACTACCCTTATCGGAAATAAGTAGAGTAATTCTTACGGACTGTGAAAATGACCATATTACCCTTATTGGAAAAAAGTGCAATAAATATTATGGAGACTGTGAAAATGACCATACTACCCTTATCAGAAATAAGTAAAGTAATTCTTATAAACTGTGAAAATGACCATATTACCCTTATTAGAAAAAAGTGCAATAAATATTATGGAGACTGTGAAATGACCATACTACCCATATCGGAAATACGTAAAGTAATTCTTACAGACTATGAAAATGACCATATTACCCTTATCGGAAAAAGTGAAATAAATATTATGGAGACTTTGAAAATGACAATACTACCCTTATCGGAATTAAGTAAAGTAATTCTTACCGACTGCGAAAATGAACATATTATCCTTATTGGAAAAAGCGCAATAAATACTATGGAGACTGTGAAAATGACCATACTACCCTTATCGGAAATAAATAAAGTAATTTTTACCGACTGTGAAAATGAACATATTACCCTTATTGGAAAAAAGTGCAATAAATATTATGGAGACTGTGAAATGACCATACTACCCATATCGGAAATATGTAAAGTAATTCTTACAGACTATGAAAATGACCATATTACCTTATCGGAAAAAGTGCAATAAATATTATGGAGACTTTGAAAGTGACCATACTACCCTTATCGGAAATAAGTAAAGTAATTCTTACCGACTGCGAAAATGACCATATTACCCTTATCGGAAAAAGTGCAATAAATATTATGGAGACTTTGAAAGTGACCATACTACCCTTATCGGAAATAAGTAAAGTAATTCTTACCGACTGCGAAAATGACCATGTTACCCTTATTGGAAAAAGTGTAATAAATACTATGGAGACTGTGAAGATGACCAAACTACCCTTATCGGAAATAAGTAAAGTAATTCTTACAGACTGGGAAAATGACCATATTACTCTTATTGGAAAAAAGTGCAATAAATATTATGGAGATTGTGAAATGACCATACTACCCATATCGGAAATATGTAAAGTAATTCTTACAGACTATGAAAATGACCATATTACCCTTATCGGAAAAAGTGCAATAAATATTATGGAGACTTTGAAAGTGACCATACTACCCTTATCGGAAATAAGTAAAGTAATTCTTACCGACTGCGAAAATGACCATATTACCCTTATTGGAAAAAGTGTAATAAATACTATGGAGACTTTGAAAATGACCAAACTACCCTTATCGGAAATAAGTAAAGTAATTCTTACAGACTGTGAAAATGACCATACTACCCTTATCGGAAATAAGTAAAATAATTCTTACAGACTGTGAAAATGACCATATTACCCTTATTATAAAAAAAGTACAATAAATATTATGCAGACTATGAAAATGACCATACTACCCTTATCGAAAATAAGTAAAGTAATTCTTACATACCGTGAAAATGACCATATTACCCTTATTGAAAAAAGTGCAATAATTATTATGGAGACTGTGAAAATGACCATACTACCCTTATCGGAAATAAGTAAATTACAGACTATAAAAATGACCATATTACCCTTACTAGAAAAAAGTGCAATAAAGATGATATAGACTGTGAAAATAACCATACTACTTATCAGAAATAAATAAAGTAAAGATTAAAGACTGTGAAAATGACCATATTACCTTTATTGGAAAAAAAAGTGCAATAAATATTATGGAAACTATGAAAATGACCATACTACCCTTATCGGAAATAAGTAAAGTAATTCTTTCATAGTCTCCATAATATTTATTGCACCTTTTTCCAATAAGGGTAATATGGTCATTTTCATAGTCTGTAAGAATTACTTTACTTATTTCCGATAAGGGTAGTATGGTCATTTTCATAGTCTCCATAGTATTTATTACACTTTTTCCAATAAGGGTAATATTGTCATTTTCGCAGTCTGTAAGAATTACTTTACTTATTTCCGATAAAGGTAGTATGGTCAATTTCAAAGTCTCCATAATATTTATTGCACTTTTTCCAATAAGGGTAATATAGTCATTTTCAAAGTCTGTAACATTTACTTTATTTATTTCTGATAAGGGTAGTGTGGTCGTTTTCTCAGTCTCCATAATATTTATTGCACTTTTTTAAAATAAGGGTAATATGGTCATTTTCCTAGTCTATAAGAATTACTTTACTTATTTCCGATAAGGATAGTATGGTCATTTTCACAGTCTCCATAATATTTATTGCACTTTTTCTAATAAGAGTAATATTGTCATTTTCAAAGTCTGTAACATTTACTTTATTTATTTCTGACAAGGGTAGTGTGGTCATTTTCTCAGTCTCCATAATATTTATTGCACTTTTTCCAATAAGGGTAATATGGTCATTTTCATAGTCTTCAAGAATTTCTTTACTTATTTCTGATAGGGGTAGCATGGTTATTTTCACAGTCTCCATAATATTTATTGCACTTTTTTACAATAAGGGTAATATGGTCATTTTCCCAGTCTGTAAGAATTACTTTACTTATTTCCGATAAGGGTAGTATGGTCTTTTTCACAGTCTCCATAATACTTATTGCACTTTTTCCAATAAGGGTAATATTGTCATTTTCAAAGTCTGTAACATTTACTTTATTTATTTCTGATAAGGGTAGTGTGGTCATTTTCTCAGTCTCCATAATATTTATTGCACTTTTTCCAATAAGGGTAATATGGTCATTTTCATAGTCTACAAGAATTACTTTACTTATTTCCGATAGGGTTGCATGGTTATTTTCACAGTCTCCATAATATTTATTGCACTTTTTTACAATAAGGGTAATATGGTCATTTTCACAGTCTGTAAGAATTACTTTACTTATTTCCGATAAGGGTAGTATGGTCATTTTCACAGTCTCCATAATATTTATTACACTTTTTCCAATAAGGGTAATATTATCATTTTCACAGTCTGTAACATTTACTTTATTTATTTTTGATAAGGGTAGTGTGGTCATTTTCTCAGTCTCCATAATATTTATTGCACTTTTTCCAATAAGGGTAATATGGTCATTTCCATAGTCTTTAAGAATTACTTTGCTTATTTCCGATAGAGGTAGTATGGTCATTTTAATAGTCTTCATAATATTTATTGCACTTTTTTACAATAAGGGTAATATGGTCATTTTCACAGTCTGTAAGAATTACTTTACTTATTCCGATAAGGGTAGTATGGTTATTTTCATCGTCTCCATAATATTTATTGCACTTTTTTTTCCCAATAAGGGTAATATGGTCATTTTCACAGTCTTTAATATTTACTTTATTTATTTCTGATAAGTAGTATGGTTATTTTCACAGTCTATATAATATTTATTGCACTTTTTTCCAGTAAGGGTAATATGGTCATTTTTATAGTCTGTAATTTACTTATTTCCGATAAGGTAGGATGGTCATTTTCACAGTCTCCATAATATTTATTGCACTTTTTTCAATAAGGGTAATATGGTCATTTTCACAGTATATAAGAATTACTTTACTTATTTTCGATAAGGGTAGTATGGTCATTTTCACAGTCTGCATAATATTTATTGTACTTTTTGTCTAATAAGGGTAATCTGGTCATTTTCATAGTCTGTAAGAATTATTTTACTTATTTCCGATAAGGGTAGTATGGTCATTTTCAAAGTTTCCATAATATTTATTGCACTTATTTCCAATAATGGTAATATGGTCATTTTCACAGTCTTCGAAATTTTTATTACACTTATTCCGATTAGGGTAGTTTGGTCATTTTCACAATCTTCGGAAGAAGCAGATATTTTTGTTGTGGTTTTGTCGACAAAATCGAGAGAAAAGGTTGGTATTTGTCCAAGTCAAATTTTCCTACAAAGTCATGACTTGTTGACTTGGTCTTGATCCTGTTTTCTAATATTAAGAAAATAAAAAAAATAAATATTGATTTTTAGAAATTAAATAAAATTGTTATTTTATATAAATGTTGCGCAAGTAGTGACAAACAAAATCCTAAGTGTTACTAATTTGGGGTTGTTTTAGATTGAGTAATTGGGGATATGAAAACTAATTGGGGGATATGACTAAATGACAAAATAGGGATCCAAATATCCTAGCTGGGTTACCCCTTATATAATTAAATTATTAATTCCTAATCTAACCCTCCCTAATCATAATTAGTTATTAATCATGATTAGTAAAATGTTAATGATTTGGGGGATATAATTTGTGTATTTATGTTTATTTGAATTTGTGTGGGTTAGTTGAGAGGGAAAAAAAATTTTGAGTAGAATTTTTTTTTTTTTTTGAAAATGGAAGATGATTGTGATGAGAGACTTGCAGCTGCTGAATCTTTAGCTCTATTACAACAACAATCATATCTTCAATCTTCGATTAATGATAACAACTCACAATTGTTGTATGATGAACCAACACCTTTGAATCATTATTTTCTTGACCATGAAATGTTTTGTGAAGAACCAACTCAAGAAAGTAAACATGTTCAAAGATACAAGCAACCCCAACACAGGGTAATGCTTCAAAGAGGTCGAAAATTTGATTTTTTTTTTTGAAACCGCCATTTAAATCCGAAAAAACCTTAGTATCTTGGCATGCTCGTGGTATGAATACTACGCTGGTATCATTTAACCGGCATTGTATTCATAGATATTTGTATCTCGGGACTAAATATCCTTCAAGTATTCAAGAACATACCAGGCGTGGTATTCAAACCAAGATTGAATTAGGTACACATTTATACTTTTTACCTACCAAATGAATATTCTAAGGAATATTAAAAACCTAAGAAAGTGTGAGTACATGACACAGAATGCCGGTTTACCATCTCGGCGTAGAAACTTAAATAACGAGGATGCTTGGCTTTAAATGAATAACATACGAGAGCTAATGATATTTTGAACTTAAATACCTAGGCATTGGTTTCTTTCAACTTAGTATGCTGGGAACCTAATACCGGTATGTTGAGTCGACACGAGGTATGCTTCGGTTCTTAATCCGTGCAGTTTACTTACTTATCGACAATGCCGGTTTTGAACTAATCCAATTTTCTTTTCATTCATTCCTTAGATTATTACCTACAACGATCAACCAAACTCCAAACCGCTCCATCGGGATACGTCGGAGTACTATAAAATGCCGCGGGTATGTTACCAAACAATACTTTCACCTAGTTTTTACACTTTTATGTTGGGATTTGCTTGTAATCTCCATAATGTTGTCCTTATGTAGGGAATAAAATATGAAAAGGAAGCAATTGCTTGGGCAAAAGCGACGGCTCTGAATAACATGTGTGTCTTAGTGAGGAATTCCCAACGTTCAAATGTTCGTTTTGAGATGGTTTGCGAGAGAAGTGGAAAATACAATGAGAAAAATAGCCACAAGAGAAAGGGTTATGTATATGAAAAGAAGACTAAGAGGGTATACAAGACAGTTACGCGGAAGGATGACTGCCCCTTTAAGCTTGTATTCTATCTAAGAGGTTCAAAAGTAGAAGAAAAAGAATGGGAATGTAAGGTGTGGTTTGGCCGTCACAACCACCCCGATCCGAAAGATTTTGAAGGTCACTCCCTAGTTGCGAAGCTAAAACCTGATCAATTCGAGGATGTAAAGATGATGACCAAAGCATGTATCAAACCAAGAGTGATTCTCAGAACCTTCAAGGAAAAGGATAAGACCAACGTTTCTTCACTCAATACAATTTATAGCGCACAAGCAACCATTAAAAGGTTGGAATGGGAAGGGAGGAGTGTTATGCAAGAATTTGAGAAGATAACTTGGGATCACAATTACACGCGTATCATTAAAAGAGGTCCGGACAACAAGCCGCTTCAAATATTCATTTCGCATCCTTTGCTTTCACAATTGGCTCATACGTGTTGTGATGTTCTTGTGATGGACTGCACCTACAAGACAAACAAATACAACATGCCGTTGTTCAACATTGTGGGGCAAACATCGGACAAGGTAACCTTCACATTGGCTTGGTGTTTAATGGAGAACGAGAGGGATTACAATTATCATTGGGCATTGCGGCAATTGAAATTATTGTTCCCGGAAAATCGTTCTCCGAAGGTCATCATAACCGATCAATTTGACGCACTAATGAATGCCATATCCGACGTATATCCGGATGCACAAAATTTTCTATGTACATATCATATAGGTGAAAATGTGAAAAAAACATTGTCATGCTTTGTTTGAACCCTCTAAGGCTGATATTAAGAAGAGAATGGTTGCTCAACTAGAGGAAGATGTTCGCAAAGAGAAACTATAACCCGAAGAAGAAGAAAATGAAAGAGGAAAGATTAAAGAGCGAGTCGACAAAGAACACGATGAAAATCATAAAAGGTGGTTGGAATTTCTAAAGGATTGGGAGAAAGTTTATTGGTCTCTTACCGAGGACATGTATGAAAAGAGATTGAACACGTTTATTGCCAAATATAACGAAGTGTACCCAAGTGCCGTCTCATATTGTCGGGATAATTGGTTGGATAAGTTCAAGGAAAAATTTGTGCGTGCGTGGACGAATCGTTATAGACATTACGGGAATGAAGCAACTAGTATAGCGGAGTCCTCTCATGGGCGTTTTAAAGATCTCATCCAGTCCGGCCTAGGAAACGTGGTTACGGTCACCGAGGCAATGGAGCAACACTTTAAGGCCGATATCGATAGGATCAAGAAGGCTTTTGAGAAAAGCTCAATGGATAGGATGACTCACTTTCTCCAACATACTAAGTTGCTCCAAGGAATAGAGTTTAACGTCTCCCGTTGGGCAATAAAACATATGATGAGACAAATGCAATATGAGAAAATTTACGGAAAATCGGGTGATGTGTGTATTTGTCCTGACATGTCTTCATTGGGGCTTCCGTGTCGTCATATGCTTGTGAAGTATGAAACAGTGATACCTATTGATGTTATTGATCCTTTTTGGAAGCAATTATCTTTCGACCTTCCCCTTACCGAAGCTCCCGGACAATCACCATGGGATACAAAGGAGGCTTTAGAATTTTATGAAGCTTACTCACGTGGCAACTCGGCTAGCCGACAAGTATTGTTGAGCCAACTAAGACTAATTACACGGCCATGGATAGCACAAAGTGAAGAGCCAAGAAAGGGAGATCCGACGAGTAGACCACAAACTAAAATTGCAAGGAAGAAACAAAGAAAAGAGTTAAAACAAATGACTCGACGTGAAGAGGAACTCGCGGCAACTAAAAAAAGAGATCTATGTGCAAGTGAGATTTGAAGCAAGATTATTTTGAAACACCCGTTCCAAACAAAAGTGGTAGGCCGAGGAAGGAACCGATATCAAGTCAACAACAATCGAGGAGTTCCGAACCTACACCAATAGTTGATGTATCCGAGGTTCAAAGGAAAAGGGGAAGGCCCCCTAAGGTACCAACATTAAGCAACCAAGGACAACAACTTGAGCATTCCGAACCTACACCAATAGTTGATGTATCCAAGGTTCAAAGGAAAAGGGGAAGGCCGCCAAATGTACCAACATTAAGCAACCAAGGGAAACAAGTTGAGCATTCCGAACCTACACCAATAGTTGATGTATCCGAGGTTCAAAGGAAAAGGGGAAGGCCGCCGAATGTACCAACATTAAGCAACCAAGGGAAACAAGTTGAGCATTCCGAACCTACACCAATAGTTGATGTATCCGAGGTTCAAAGGAAAAGGGGAAGGCCGCCAAATGTACCAACATTAAGCAACCAAGGGAAACAAGTTGAGCATTCCGAACGTACACCAATAGTTGATGTATCCGAGGTTCAAAAGAAAAGGGGAAGGCCGCCGAAGGTACCAACATTAAGCAACCAAGGGCAACAAGTTGAGCATTCCGAACCTAAACCAATAGTTGATGTATCCGAGGTTCAAAGGAAAAGGGGAAGGTCGCCGAAGGTACCAACATTAAGCAACCAAGGGCAACAAGGTGAGCATTAGAACCTACACCAGTGATCGATGTATCTAAGGTTCAAATGAAAAGGCGTAGGGGTAGGCCAAGGAAGTATAATCTCCCGTCACATACCGAAGACATTTGGAATGTAGAGATTGCAGAGGATGGTTTGGATATAACTAAGCTAAAAGTTGGTGATATGACGATGTATAAGGATTCGCAAACGGGTAGGACTTATAGACACTACCATACGAAGATAGAGTCTTACATAGATCAACTTCCTGAGGTTATTCGTGAGTTTGTTGTGTACACGGATGATGTCGATGGAGATGGAAATTGTGGCTATCATGCCGTCACCGAACAATTAGGAATCTTCGAGATGGCTGTTAGTAAAGGAATGACACCATGCCGATATGCTAGGATGAGGATGTCCGATCAACTTGTGAAGAAGAGGAGCTTTTATGAGCAATTGGTTGGTCACGACGAGGTGTTTGATGATATGTGTGCTCAAGTGTCAGGACCCGAGCAGGAGATGGCATTTCTTCCTTCTCAATATTGGATGAGGATGCCGCTTTGTGGGCATCTAGTAGCGGATACATTTAATTGTGTTGTTCATTATTTTACCCCCACGGTAGTCACTACATTTACACCAAAATGGCAAAAATGCGAGGGATCCCTTAAGACGAGAAGAGTTGTTTTGGCGTACGTGAACGGCAATCATTTCGTCATTCTTAAACTCAAGGATAATTGTCCATTGCCACCTGTTTGTGGGATGGTTAAAAACAAGGAACTAGATCCAAATATATGGAAGGGATGGATGGCGTTGAACGAGGAGAATCACCAATTATGGGATGCTTTGGCCTTATCAAAGAAACCTCTTGAAGAGGAGGAGTTGCAACTTCATACGTGTGGAAGTGATGATGAGTAATTTGGATTTATGTGGTTTACTAATACGCCACCTTTTGTTTTTTTGGAAGTTTGAATTGTAATCATTAAACCATATGCCATGTACGTGCCATTGTGATTTAATTCAAACTTTACTACGGCGGTGCTCGTGCTAGGGCGTTGCAAAATATGTTCTCGTTTGTCTTTGGAATAACAACTTAAGTACACACATAAGCAAAGACCTAATACCATAAAATAACATACGCAAAGTGTAAACAAACCACATGTAAAGTTAAGATGTTCCAAACCGAAAACAAATGAAGCAAAGATGTTCAAAGTTTACGAATCCACACAAACAAACATAAACCAAACTAATACTATCAACGAATCACAAGATCACTCGGTTCTTGGCCTCTTGTATACCCTCTTCTTCTTTTCGCCCCACAAGTCTTTTGCCTCAGTATCTTCTATTTGGTCTATCTTTTTGACGACGTTCTCCATTTCTTTCTGGGTCAGCAACTCTCCTTTGTTGGTCTTCTTTTTAAAGAACCTTGCCAAGTTTCCAATTCTCGACGTTTGTCAAAGGTTGTTCAACATGTATTTAGTATGTACAATTTTATAGGTTGATACATATAGAATAAGTGAATAGTAATGAACGCACCAACAACGTAACGAGTTGTAGAAGTCCAGTGCGGTATTTGGAGTTGCGGAGGGACGTCTTTGGTGGTGGAGGGACCTCTACCGTATCCGGGCGTACAACATAAGGATGCGAGTCTTGTAGATGCCCGTTTAGGAATGTTGGTTCACTATCAAAACCGTTCTCGACCAATTCCCAATCATCCTTATCCAAAGACAAGTTCTTCTTCTTCCCTTTCGATCCAATGTGCAAGAATTGGTTCGGGTCGTAGCATACCGCAGTATGGTTCTCATTTGATTGGCATTTAGTAAAGTCGAGAGAATATTTACGATAAGATGTATCCGTGAGATCTTTCGCTTGTAACCGAGTTGGCGCATCACGCGGAGAGGGTTATGCATAACAAATCCTTTTGGATGAAAGAACGGTCCGTTGTAAAACGAAACATTTTCATGCCTCTGAAGGTGAACTCCTCTGACATTCCTATAAGGGTCAAACACAACATAATCCACAGAAAACGAGTCCAAAGCCAATCTCATTTCTAAAAACCGTTTCTTGTTAGGCGAAGGGGTATTTTGGAAGTAGTATTTACGAGCTAGAGCCATATTCGGTTGGTAATCAAGCCAAATCTCCAATCCTTTATACCCTATGAACAAATCTGGAAGTGTTCATAAGCCCACACTGTGCCCATAAATTGTATAAGAAAATAAATAGTTGAAACTAACAAATGTAATGATAACAATCACAAAATATGTAGTTCACTATACCCGAATCACGGTGAAATTCCCATTAAATTGACGGCCTTTCGCCTTTGAAGCTCGACGCATTTCTCGCCAAAAAATGTGCCAAGAAAGCGATGCCCCATGAATACTTATGAACGTCTTCCAACGGATCCAAGTCACCGTAGGTTGTTCATATGCACCCTGTTACTATTAGAGTCAGGGAATATAGCGGTTCCCAAAATGAACAACATATATGCAGCAGCAGTGTGTTGAGCTTGTGCGGGAGTCAACTCCCTATTCTTCGTATTCCCAAACAATTGAATGAGTTTGTGAATGTTATAGTCTTTGTCCAGTGCGATTCGTTTCTTGTACAAATTTGCCAACGTGGTTTCCTTGTTCCATCCAAACAACTTTTCAGTGAGATCATAGATCTTTTCCCACCCTAGGTCCTTCGACTTGTATCCAACCTTAACCGGTTTCCCAAGAACCTCTAGTCCTATTATCCTTTGGACATCTTCAGGGATGATGGTCATCTCGCCAAAATTAAAATGCATGGTGTCAGTTTCACCATAAAACCTCTCCAAAAAGAAGTTTGCCGTGACCGTATCAGTGGCCACATAATTTTCTATCGCATGATACAACCCAGATGCTCTGACTATTTGTTGAACAGCCGGACACTCCTCCTCCAAAAGCCACACATCCGATTGTTGATGGCGGCTAACACGCCAGGCTTTCATGTGGTCCTATAAAAACACAACGAACTTAATTAAATTGATCACCGGTAAATAATATAATAAAAAGATACAAACGTCTTACATAAGTTTGATAGATCCAACGAGCCCAAGAGTCTTTATACGAAAATAAAAGTTGCGGGTTTATAGGTTGACCCCAATGTTTGCCATCATTGCTGTCAGGAATCACGTCTAACTTATCAGGGAAGTGAGCTGGGGGTGCCTTTTCATCATCAGTTTGTCCTAAGCCACCTGCTTGTGAGGATGATCCACCAGCTATTTCCGGTTCCAACGGAGTTTCCCACTCACCATCATCATCAGTGCTGGTTGAGTCGCTTATAGGATCATCCCGAATTGTGACCTTAGCAGTAGCCGGATTTTGACGTTTACGTCGAGAAGACTTACGTTTTGATTCTTCAATAGCTTTTACTTTTCCTTTGTCCTTTCTTGGTGCGTGATACCTATGTTCCAACACGCTAAATTGAGTTACATACTACATGTCGGCATACAAAAGGAACACACTTAAAACCGGCATGATAAATAGACATATAAGCAATGCCGGAAAGGATACCGGCATATAAAAGATTGTTACGTTCAACGCCGGTTTTGGTTGAATCGTATCCAGGGATTTACAAATTTTATGGAGCGAAAACCGGCATAGAAAAAGAAAATACGATAGTGCCGGTATAGGTTCCGACATTCCTGGCAATAAATACTACTATGCCGGTTATATTGAATTATATATAGACTATTCTAAGTCGTATGAGACAAAAACCGGTATAATTTGTTACCATACATTGAGTGCCGGAACGGATACCGGCATATCTAATGTTTATACGTTCAACGCCGGTTTTGGTTGAATCGTATCCAGGGATTTACAAATTTTATGTAGCGAAAACCGGCAAAGAAAAAGAAAATACGACAGTGCCGGTATACGTATTAACATGGATACCGGCATATCAATGTTAATACGTAGAACGCCGGTTTTGGTTGTATCGTATCCAGGGATTTACAAATGTTAGAGACCTATAACCGGCATAGTAAAAGAAAATTCAATAGTGTCGGTATGATTTTCGGCATTTTTAAATTAAAAATCTATGCCGGTTTTCTGTGATTTTTTACACATTTCTTAGTGTTTTTTTGTTTTTGATTTTCAAACTGAATTCAATTCACTAGAATTTCATCTTACTAGAATTCAATTTCAAAACCCTAAGCAGAATTTTCAATCCGTCATTAACCCTACCATGTTTGACTTTGTGTTATATATTATGGGATAAACCCTAAAAGTACTTCAATTCAAAAGGAGACTTTGTGTTATACATCACTTACCGAATCAAATCTGTTACGTCCGCTTCACCAGGAGACTCTTCATGACTTTGTTCCGCATCATCAACAGGTATTTCTGGATTGGGTTTATCACGTGATTTGTGACGAGCCATTGCTTTGGTATAGAAGATGAAAAAAATATGGAGAGATTAAATAGATAGAATATTTTTGTTTCCAAAACCGTCACTTATATAGCATGAGTAGTTTGAAACCGACGAGTTGATTGAAATTCTAACCGTCAAACAAGTTGAATGAAATTGTAACCGTCAAACAAGTTGAATGAAATTGTAACTGTCAAACAAGTAGAATGAAATTGTAATCAGTCGAGAAATCCGGCATAGTTAATTACATACCCATTATGCCGGTATTACAAGTTCATGATTTTTTTAACTTCTGAGTGTTGGAAAACCGGTGTCGAGTGTAAACTTATCTATAATGCCGGTTTTGGGATACCGGCATTCAAATTAACTCATCGGGGTTGCCGGTTTCTGATTGTATTGTGTTGTATTATGCTAACAAAATAAAATAACCCGGAACTCTAATTTATTTCAAATGTAATCCTTGTCGCAGGAAGCACGAAGGCACTTAGCACGTGCATCAAGCCTTTAAACCAATTGGTGACCCAATCGGACGAGTTATAGTCTCGTGAGGGTTTACATAGAGATGTACCCACAAAACCTTACGAAAATCCTTAGCAAATTACCACTGAACTATCAATCTTCTTAAGAAGAATCCGTTTCCGATTCACCCAGCTGGTGGTACTCAGTGACTTTGGTTACAATATGGTTCATGTTGGCTTCAAAAATGAATGCTTCTCCCTTTTCTTGTAAGTAACGCGTTTTCACGGCTTCATGCTACAAAAACAACACACAAACTTTGTTGGTTACATAGAAATTGAAAAATAGTAGATTGTGTCGAATTATTCATAAAGATACTTACGAGTTGTTGAGGGGACAATCTATTGTGGCTAGCGTTCTCGATCCGGTGCTTCATTTTTAAATACTCAACCACGGCATTTAGGATGATGTCGTGTCGTTGCTCGATTTGTTGAGCAGTTCTTCCTTTCGAGTTCTGTAATCGTGAATAAACTTGCTAAAAATCTTCAACCACATGGAATCCAGCGTCTTTGTTATCTATAGTTGAAGGACGAGTTTCGGCGTACCATGCTTGGGTGATTGCTAAATCTTCCTCGGAGTCAAACGATGCCATTTGTTGTATGTGGGATTAGGTTATACAATAAGCTATTTATGGATGACTATTCTAGGGTTTAGGGTTTCCTAAGTTAAGATTCTCAAGGAGATATATAAGAACACACGAGTTTTGGGCATTTGGGTCCAAGTATTAGCTCTCTTTATATAGAGAAAAACCTCAACGGCTAGTTTTTTTGAAATCATCCGAACTTCCGGCATTGAAGTTAATGTGTCATACGACGCCGGTACAAGTAAATTTATTATCAGAGATTATCCCAAATATGTAACTACTACCGGCATAGTATAACAACATGGTTTAACGCCGGCACAGAATACTGGCGTTACATGTATAATTGCGAACATGCCGGTACTCGTTAATTTCAAATAAAACGACTAGGTTTTTGAAAAATATGACCGTTGGTGCTTCATTTCTATATAATACCACCAAATCCGGCATAGGTAATTACATACCATTGATGCCGGTATTACAAGTTCATGATTTTTTCAACTTATTAGTGTTGGAAAACCGGCGTCGAGTGTAAACAATATCCATATTGCCGGCTTGGGAAACCGGCATTCATTTTAACTCATCCGGGCTACCGGTTTTCGAAAGAAACATCATTAAGCACAAACATAAGATCTCAAGCAAATTCCAACTAACAACATTTAAGGGAATAACGTTACACACCTAGAATGAAAGATCTCAAGCCAAATACACCTAACATTATTTATTGGAACGAGCTTGAACAAGCAAAGCTACTTCGAAATGCCTAAAAGGCTCTTTTCTCCACTTCGTATATGCATCCTGAGCTTCATACCTATCACCATTATATCTTGCAAGAAATTCGTTGTATTTGAGACATGATTTGATGAGTGCGGTTGTTCGAATGCGTACTATTTGATGAGCGTATTCAATTATGCGTTTTGTTACCGTCAAACTTGTTATGCTTGTAAGAACCAGTCATTACAAGGCCCCAAAAAACATACGAAGGCGTTAATCCTCAGAAGCAAATCCGATACTATGTAGTAATTTCTAATCCACTCTGTTTCCTCCTCAACATATGCTTCTATCTTAGCTTCTTTTTGACATTTAACCTCTTCCTCAGCTTCCCCTTTTATCTTATCTAATTTTTGACGATAACGTTCAAGCTTTGCTTCCTCTTCTTCTTCTCTTTTCCTCTTGATTATCTCTTCTTCCATTGCGGCAATTGACTTGGTGGTTTCTTCCTTCCTTCTTAGTTTTTCTAGTATTGTGGCAACGGAGTTGGTCGTGGTTGATGATTGATTTCCTGTTGGAGTTGACAATATTTTCCTCATATGTTTTTCTTTCTCGAGGGAATTGATGAACTTGTCGTTGGTGATTGATAATCCATTAGAGATATATCATGCGGTATCAAGCGCAATGGGTGTATCCATTCCTTTAAATAGATGTGGACATAACGGATCTTTTCCACTTTAGTGTGAAGACTCTAAGTAACTTAGATCCCACGCTTAGGAACTAATGTTTTCAAGTGTATGGTTTAAAAAACTAGCCGTTTGGCATTCAATTTTCAGAACCGGCATACATAGGAGGAACTAAAGCTATGCCGGTATTTTGTTCCGGCACTACATGGTATAACACGAGGATGCCGGTAATGCGTAAAATCTTTACAGGAAACTACCCAAATATGCATACAATACCGGCATTCTTTGTTTAATAACTTCTATGCCGGAATGGGTAAAATTTGAAAAAAAACGGCTAGTTTTTTGAAAAATATGACCGTTGGAGTATCATTTCTATATAACATCACCCATTCCTTTGGCAAAAACTACACAAACCAAGCACCAAATTAAAAAAATCATTCTCTCAAGTAAGCAAGCACAGCTCAAAGAATGGGGGATTCATCATCTACATCTATTTGCAAAGTAAGTAGATTTCCTAACAACATGCTCTTCAATACTATGACGGAAAACTAATACAATTTTTTTCTGAGAATCATCATTGCAAGTGTCAAATTTGCAAGTCACCTTCTCACCTAGCCATGGATTGTCCATTTATTTATTCAAAGTGTAGAAGATGTGATGGGACACGCCGGTTTTGGATTGCAAAAGCGATGATCTTTGAAAATGGAAGAATGTTTCGAGGTGTTTGAATCACCTAAAGTGCGATGAGTTTCAATGGTTTGACAAAGCGGTTGAACTAGCGAGTCAAGAGAAAACCACAAGGTCCATTGTAAGCCTATCGATGGGTGTGATGGGTGTTATATGAAGGAAAGGAATACATTGAAAAAGAAGAAGAGCCAATGAGGATGATCCTTGACACCCCCATTAGGACGATGTCTTTGAAGCAGTTAGGGAAATGCTCAAAGGCTCCGCAATTGTTGAAAAGGGATGGAAATAGATTATCTCTAACTAAGTGCAATCCATTCATTTTTTTTTTTAATTTAAATTTTCTAATCCAATGTAGTCGATTACTCAAGACCGAAATAAAAGAGAATTTGAAATGAATTAATCAAAGTGCCGGCATTGTGGAAATCACAACAACGATGCCGGTTTTCAGTCAACTCTGTAAGAGTATTTGGAAATTTTAGATACCGGCATTGTCAAAATGAATCTTACAATGCCTGTTTTCTATCACATATTTAAGAGTATTTGGACATTTGCAATACCGGCATTCACCTTAGCAAACGTAACAATGCAGGGTACATGTGGTTTCTATCACGAGGAACCAAAAAATTTAACCCGATTGTTCCTAGGCATAAAAATTGCTATCTTAGGGACTAGGTTCGCTTGAGTGTTTTGAGCATTCTGTATATGCCGGTATGTGTACATGTATTTCTAAAACTGACCTCTGCTATGCCGGAACATTTTAACTTTCAAACTACAAATCTTAACATGTTCAACATAAACCAAAGAACTAAAGAGTTAACCCACAGTACAAACCAAAACAAGTTTGAAATTGTTTTTGACGTAACCAAAGTCTTAAAGAGTTAACCATCACTATTTGTCATCAATTCTCTCAAACTAAATTAGTCTTTTCTTTTTTTTGCGTCGGCGCCTTCCTTGTTTCCCCATACATAGCTTTGACTGTAGGGTGGGTTTCTTCAATTCTTTGAAGCTTTTCCTCAAGTTCCTTGATTTCTTGAAGAGATAGCACCACCCCATCATTATGCCTGCAACCTAACATCTTCGTTACCTTGCCAAGCCGACGTCGCTAGATTAATACATCAAACACATAATCAGTATATATGTTAATATATGATTATTTTTACATTTAATGAATATAAGCAATTAAGAAAACTTACCACCATTCCTAAAGTCTTAAGAAGGTGGGCCATCGTAGGTTGTGGAGGTGGAGGAATTTCAGCAGGTTGGTTTTCTTGGTGTGGAGCTTCGACGGAGGGAGGGCGCACGACGTAAGGATGTGACCATTCCAGGTAATCCATCATGTAGCTTTCATCAGCTTCATAACCATTTTCTGCAATCTCCCACTTACTAATATCAACCAAACGACGGGGCGCTCTATCCCTCCAATGTGTTGGTTCCGGTTCTGGATCATACACTACATGCAACTTGTTGGGAGTTGAATTGCACCGAGAAAAGTAAAGAAGATAATTATCCTCAGAGGTCGACCAAAAACGGGATAATTGCTTAAATCCATGTTGGCGCATCACACGGCATGGATCGGCCAGATGTATCCTTTTGGGTGGTACAACGGCCCATGGTAAAATGCAACATCTCTTGGAATTTGACGGTATCCTCTAATCTCCTTATAAGTGTCGAACACAACGTCTTCCACCCTCATAGCATCCAGAGCCAATCTCATTTCGATGACTCGACCTTTGTTACCGATCTTCGGATTACTGTTAAACTCAAACCTCTGAGCTCTAGGGGTATCGGGTTCAGGAAGGTCTTTGATCTTCAAGAATTGACAGTCCTTGAATAAGGTTGGGAAGTGTTCATAACACCACACCTAATCCAATGTGAACAATATACATGTGAACATAAGTAAAAAAAATACATGTCAACAATAGATTAAAGAAATTTGTACCAGGTAGAGTGAAATTCCCGATGGTTTGTTTTAGCCAATGAAGCCCTTCTCATCTCCGCCATCAAATGTGCCATGACCGCGGTGCCCCAAGAATAGCCACAGACACCTTCCAACGGGTCAAGGTACTGGAGAAAGTTTGCACTTACCATGTTGCCATTAGTGTCAGGGAATGCCCTAGTGCCCAAGATGTATAACAGTACGCGCGGTTTGTATACCGAATCATGCAGGGTCCCATCCATCCATCAAGCTTCTAGCCTTTGTATTTTCAAACATCTTCTTAAGCATCGTCAGCTTGAATGTCTTCGTCTTACTTCCATTCGATGATACATAAAAGCTATCCGAAGAAGTTTTGAAGTCCCAACCAAACAGCTTTTTGGTCAAATCGTGCAACTTCGACCATTCTAGGTCCCAAGACTCAACTCCTTCTGAAATTGATTTGCCGATAACATTCAAGCCTAGAATGTCATGAGCATCTTCAGGAATCAAGGTCATCTCATCAAACGGGAAGTGCATTGTATCAGTTTCACCATGATACCTTTCGACGAAGCAATTGACGGTCACAGTATCTGGATTCACGTAATTTTCAACCAAAGCATACAGCCCAGAGTTCTTTACTAAGGTTTGGACATCTTCATGCTCCGACGATAATTTCCACTCAGCCGCGACTTGGATTCGGCAAACACGCACAGCCTTAGTATGATCCTACAAATATCAGATAATACGATTAAGAGATGATGTAAAAGATAAAACAATGCACATGCACAAAATAAAAAATGCTTACATAAGTTTGAAAGATAGTACGAGCCCAAGAGTGCTTGTATCCAAAGAGTACTTTCGGTTACGGAGCTTGACCCCAAATTTTACCATCATCGCGGTCGGGTAACATGTCATCAAGGTGAGGAAGGTGACAACCTTTAACTTTGTGTTTGCCCTTGCCCTTGTCCTTGCCTTGTGTGGGTTGTTGACTAGTCCCACCAACTTCGCTTTGGCTTGCAAATTGACTTGGGGGAACCTCATCATCTTCCTCCTCACTTTCCACTCCATCATGCTCATCGTCCTCAAGTGTTCCAGTACCTTCACGGATTGCAAGTGCACTACGTTCACCACCACTCTCCCAAATTGACCCTCTTGTTTCAAACCCCAAACGTTTCTTGCGACCCGCGTTTTCCCCCGTGGAGGCGGGGATCGAGGAGTATCAAGACCAAATCCTTCCTCCTTCTCTTAGTGAGAATAGGACCTTTATCTTTCTTTGCTTCTTTGTCTCTTGACCTATAACATAAGCAAACAAAACAAACATTAGAAAAGTCATGGCAATTTAGGAACCGGCATATAAATACCTAAACAAACGAATGCCATTTAATACGGACCTAAGCATATTAACTTAAATATCGATAATGCCGGTATTGTTGTACCTAAGCATCTTTTAGAAACAAAATTAGGTGCCGGTATTGAGCACCATTTCAGTGATGTTCCTGTATGTTTTAAGTGTAATACCGGCATTGTCGAGTCGAACTACTAGATGCCGGTTTTGAAATACCGGCATTCACGAAACCTAGATAGAATGCCGGTATTGTTGTACCGACATCTTTTAGAAACAAAATTAGGTGCCGGTATTGAGCACCATTTCAGTGATGTTCCTGTATGTTTTAAGTGTAATACCGGCATTGTCGAGTCGAACTACTAGATGCCGGTTTTGAAATACCGGCATTCACGAAACCTAGATAGAATGCCGGTACATACCATTAAGTTCCTGTGTGTTTTTAGTTGACTACCGGTATAGTATTCAACCCTAATCGTATGCCGGTATAAAAATACGATTTCGAAATGCAAACCGGTATGGTATTCGACCCAAATTCGATCATTTTCAGTATCTAAACCTAGCTTGGTATTCAAACCAAGATCCTATGCCTAAGGTACTCGTAACTCGATGATTTTGGCTATTGTAGGCGATTCTAACCTAAACCCATGGCTACAAATCGAGTAAAACAATCAAAAATGAGTTCAAAAATCACTTACCTTCTCAGAGAAGCCATGAGTGTTTGATCATCCGGGTACGCGGCTGCGTCCTCTTCTAGTTGTTCATCAATGTTGTCGATTCTTCGCTCATGTGTTTGTTGAGCAGCCGATTTGGTTCTCGGTTTTGCTTTCGATTTGGTTCTTGGAGGCATGGTTATGTTATGTTAATCGACGAAGAAATTTTTGATTCAACGATTAATCGACGATGAAGAATGAACGACGAGGAAGAAGATGAAGAATTTTTTTTTCCCAAAACCTAACCTATGCCGGTACGAATTTGAATTGGGGGATATTTGATTTGGTTTTTAGATTTTAAGTTTTAGTAGAAAGGGTATAATAGTCTTTTCATAATGTTTTTTAATTAATCTAAGGGTGTTTTAGTATTTTCGCCCCCAAAAAACACCCCTTAACAGCCACCTTTGGTTGGGGGAAGTAATTCATATCCCCCAATTAGTTTTCATATCCCCCAATTACTCCTTGTTTTAGATGTGGTGAAATTTTTGGGTGGAAACATCATTTTAGATTATAATTGTGATTGTCTGGAAAATTGTCAACAAATATTATTGTTACTAATAAAAATATTTAATATTCCTAATCATTATCACGAATACAAAATTTAACAACAATTATAATTGTTGCAGGACTTATCACAGGTGTATCAGTGACTGAAAAATAAACTGTGACAAGTTACACTGTGAGAAAATCCTGGTTTTGGTGTAGTCACTAGCCAAACCAAAACCGAAACCAATACTATTGGTTCATAAAAATCTAAACCAAACCAATCCATTAACCATTGGTTCGGTTTCCAAATGGTTCCGGTTGGTTTCGGTTTGTCCTAGTGGTTTTTTGGTTAACCAATAATTATGTCAAACCCCCCAAAAAAAAAAAAACACAAATTTATAGATAAAAAAATCGTGGTTGTCAATAGTATTGGTTTACACAAATTTACAGACAAAAAAATAAAAAAATAAAAAAATATCAAGAATAGTTAAAGCTTATTCTAAATCTAGAGATCAAAAGAAGATATATAATATATCTTAATTTAGTTATTGACAAATAAAAAAGAAGGAAGGTCGGAAGAAAAAAGTCGAGTAGCAGCAGCTGTAGTTGAGGATGGAGAAGGGAGGCGACTGGGAGAAGGAGAAAGAGAAAGAGGGAGAGTATCATAATGAAATATTAGATTTAGGGTTTCAATTTATCCTCTAAATTAATGGGTAGAATCTAATACTTGTAAAAACTAAGTTTAAAAATTAATCGGTTTTTCAATGGTTTTTGGTTCGGTTTTAGAGGTTAAACCAAACCAAAACCAATACTATCGGTTTTCATCTTTTCTAAACCAAAACCAACCATTAGTTAATGGCTCGGTTCGGTTTTCCCCTAATTGGTTTGGTTTGGTTCGGTTTCTCGGTTAACCAGTTACCATGAACAGCCCTAAGTATAGATCATAATGCAAACTGCAGTCACACACAAAATCTGAACATATTCCGGTGAATAAAAATGCAAACTACTCATTGGAATATTGGTGCCATAGTCGGAAAGGTTCAAGATACATGGTAAGTGTGACTCACAAAAGTAGCATTTTTTTGTCTAATCGTCAGACCTCGAACTATAAATTTACTATCAGTTTAAATGAAAAATAAAGGAAAATCTTTTTGTACGTCGATTTGAAACACAAAATTTTTGGTAATTTAATTTTCATAAAACGAAATAATTTTGGAAGTGAATTTGAGGGGATTACTACAGAAAAAGAAAGGGAAATCAGACATGGGAGAAAACTATAAGAAATCATAATATTTCTTATATATGTTTAAACAACATTAGTAGTGTTACCAACAAATATACCCTAAGAGTCAAAAGCGACTTTGACTATAAAAATCGAAATATTTTTAGTCCCACATCGTTTATGTCAAAGTAAATGGAGGTTAATGCTTGTGTATAAGTAAAGGCAAAAATAAGCCGGGATAGGATTCAACCTGTCCTGTCAGGGGTGAAAGGCGTCCCGTTAATGATCGAATAGTGACGACGGGCCGTGCCGACACCCACCAAAGCGAACACATCTCTTTGGAGGCGAGCGAGTCTAGCCCTACTTTCGGTTTGACTTGCCCGTCAATTTTTGGAAGCACCCAACATTATGTTGGGGGCTATCACCAAACTCAAAATTTTCAAATAAATCTACCGGCGGCTTAGATTGGATCCAGGGACGGGCCTAGCAAGGGGCTAAAGGAGGCTATAGCCCGTCCCTAATTTTTGGGTGAAAAAATTTTAGTATAGAAAAATTTGGTTAAATTTTATATTTAGTCCACATATTAATTGTATTTAGCTAATTGTATGTGATTTTTAGCCCATATTATGAGATGATCAAAATTTAAGTCATGTTTAAAGTAAATAATCTCTTTCCACTTACTACCTTTCTACTCCTACTTTCTTCTCTTTTAGTAATCACTTTGTTTTTTTTTATTTGGGTTCGTTTTAACTTTTACAGGGGGTTAGTCAATTGGGATTAGTAGAGACATTCAGAGAATTTTTATGCAAGAGATTTTGGGTGACTCTCAGTGAGTTTAGAGATTTTGAGAGACTCTCTGGATGATTTTCAAGGAATTATGGTGATTCATTGAGGCCATAAAACAAATATGAATTTCAGCTAACACACATGGGACAAGTAATATATTTATTTATATTTCAAAATGAATATATGGGTATTTCAATGAAAATGTATTAGTCCATGCATGGCTAACATAAATTGTAACCATTTTGCCAATAAAATCAAACGAGACGAATTAAAGGGATTTGAACCTCTAATAAACTTATTGGGTTTGCAAGACAACAATTTTTTTCTTCAATTTTTACTAATTTAATTATAGCTTATTTGGTTATTGTTTTTAATATTTTGATCCTTAAAGAAAAGAGAAAGAACAAAGTCTCTCAAAATATCACCTACTTAGGAGAGACTTCATTTTAGCCATTTATGGTATGTTTTGTAATAAAAGTCTCTACAAGTCTCTTAAAGCCATAAGTCATTGATTTCAAATTCTAAATCCAATAACAGAGAATTCTGAAGATTTTTAGAAAGTCTCGATCCAATAACGGAGATTGTTTGAGATTTTGAAGAACTCTCTATTGACTAACAAGAGATTTTAGAAGTCTCTAAAATTCTTTCAATATCTCCACAAATCTCAATTGACTAACCCCCTGTTATTTCCCTACTTATTTAGTATTGTACGGGTGAATCACTATTTGGCCACTAATTATGTGATGTATTTCAAAAATATTTGCCGCGGCCTTCGGCCCCATTATCGACTGTTACAATCCAGCCCTACCCAAGGGAGAATCCTGGGTCCGTCCCTGATTGGATCAGACTATTTAATCTTGGAATAAACTCGTACCGTACCTCTGAACGTAGATTACAGTGATATTGAATCTCAAGAACCTGACATTTAGCTCTAAATCACCAACAACTGATTTAGAATCCGACTGGGTTATGATTAATTTCATGGGCAATTCGTGTTTATATGTATTAGATGTTTTCAGTTGTAACCTATTTCTGGTAGGTACTGAAAGATTGGCGTAACAGTAAAGAAGGTTCAAATCTCATGAGAAGTACTGGACATCATACAAAAGTGTATCTGCAAAAAGGTTTTTAATGTGTGACTACAAAAAATATGATTATCAGATGAAGCTGATGAGATTGAGTGATGTTTTTGATTTATCTGCGAGGACATTATACAGCAAAGAGTGTCCATACGATTTCTGCAATGAATATTCTACGTACGAAAAACAAAATCAAGTGAAAACTAAAAGGATGCTTAATTGGAAATGCATTAACTAAGATAATTAACCAAGTGCAGAAGATACCATACAAAATCTTCAATTGTTGCCACTTAGCTCCTTCAAATGTTTGTGCTTAATCCTTTTCTTCTCCACGTATGCACCAGATTTCACTGACACTAAGCTCTCCACATAGAATTGTAGATCCCTCTTATAAATACAAGACAAGGACACTGCCGTTCTTAGTTTTCCACTTTTTGGGTCGTATATAATTAAATCGGAGACACCATCCATTAAAATCTCACCATCTTCGAACAACCAAATTGGCCTACACAACAGATATTTTTGTTCCCATAGTTGCCTTATGGTAAATCGCTTAGTCCAAGATTTTCGCACTCCATACTCTTGCATAACCCATATGTCGATCTGGAATTCCATACTACGAGTTACAAAAGCAGGATTTGTTAAGCATATGTAGTCTCCGTAAACACCAATCCGTTGCAATGTGAGTTTTTGTTTGCACAATTTTGTAATTTCTTCGGGTAATGGCAAATGCACGAGTCTCTCATTGCTAATTCCGAATGAGAACATAACTTGTTGAGAGGATACTTCCTTGGAAGCGTTGGTAAAGCCTAACCAATGAAGAGCTCCGTTAAAAGGCAAACAGCTAGTAGACAAGATGGATGGAAGCCAGTGACGGGTGGTTTGAACATAATGCCACGAATCTGACCCCAACGTATAAACATGTATACCTAAAAGTTTAAAGCCTCCATCACACGAAATACGTACCACCTTGTAATCGTCGGTGTTGTCATCATAGCCAAAGCTATATCTGGCTTTGTAGCAGTCAAGGTCATCATCGTAATTTGATAAATTATATTTGGAAATTTCTTTATATTCTTTCGTTGATGGGTTCCAAATATAAATTTTTCTTATTGTTAATCCACGGTCTTCCATAAGCACACGAAAGCAAATCAAGCCATTACAAGAACCAAATATTTCAAGGTCCTTAACATTCTCGTATCGAAAGGGGTTAATAGGGTAATCCATGCGAACAACTTGATCTTTACATGCTAATGATAATGGCAATATTAAAATATGGGTGGCTATGGGAATTGCTGAAGGATGACTAATATCTGACCAGGAATGACTAAGCAGGAGTTTAAGATTATTGTTATTTTGAAGGTGGTTTTGGACAAATTTAGGGTTAGAAAGTAGAGTAAACCAAAATTTGCATACACACTTACAAGCTAAGATGGAATTAACTGGTAATTTCAAGAAGATCTCACCTTGAATATCCTCTGGAAGACTTGACAAAGACATAGATTCTTCACGAACAAAAGTATTATCAAAAACGGAAGAGAAGATATTGTTGTGCTCTGCGAAATAAGAATTTACCGCGTAGTGTGAAGACTTGCCCTTGCGACTCCGTGGAGATTATAATGCTTAAATAGTGCTGGTGGTGGGCTCGTCGGATTATACACGAATACTAGGGGTGAGCGAAAACATCCACACCCGCGAATTTTATCCAGTCCGATCCGAATTTTAACGGGTGGACATCCAGCCCACAATTTGGTGGATTGGACGTCGGTGCATTTTTAAAGAAGGCTATTATTGGGGCGTCACATTCCAATAGAGGGGCGTCACCTAATAGGACAAAAATGGTCACTCATAAGTAATTTCAGAAACCCCTTATCTAGGATATTTTCATAATGGCTAAACAACCCTCACTTAGTTAGTGTTAACTAATTTACTAGATTAGTCTAATCCAATATTAGTTATTAGTTTAGATCAATGATTTTGATTTTAGTTAGATTTTGATTTTGATTTTAGCTTGAAATAAAATTTAGTGTTTTGGGTTTTTAGAGGCGAAAAAAAAACTAATTTTTTTGCTTCTCAAACTGGGTTACGGTTGAGTTTTATCTTCATAACCAACTGTAATACAAATTTACGGTTAGGTGGCGAAGAATTCCTAACCGTAACAACAATTTGAAAAAAAGAAAAAAATATATACGGTAAGGTGGAATAGAAAAAAGCAACCGTAAGTTTAACTACTGCCAGGCTAGGTTTTAGGTTGTTACAATATTACTAACCACAAATATCTTATATTGTAACTTTGGAAAGTAAAAGGAAACAATTTATAATCTAGAGAGGTGTTTAATGCTAATTTAAACACATACTAAGCTATTTAACGTGTTTAATGAAAACACGTTTGATTTGGTAAGGCCGGTAACTAAGAGATTCAAAGAATCCTTTTTGGTCATGCTTCCATTGATTTAACCGGTAAACAAATCTTGCCGTGATTTTTTCTCAACTAATTCTCTTGCGATATATTTAATTTTCCTATTTATTTCTCATTTATTACCATGTATATTTTCTGTTACATAAATTCTCGCGAACAGTTAATGGTCAGAATTTTTTACGGTTACTCAAAAGTAAAAGAAATCGAACAAATTTCTTAAAATATTGTAATGAGGATATTTTACGGTTGGGTTTTGTTAGAGTCGAACCCAATCGTAAAGTGATTTACGGATACAAACCAATCGTAAAGTGATTTACGGATACAAACCAATCGTAAAGTGATTTACGGATCCTTAGTTTCCTAACCGTAACAGCTTCATAAAACAAGTTTACGGATAGGAAATTAAGAATACCTAAACGTAAATAGTTCTGCAAACCTAATTTTTTTCATCTAATCAAACATAATTTGTTTGTTGATTACAATTACTTCTATTAATTTATTTATTTTCGCATCTTTAAAGGAGATTTCAATTGACGATTGTCAATTTTTCGAGTTCACGCTAAAAAAAAGAAGAGAAAATAAGGAAGGATATATGTTTGATGAAATAGAGGAAGATGATTTTATTCATTGATCCATTTATAAAAAAAAAGATGGAAGAGGAAGATGATTAGATTGGACTAGATTTATGATTTGATTTTAGTTTTTAAATTTTTATTTTAGGTGGAGGGTAACTTAGACATTTACTATTGAATCAAGATACCCATAACTAAACTTTTAGTCATTAAGAATCCATGTGAAGCCCCTCTATTGGAATGTGACGCCCCAATAATAGCCTTCTTTTTAAATCCGGTTGTTTTTAAAGGTTGGTCGCGGGTGGCATAGAACCCGATCTGTAGCGCCCCTAAGCTAGCAGCTGACTAATCCAAGAGATTAACTACATAAAGAGGCACTAAGAATCTAAATCATTTACTTAAACATTCAATTTAGAAATCTGCTACAAAAACTTAACCCAAAACTAACCCCGCTCAAAAAAATATATAAATACAAGGATTCCTCTCAAATGATACATATACAATATTCGTTTGGTTTACAAATAAAATATACAACATAATAAACATAGCAAAAGTTAATCAACTAATGAACTCAACCCTTGAAGCTTTACTGCGCAACTCGCTCGTTCATCAAACCGAAAGTGGGAATGGGTGAGCACATCATCCCTAGAAGGGGTGCCCCGTAGGAATAACAACTAGCTTTCAAGTAAACATTAATATGATTCGAAGACAATGCAAGTTTAATCGAAAGTCGGTAATACAAGGAAAGACAATAAAACATAATGTAAAAACTTCTTCATAGACATTCATAAATAACAGTAAACATCCATATATGAGATGTGTGTTGCCGCACATAAGGGAAGAGTAATATTGATGCCAATTCCACACCGATTATGTAATATTGTGGTGTATCGCCCTAGCCATAGATTACTGATATATATATAAAGGAAGAATAATATTGCGGTGTATCGCCCTAGCTAGTGTAATATTGCGGTGTATCGCCCTAGCCATAGAATACGATATTGTGTCGGCACACATCTCATACCACACAGAGCACACAAAGATATGCATGAATTTCACAACACCAAGATTGATTTGTAAAACAATAATGAATAAAAGAGAGTTCGTTATCGATTCCCACCTCTTTTGATGACAATCCACGCCTACCTTGAAATCCACAATCATCTGGTTCATTCTTTAGATCGATCGTTGTTAATAAAGATTAATTGTTAATCACACAAGCACTCCAAAGATTAGCCAAAAGGCTCATACGAGGCTCACAACACAATCGCATACAATTCTCTAGTTATAAGTTAAATGAACTATCTAATGGTCCTAAGCCCATTATAGTTCTATATCTTTTAATTCTCTAGATATCCCAAGGTTTACTAGTCGATTTGGGTTGGTTCTATAGTCCATTCAATAGGTCTTATGAATATCTACAACTTTGTAGAAGGAGCCAAAGGCTAACTCATACCATAAGGGGTCCAAAACATCAAACTAAGAATATATGGCACTAAGCCCAAGTCCACTAAACTCGGCCCAATACACAAGGCCCGGTCCATCTGGGTCAAACTAACGGTCACCGACGGTCAAAGGAGTCAGCTAACAGTCCACGTCAATAGTCAAGGTCAAGTACAGGTCAACGAGTCAAGGTCCAACTCGGTCTACTGTGTCAACTCAGGTCAAGACAGAAACTCGGTGATTCAACACAACTCGACTCAGTTAGATATCTGAGTCAGGGTCAACTAGGTTAGTCAGGTTCTGACTAAGCTGAAAAGCTCAAGGCCACAGCCTTGCACAGGCCAGAGCCATTGCTCAGGCCAAAGAGCACTAAAGCACCATCTTGGTGCAACACTTAACCTGCCAAGACTAAAAGATGCAATACAACACATATTAAAATCAAAAGCAATTCTAACTCTCCTAGCAAATTACAAAGCCAAAAATCACTTCTTTAATTCAGTTCAAATACTATAACCACTATTTCTAAATCTGCTTTCAATACACTACAACTACAACTCCAATTGATTTGTAACTTCACCAGTTCACTCCATAGCTGACCAGGCCATAATCTTCATCGTAATTGTAGCTTCATATCAGTTCAAAATCAACATCCTTTAGTCTTTGAGCTAACTACCAGTAATTGATCCATGAATCACCCACCATTCTGCATAATGATCCACTAACAGCTTCTTCATGTTCTCACCAGCTGCCCCATTTATCTAATCACTGCCAACTCTACGAACTGTAGCCAAGCAAGCCATTCACATAATCTAGTTCAGCACCAACAACTTCACTTATATCACTAATTCAATATCCATCCATTCTTCATATCTTAATATCAACAAAAAACCACCAACACCTTTCCATATCCAGTTCCCTCCTCAACTGAACTGTCAAACAGCTTCAATGTCGTCAGCTTCTCCATCTTGTACACATAAAAACATCCACTGCGGCTCACAAACAAATCATACTCAAACCATTCCATTGAACTTGTAATTCACTCATACTTCCAACCCAACTTCATAACTTATCCTTGGTCTGATTTCAAACTACAACCTAAACTACATCTGCAGCTGCACCTAACAAGACCTCTACACCTCCACCAGTTCAGAACCATCAATTCAACCCATCTCCACCTCAAGTAATTCAACATAGAACCCTAACTTCTCCAACAACAACATCTATTATTCTTCCTGTAACTCATAAGCTACCACCACCTTCAACAGTTCATAATTCACAAACCCATGTAACCTCAATTTCTTTCTTCACAGAACCAAATCGCAATTCTCCTTCATCAGTAATTCTCATCTCAGAAAATTTAATCCTCATCTCCAATTTATCAAAACCCTAACATGAAACTCAATTATCTTAAGGAAATTAAAATTAAATCCTATAGAATCATCTAGACTTCAATCAAACTCAAACCCATCTAATATAATACCAACACAAACTCAATTTCATAACCAAATTAACATAAACAATTTCAATTGAATGAAACCCTAAATTACCTTTCTCTCGAATCTTCACCGGAATGGCTTCAAAGTTTCAATTAGACATCCACCCGTGATTCTTCATCTAACAACAACTCCATAATTCATCTTCTGAAACTCCAGAGCATCAAACCACTCTATAAACCCTAATTTGATTCACAGCAGCGTCAACTTCTTTCTTTCTCGAACTTAAACAACTTCAACCCAACTCCTTCTTATTCGATCCATCATGTTAATAAGATCTTCATGAATCACTCACAAGAAATAAAGCTAAACTCAAATGGATTCGACAAAGAGACAGAGAGGTGGAACAGAGGGAGAAGGATGAAGAAGAAGAAAGAAGAAAAGAAAAGAAGAAATAGATTCTTCTCTCGGTCGGGTGTAGATAAGGTTGAACAAAATTACTAATCGCACCCAACAAATAGATATGGGCAGCCAAGGCTTCCAACGAATCTGATGATTACTTCTCCGTTTCGGTATCCGAACAACACGTTCGAATAGTCTATTCCGCGTAGTTTTTCGAGATCTATCCAGTGGTACTAATTCCGTATTTAGATCGGTGTTAGATTAATTCCTATTAATTAATGTTTGTCTCTAATTAATCGAGTCATTAGCGGCTTAGTCGTCTCTTGACTAGTCTAATAGCGTTGACGAGCTTGAGGCTCGTTACACGTCCGCTGGACACCCGGTCCGGAGGATAGTTTTGATATTATACAAAAGTACAAAGGATGGATACTTACATTTTGAAGCGAGAGAAATAACAAGCATGAGAATGAGAGGGAGAGACAAAGTTGAGAATATGGTGGACTCATGAATAATCAGTGATCGCTAATATTTTTTTGCATTTACGCATGATGACTAATCTTTTTTTGTCTGCATTTATTGAACTTAGTATTAATATTAATCTTTTCTAAATTATGTTTTGATATATCCGCGAATCCGCCCGCATCCACTCGATTCATCTGCTCACCCCGTGGGTATTATACCTGCCGTCGGATAATGGACTGGACATGGGTGAATTTTTATAACCGGTCATTTTGATGGATTGGACGTGGGTGGTACCAAATCTGCATCCATCCGTCCGATGATCACCCCTAACGAATACGACCATTGCATATCCGCGTGTATTTAAATGGGCCTTTAATTGGTCTGGTTTTGCCATACGAGCAAGAATGGTCCGGATTGTTCCCGTTTTCGCCTCATCGGGATCCAATCTTAAATTTTCATACCATTACTGGATGGTCTGACATAATAAACTGACCCATGGAATAGATACTACCAGCTGCCAGAATTTACACTAACGAACTTTGCAACACAGCCTCACCAAAGATTAGTGAACCTTGCAACACAGCCTCACCAAAGATCAGTGAACCTTGGAGAAGAAGAAAAAGAGGAGCAGATTTTTGAATTATAATTAGGTTTTGATTTTATTTTTTTTGGTTTTATTTTAATTGAAGGCTATTTTAGATATTTAGTATTGAATCAAGAATACCCCATAACCATTTTTTTGATCACTAGGAATCCTAGTAAAGCCCCTCTATTGGATTGTGAAGCCCCAATAATAGGCTTCTTATTTATTTCTAGTTGTTAGATAACAAGATTTATCAGCCGATAGCTGTTGGCGGTTTTGAACCACACACTGGTGGATTTACTACAGACGTTGACGTGTGACGGAAAAACTGACGGTTTTGGATCACACGCCAACGTGTTTGGTGTAACCACGCGGGTTGTCTTAAAGTGCGTTTGGTCTACTGCCATTGTGAATAGACCCTCAAATTTATTGATTTTCCCATCCGTTTTTCATGTTTGTTGAGTCTATACTTGGAGCAAAATGAACAAACTACATGTTTATTGAGTTCATAAAAACTGCTCTAAGCTGATTAATTTAAGAATGATTTTTTTTTTTTTAGAAATAAATTGAGAATGATTTATCCTCGTCCGGTGATTTCGAAAACGGCCTCACTTGATCTTGGTTTGCTCCAGAGGTGTGTTTTCTATCTAAAGGCATGTGAAGCTTGGGCGTGCACGGGAGAACACTAAACTAAAAGGGATAGTATATGTGATGATTAACAGCCTTCCGAGTTTGGGGCCTGCAACCATAAGACAAAAAAAATAAAAAATTGAAACAAGATGGATAATCCTTATCCAACTATTTTACTAAGTGGAAGAATTATCCCTGATTAATTAGTATTAATTTGGGTGATTAGGTAATGTTTAATCAAGTTAATCCTTAAATACCGTTAGTTCATCCTTAAAAATTGAAATAATTTTGATTTTTTTTTAAACTTGACCCAGAATCGGTTTATGTTAGTGCAATTGTAAACCAATTATGGGCAGAGTTTTTTCATTTGACGAAGTAAACCCAGAATCAGTTTTTGGTAAATATTCACATAAACCGATTGTCGGAATCGGTTTTTTGGGATGTCCACATAATCCGGCTATACCATGCTTTCAGAAACAAAATTTTCATCACATAGTTTTGGAAATTAGCACATTACATATTTTGGACAATTCAGTATGCGAATTCTTGAATGTGGCACATCAATACATCATCAGTAACCTTCGAACACGGCGTGCAACACCGCAAATTCCTTATGTTGAATGAATATCTTTTCCCCATTGCAAATTCTCCATAAACCGTTGAATCATTCCGGATGCAATTAAATTAATTATTCAATGTTGTATGTAAAAATTACAAAATTGGTTAAAAAGACCAAAATCAATAATTCCTGGGTAAAAAAGACATTTAGATTTTGATACTGTTTAAATGGACAAAAATATAAAAATAGCCAGGATGTAACCAGTTACATCCTACCAATTTTCAAATTTTTTTTCTTATTTTTAATTTACATCAGGATGCATTCAGTTTCATCCTCGCTATTTTTTAAGTTTAAGCCAGGATGAATCCAGTTTCATCCTTACTATTTTTTTTGTGTCCATTTCACCCATAATAATTTTTACTCTTCCATTTGAACCATGTTTTAAATTTTTTTGGACAAATGACCCATTTTCTCTTAAACGGTGAGGTAGGTATTAAAATCAATCTTGGTAAAGGGGCGGCAAGTGTGATAGCAATATCCCTCTTATTGGTTAGGGGGTGTCCTATAGGGGTGTAGATTGACTAGATTACCCTTTTCACCTTAAATCAACCAAAATCAAATCAATTTTTTTTTTAAACCTAATGAATCAAAAAAAATCAAATCAGTCTTTTTTTCATGTTCATCTTATCTTCTCCTCCATCAACCGTAACCTCCATTAAAACTGAAAATTTCATCGTCTTCGATTAATCGGCGATTTGAAAAATGTTTGGAAAAACCCAGTTAGGGTTTAGTTTATCGTGTTGGATTTAAGTTAATTTTGTATCAAAAATGAGGGTTTTGTATGAAAATTGAAATTGAAATTTCTGGGTTTATGTGAGTTACGGTTGGTAATAACTCAATTACGAACCGTAACTGCAGATTTTGAAGAACATACGGTTGGTAATAGTTCAATTACCAACCGTATATTTGAGAATTTTCCTTATATTTGAGAATTTTCTTTAGTTACGGTTGGTTTCGAGCATTTAATTACCAACCGAACTGAGTTACGGTTGGTATCGAGCATTTAGTTACCAACCGTAAGTGGTTTTACGATTGGATCTTCCCCAAATTTAACCAGTAACAGTTGGTATTCGATAACTTACGAAGTAAGTAACTAAGAGTTACGGTTGGTAACAAGCAAAATTGCAAGTAAGTTCTTCGAAAATTCAAAAGTTTTGATTTTGTTATGTATTTTAGATAATTTTGAGCGGGGAAAAAGCTAATGGGAACTAATTTAGAAGTATAGGATTCTTTGGAATCACTCATTTTGGCTGAGTGAATCAAAATCTAGGGTTTCACAAATATCACATAAGTTTTGTTTTTCTTCTCCTCTAATTTTTTTTTTTTATAACTCTAAAAATCTGATGTTAGAGTTATAATAAGTGAAAATTAATTATCAACACTAATCTTGATTATCATTACTAATCTTAATTATTAACAATAAGGGCTAATTAGTCATTTCCAGATTTTCATTGATAAAGGGCACTTAAATTTGCTTGTAATGACCTTTTTTGTCTTATTAGGTTGCCGCCCTTCTACCAATTCTTGCCGCCCCTTTACCAAGCTTGATTAAAATATGGGATTACTCGCTTTTTCAAGAGTGAGTGAGGAGCTATATTTAACAAGTAGAAAATCTAAATCCTTGCAATTAAATATACGTTCGAAATTGCAGGATAATTTTTAACAAGTAGAAAATCTCTTTCAAGTTTGGAGAGATAATATCGTCACTTTCATCCAAGCTAATGATTTACTACGTCCTGCACAAAGATTTTATTTTTTGAATACAGAGTAATCTTAAATTCTCCATCATGATCAAGCAAGATTCATAAAGGGATTTAATAGGTTTCTATATTCATGTTTCTGAGATAACGTATGTTTGAGTTCTACTGGAATCTTGCTACAATATAAAAAGTCCATAAACAATTGGAGAGAGGATAAAAGGATTGAGTGTCTAATTTTTAATATGATTTTTTTTAAAATCGAAAAAGAGGAAACAGAAAAGAAAAAGAAAAGAAAAAGAAAAAGAAAAAGAAACTGGAAACCAGACGACGTAAATTGACCAATTGGAAGAGCCGAACATGCACCCCGGTATTACTTTAGGGGAAATGCTGTGGGTATGGAATTCCCCTAAATCTTTATTCCCTACCCCATAGGGATTTAAATTCAATAAGGGATTAGGGGAATAAGGGAAGCAAGCAGAGTGTTCGTCGATAGGGATTATGATAGTACCACAGAACTCACTGGAATTGGCTCTATAATCTATGATGCTACAGGAAGAACCATTGGCAAAAGAACCAACTCTGTCAGAGCTCATAGCAAAGAAGAAGGGGACTGCATAGCAACATTGCAAACCTTGGAATGGGCCTCTCAACTTCGGTGCAGCGACTTCAAATTGTTGGTTAACAATCCAAATGTCAGGAGATCTATGCAACAAAGCAAGAGAGCCACAAACTGGAGAATAACAAATTTATGGATGCTATTTTGAATCTTTTTAATACTTTTAGTAATATTTTGTGTAAGGACTTACAATCCAAAAAACATGTAGACCTTACTTTTTTGACTAAGAGAGGGAGACCTATCCATGATCCGCTTTTCTGGATTCAGGAGAGGTCTTTCATTCTCTAAGTGTATCCGTTTCTTTCCCTTATCAAAAAAAAAAAAAAAAGGTAAAACATTTCCTGATAAAAGATTTAAACTCGACCGATCCATTTGCCATCGACTAATTTAAACTCGACCGATTATAGTTAACCGACCATTTGAAATCGACGAAATGTTCACCGGTCGGTACAACAAATGGAGAGAACACTGCATAAAAACAATTTACTATAATATAAAAATGGATAAAAAAACGTTACAGACAAAAAAAAAAAAAAAAAAAAAAGATGGCACCAAGCATAAAAACGTTAGTGTTTACAATAGTAATGAATTATTGAGAAATGATTCTCACTAAACATTTTGCTTACCATGAAACATTTTACCGATCGTGAAACATTTAAACATATCGTTTCGGCTACCATAAAACATGGTGTTTCCCTAATGCTTTAAAAGATGATAAAGAACATGGAGGAAATTTAAGTAACAAAGATGAAAGAGAAGCAGTCGTACAACCAAGAAAACAACATTGAAACTCAAGTAACAAAGATCAAATATACCACTACGCCAGAAATGACCTTTTTTGACAGGCGAGGTCTGTCGTTAATAGTGATTACTGACAGTCCCTGCCTGTCGGATGCCCCGTAATATTTTAAGGTGTCAAAAACCTTAATTAACAGTAACAAATAATTATCAAAAATAAACTACAAGGTTTGCTTGTCGATAATTTTTTGACAGGCTTTATAGGTCAATAATGTCAAAATTGAATTTCCAGCCAATAAATTATGTTTTGATAAATGTTATCACTTGTTGCTTAAATTGCAAATAAAAGTAACGTGAAGAACTAAGAACATTTTTAACCTCAACATAAAATGACATATATTGTAAAAGTTAATTTTTAGACGAAATCTTCGTCCAAACAACATCTAAGAATACAAAATTGAAAAGAAGAAGAAAAAAAACACTAGAAAATAAACAAACGCTAAGATAATTCAAAATTTATTGTTTACAAAACTAATCCTAAGTAGCTAAACCCCTGTCAACCAGCTGAACAATGGATTCCAGTAACTTAATCAAACCCTTTCAAACCAGGAACTAGCTCCAGTCAAAAATACCTTTCAGGTTGCTCCTGCTTCATGATACCCAGTGCCTGAGTTTGTTGAAAAACCGTACTAAACAAACACAAAATAAGAAATCAAACCTTAGTTCTGACTTATGATAGAGGAACATAGCCTGGCGGAGGAAGAAACAAAATAAGAAATCAACCTCATTTATGGTAGTTCAGTTGAAGAAATTCTTCAGAACCTACACTGGAAAATGGGCTTTGTTCATTAGCTATCCATAGTTAAAGGTTGGAATCATTTAGACAGTTGTAGTTAACAAGTTAAGATGCTTCACAGGACAGAATTCATCAGTTGATAGCTAAAGAATATTTGATGTTATCATGCATCAAGAGTTTGGATACTCACCATTATCTGCTTAACATTTATAAACAACATCCATAGCCACTGCAAATGGGTACCCCCATATTGCTCGATCACCTTCTTGCTTTTGGAGATGGTCCTGAAAAAATTTCTGCAAGCCAAAAGCTTGAGCAATTTAGTTAAGTTTACATGAATAACAGATGAACAAAGACACAGATAAGAGTACAAAATGAAAATATTTCTTCAAGATCCAATTAGACAAACGGAGAAGTGAGGATGCGAGCAATACACCTTGTATGACCTTGCAAAGAACAATAAATTCTTCAATGATATTAAACCACCACCCTTTATGAAAGGAAACAACCATAGAAGACACAACACATCTATAAGCAAACAATGTAAAACAGAACATACATGTAGTCTGAAGATGGGTCTTTTCCTTGCCAGCCCATGTCCTTCCATTGTTTAGATACTAAACCATGAAGTTCTTTTCCAGGATATGAAGCATCACACAAAGCCCTCAATGTCTCCTGAAATCATATAATTGCAATAAGAAATAACAGAAAAAGACTTCGCATAAGTGGATAGGTACATCAGAATCAGACACAGGGCAAACCCAAAATAGTAAGACTAAGGGATTAGGCGTGTATTTAAATACAGAAACAAATGAATCAAATTATATTCAATCTACAGATGAGATTCCTTGCTTCAGGTGTCAACCTTGCCACTTCATGGAACTTTCAAGTGACTTCTCCAGTGAACAATCTGAAATCAGTTGTAACTGAACAGAGCCAAACAAACAAGAAACCTTCCATTAGTTGAGCTTTATAAGGTGATCGCGTCCTAGTAAGCTTGTCTAAGATCACCAGTTAAAATTTATGTATGCATACAAATAAGTTCTTAATTATTAAGACGGCAAAGCAAAATGGGAAAGTAAATCACAATGATTCTTTAGCTCCTGATTATCAAAGTTATCATTATAGGTCCCCAAAGATGATTAGGCTCACAAGGATGCCCCAAATTATGACAAAAAGTGGATTCACCACTCTGCATAATGGTTGTCTGCTCATCTCAGTAAAAGGTGGGATAACAACAAGCACCTGCACCACATACATTGGTTTAACCAAAGACATGAGAACTAAAATCACTCCTGGATTTTCAAACCTTCAATCTAGGATATACAAATTTATACATCAAAATGAAAGTCTCCCTAACTTTGATAAACAAACTGAAAATAAAGAAATGGAACCTTAAAAATGAATTCAAAATAGAACCTTAGATACTAACTTCTAGTAACCAGAAAACACCAAGACATACAAGTTGGGAAGTAATTAAGAAATCAAACTTTCGAGATGGAGAAAGAGAGATCACTCCTTCAGGAATTAAAGTGTTGCGAGATGGAGGAAGAGAGATCAATCTTAGTATAACAGAACAGGTTGATGAAGATTAAAGTTACCAACCTTTTCAGTGAGGAAGGAATGTTGTTCCTTTAACTGCATTTCTCGCTCAATATCATTTGCGTATAGCAACAAGTACAAATACTTAGTTGCAAACCAAGAGAACTGAAATCAAATTTCTATCATAAGCAGCAAATTAAATCCAATGTATCAAACTTCCACTATAATTCAGGGGGCCTAACTGTACGAGGCCATACGAAAATGTATACGACAATAGGATACTAACTCCAGTATAACACAGGGGTTCATAACTATCATCAACATGATTAAAACCACGAGCAACAAATGT
The DNA here is from genome assembly GCA_023531295.1 of Papaver armeniacum. Lineage (NCBI taxonomy): Eukaryota > Viridiplantae > Streptophyta > Magnoliopsida > Ranunculales > Papaveraceae > Papaver > Papaver armeniacum. The sequence goes on from JAJJWW010001416.1 coordinate 63,662, forward strand.
AAAATAGTAATGCTGGAAGAATCCTCATGAGCATACCTCCACCAACTTCAATTTTCATGAGTACTACAACTGAGGAAAGAGAAATAAATGATCATAGTCTAACCCATATTGGAACTACAATTTTTAATAGCACTACAACCTAAAATTAATCCCTAACACTACTATGTACATCACCATCATCAAGTTCCTTTTGAAAATACAACTTCAATCTAACATAAAGGAACCCAAATTAAAAAAATGCAAGACAGAGAGATGTATATCCGCATGTCATGCTAAAATTTAGGTCTCAACCGAGAAAATGTTCCATTAACAAATGCAAGTAGTATAAACATGTTCAGCTAATACACTCCCCATAACATTTCCCTGGTACAAATGTAAAAAGCAAATGTAACAAACAAATTAACACAGGAAGAGTAAGGAAATGAAATAGTTACCTGCACCAGCAATGATAAATGTCAAATTGAGAAGTAGTGAAGGAAGATGCAGAGTAAGCAGCTTCTGAGTAATTAACCATTCGGGTCCTGGAAAATCCATACATGTAACCTAATAAATGAAACCGTCAATTCATCATTCACAATCATAACAAAAAAGATTAATACATAAGGATCGTGAATAGTCAATTTGATATTCAGATGTGAATAAAGATTGAGAGATAGATCGAATAGCAGAGATTAGCTGCAAAAAAAAAAATTGCGAAAAATTAGTTACATTTTTTTTTTTGAAAATTTTAATTCAAAGCAAATATAATGATTAGATTAGTATAGATATGAGATCTAATCATGAATCGGAAAAGATACTCGAATTGAAATGAAAAAAAAAAATCGAATCGTAATTATTTCTTCTGAAATTAGATTTCAAAACCGAGAACTCAAAAATTAAAATGATAAGCACATATCACGTTTATCTTTCAGATACCTCTGAATGATGTAATCTTCAAATTGATTAGTTGATGGAGAAGAGAGATCGCTCCTTTTGGGTTGAACTGCGGAGTGAAACGAAGAAAAATAAAATTGGGGAAGAAAAGGATCGGAAATGAAATTATTAGAACTAAGTTATCTTTCTGATCCCACGTCGATAATAGAAGCCCAACATGGGCCCATGTTCAGAATACTTTGATAGCAAAGGTCTATCAAAAATGAAATTACAGGGCTTTCCTATCAAATTCAGTAAACACCCCCTGTCAAATTCTTTATATAAAAACAGAGTTGAGCGACGTGGTTAATCATAGTTTTTGGTTGATTTTGGCCCACCATTCTACATTTCAGCCAATAGAATTTCAAGAGAATCTTTTGGGCCCACGAAATGTTATTTAGTCAATCACATTTTTTAAGAATAATTACCTAAAATTAATAAAGCTTATTAATTTGGGAAACATAACAATACAAAAAAATAAACAACTTAAACATTACCAAAAAAAAATAAAAAATCATCATGATAAAATTAAATATGCAATGTGCATCATGATATCATCATAAAATTGAATCAATCATATGAATTAAAAAAAAATCCAATGTCCATTGTCCATTTACAATTATCGTAATAAGATTTTCCTAATTACAACTCCAAACTGCGGGTAAAAGAAAATAATTGCAATTACACTTTCAATTGGTACTAAAAGAAATACAAAACTTTTATTGGCGATTAAAAGAAAATACCTGATTTGCATCAAGAAATCTTCTTCTGAGGGTTTACAAAAGGGTTTGTTAATCCTGTACAGATAAAAAACAACATCATTATGAGTAAAAGATTTGCAGAGAGGATAAAAAAACACCAAACAAACAAACAAAAAAAAAGGGAATACGAAACAAAACAAACAAAAAAAAAAATGAAAAAAAAGAAGAAAAGAATGGAATACGGATTTTCAACCCCACAAATTAGGAAAGCAGTTTCGTCAACAATGAAATTTAGGCAAGTTGCAATTTTTGAGTAAGATATCAATATTTATGTGGAAATCAAAAAAGCTTCCCAAAAACTGTTTTGTAAACGCAAATATTTCTTGCATTTAATTTGGCTATCAACAAAATATACTCGAAATCCAAAATTATATAAAAATATGTAAATTTTGATATATTAACTAATATTATTTCCAAAATACTATCGTTTTTTTTTTGCATTTTTTGCATTTTTTTCCTTGGTCTCGCTCTATATAAAGCGCTCGAGACTATACCATATCCCATAGTTTTTATATTGTTTTTTCGTTTTTTTTTGTTTTTTCTAGGGTTTCAGTTTTTTTTCTTTTTCTTTTATGTTTCTTCCTATTAATGGTTTTGTTGTCTTACCTATTGCTTTTTTGTTTTGCATAAACCTCGAATGTGTAATCGGTGGGTGCGGCAATGGAAGCTCACGAGGATTGAAATGGTTATTCCAAAGATTCATGCAAGGTATAGAATCGTTAAATCCTGTTTTTTTTTTGGTATTTATTTTCTTGATTTTGTTTTGCTTTTACTTTTACTTGGATTTTATTTGGAAGATGTTGACGATACCTCCCGAGCTTTGGAAAGACGGGTATAGGATCGTGAAATCCTGTTTTTTTGCTATTTAATTGGAAGATGTTGATGATACAATTCATAGATGCGGTCTGTATCTTCTCTGCATTAAGATGGTCCATTGGCCTTCATACTTCTTAGATTCGACACCCGCATCAACTAAGACGTTGAATTATTCGTTAATGTTCATTTTTTGTCATGTGCTCTTTATTTTTTAACGAAATATGGGTTTATTAACCATAAAGTTTGGAGAAGTTTCTTAGCTTCTCCAGGTTTGTTTTGATCGATGATGGAATTAGGAGTATCAGGTAGGAAAACTGCACCATCACTATAATTGCAGGTACAGCTGCTAGACACAAACTTAATTACTCTCCACCTTGGCCGAATAGTCATTCGCCAAGGAAATTCCAACAGTAATCATAAATTGAAAAGAACTTTTTAGAGCTCCTATGTATTTGCAGGTCATTTAGAACTGTAATTGACAACGGAGGAGTAAGAAGGGAATGAGGTCAGATAGTGAAGGGTGTTGGTATCAACAAGGATTCTCAGATGGAAAATGCATATAAAGGTGAGCAAAAAAGTAAAGATGTGCCCATTAGTCATCACCCATAAATATGCATTAGCCATGGAGTACCTATATCAGATTTGTCTCATCTCAACTTTATATTCAATCTGAAAATTATTTTGAGGAGTCATGTTACATGACTAATGGGCACATCTTTAATTTTTTGCTTGCACACATAGAAAGATGAGCAAACTAGATCTGCGTACCTTGGCAGCAAATTCTTTTGGTAAACAAAATTTACCATACTTCCTTCCATATTCTTTGAGTACGGTTTAGTTTTGTTAATTTCATTGACCAAAATAAAAATGAAATGCTTTATTATTATGCTTTGCAATTTTGAAATATTAATCTTAGTTGTATGACTGCATATATGGTTTCAATTTATTATATTATCAGAATCTAAAGTAAGACGCAAATGTCAATAGCGGTTGGTCACGAGGACTAATACAACTCTTCAAGGGGTAGAATTCATGAATCGCGACAGTTCTGATGCAACGCAACATCATATCAATTAACTAGCCCGTGAAAAATCTTGTGTAAAATATATCCCAATTAATGCTCCTCATCCCAAAATGCCAAATCAGCATAGAAAGAAAAATAAAATGTTCCTATGCACGATAGAAATGGTTGAAAATGCGTACATGCCGCCTCGTGAACTAAAATTAAAAATTGGACTGCCAATTATTCTCTTGAGTGGACTAACCAGGGACCAAAACATTGTTGCAGGCACAAGGTTGATTATAACAGAGCTAATTGTTGCCGAAGTGTTAATAGGAGCTACAGTCGGGGAAGAAGTGGTGATAGGAAGAAGTGTGATGAAATCAAGGGACACAGTACCACTAACTAGATGTCAGCTTCCAGTAAAAATTGCCTTTGCAATGCACATTGACAGATGCAAGGAACAAAGCTTACACGGTGTTAGGTTCTACTTGAATTCAAGGACTTTCAATGTAAATGACAATCCGACATACATTGGCATTTCAAATACAACTAAGGAGCCATCAAAAATAAAAATCACTACCATCAGAAAGAAAGATTTACCAGATGGATATACAAAAACTATTGTCCATCAAAACATTCCTGGAAATTCGGGGTCTGTAGACCGTATTATTCTCCAAGCAGTGACCTATTGGAAAGAAAATCATGAGTAGAAGGTTAAAGTGGTTTTTTGAAGCAGTGACCTATTAGAGATTTGTTTTATTTTTTTTCTAGGAATGAATCTGTTTTATTTTCCTTACGAATAGATTTGTTTAGATGGGATTTTTAGAAATCACAAACAATTCCAACTTTGTTACGGGTTCCCTTTTAGTAAATGTTATGGTTCTTATAGTTTTGCACTCATGCTATCATTTTCAGAACAGAGAATAAATTTTTTTACTTGATATGTTATTGTGAAGTGGTTTTTCCTGTAATATAGATAATCTCTGTTATTTATGGACTCAATTGCCGAAGTAATAGGTAAGATATATGTGGATAGCAATATGGAGCTGTGCCAACATAGATACGCAGGGAGGAGGAGCATGTTGTGATACCACATGGATCTCTCTAGAGCTGCCAAGGGTATGGATATTTCATCTCTCTCAAACAATGCGAATGACGCAAAGAGAACACCATCAAACAACTTCCAAGTATCGATACACCTTTGGTGATCGCTCGATTGAAGAAAGGATGAGGACGTATGTATCACCACCAAAACCAAGAGAGGCCACCGCGTCACCTCAAGTGTATAAGACTACTTAATATGAAGTCATCATAACAAAGGATAGTGATGTGCGGAGCAGTCATCAAAAGAGATCACAATAAAATAGAGAAATAAAATATAATTTTTTTCCTTAGAATACAGCCAAGGGACCAAAGAAGAGATGGTGAAGACTACTGATACTATGGTGATAAATCTTCCCATCATCCTTTACATGGTATGAGATTATTACCATATGAATTTAGATATTTGCTGCTGTAAGTTTCAACAGCTACATAAACCAAAATCTTTTTCGTCCAAAAACATAGCTTACTTACCCTAAATAAGAATTAGGGTTTCTCAATTTAGATAAAATATGGAAACAATATAAGATATCTTCTGAATCAACCCAAAATTTAGATAAAATATAAAAAAAAAAATATGGAAAAAAAGAAAAGAAATTACACCCTATTATCCTCTATAGATATATAAACCAAATGTAAGCGATCTTTAGCCCAAAAAAATTCACATGATGAAACTAGAAAATCTTCGTAGTATATACAGGTACGAGTATCACTACCTACACGCGGTAATCAAAAAGAACAACAAAAAATGGCAGAAAACAACAGATTCACAAAAAGAAGAACAAAGAAGACTTGCGGAACAATATGAAAAGGCAAAGTATATTTATCTCAACCTTGAAGAACTTCACGACAAGAAAAAAAAAAGAAGAAGAGACACACAAAGATGATAAAAAAACCATAAGCGAAATGGGTGTGAATCTCCGATTTGATAAGGATGGTATGGTTTTATTCAACCAGCCAAAACAAGTTTAATACTCGGGAATACAGCTAAGGACCCATCAAAACCATAGACGACAAAGAATGTTTGCTATTCGCGATCAATTCTCATAAGAGAAACGGGTGTGAATCTCCGATTTGATAAGGACGGTATGGTTTTATTCAACCAACCAAAAAAAGTTTAATAATCGGGAATATATAAGGACTCATCAAAACCATAGACGACAAAGAATGTTTGCTATTTTCGATCAATTCTTTGTTGGTTGCAGAATCAACAATATAAAATTTTATTACTATCAATATTTATGGCCCTTTTTTATTCATTTTATTTTCTTGCATGCTTATTGGGATTACTTTGGTTTTGTGATATAATCTCTATATAGAAAGAGCATTCAATATTCCACAAGCAATAAACAGACCCGTGCATCGCACGGGTGATAAACTAGTTATCTCAATTTTGGCGTAGTGTACTCAGGAAAATAACGAAATTCTATCAAATCAAGTACACTCAAGTAACCAATTTCAAAACCACAACACCTCCCATGAAACTAGAAACTCAAACAATGATGAAACTTGGAGTGAAACTACAAATTCAAAGATAAAAGCAACTACTACTCATTCAAACCCAACCCACACAATATCAAACCCCATTAAAAAGAAACTCAGAAACCACTCAAGATTCAGAAACCTTCTCCCCGGAAAAGGAAAGCAAAAAACAATCCCCCTCAAGCCCTTCTACCTCTCTTATGTGCTTTTGATACTAAAGCCACACCTGCACCATTCTTAACTTCTTTCTCTTTCTTTACCTTCAACTCACCTTCCTTTTTGGTATCCTCCACTGTATCCATGGTGATTGAAGTGCTGTCGGATTCCAAATATATAACCTCATGCCTCCTCACCTCTGAAGTAACAAAAGTTGGCCATGGCACTGGAAAAATGATTCCATCAATGCGTGCAAGCATGTCTATTTCCTCCGCAGGCACCCATGTCTTAAATATTGGAATAGTATATCGGGGTTTATGGACATATGCATATCTCGGTTTCTTGCCTCCTGCCATCTCTCTGTCCCTGCAACCTTTTTTCTGTGAAAATTTGCTATGTTTGATCTGTGTTCATGTTTTTGAAAAGTTCTTCAAGACCGTTCTTATAGACTTCCATGGGAATCTGCATTTAAATCATTCATTGAATTTGATCCCTAAGTCGGCTAAAATCTCTTTAGTTTCCATATTATTCATGTTCTCTAGTCACTTTTATGGTGAAGAAAATGGCGTTTTGAAACAATTTACTAATGAGTCTGTTGATTTCCCAATGTTTTCAGGCGGTAGAATAAATCCGGCGGCCTACTTCGCCCGGGCTCTAGCTCAGTCTCTCCAGTTACCTTTGGATTTGGACCTTAGGATATGGGTTAGCCTTTGTCACTATTCTACAGTCTTGTCGTCTACCCTCAGGCACGTGGTCTCAAATACTCCAAGCATACCACCAAAAAACCTTAATCTTGGAGAAAAAGAAACTTTCAAATTTTTTCTCACTCACAAGTTGTCCAATAATTTGCATTACACTCCAAAGTACATTAACTATAAACATCAGATTTTGCCTTACAAAAGAAACTCCCCCTCAACCTTTTCCCTCTTTTGCCTCTTACCTCTGCAAGTCACTCCACACGTATTCTCCTCATGCAGAAGAAACCCAAAGAAACCTAGTACTTTGCTTCTCAGAAGTCACGGGAACTGCTCTGTCATCTGTTTTTACCACCTCAATATCCTCACCCCCAAAAAACACAAACTCTCACCCACTCTGGAGAGTATTCTTAACTTCCCCTCTCCAGAATAAAAGATTAAAATTACAACTAAGCACTCATCACATGAATGCTTCTAGTTTCAGTTATCATAAAATTTTCTCAATGGCATCATTTTCTGGAGCTCACACTGTTGAAGACATAACTGAAGCCATGAAATCTAGCCAGATTGTTCATGATCCCCTACGTCATGTTGTTGTCTTAAGTAGGGATTCCTTAAAGCCAAGACCAGTTCAAGATGATAAATGGAGTGCGATTGGAAAACTTCATAGCAACATCCTAATCAACTACTAGGATGCACAAAACTACGCTAGGAATACTGGAATGTTCAAAAAGTGGTGATTGTCACTCCTTTCAACAAGAAGAAAAACTTCTTCCACTTCAAATTCCATCATGTTGCAGATATCCTAGTTTTTAACTATCCAAAACCTTGGTTGATCCATGAATCTATATTATCCATTATTCAAATACCTTTTGAAGGAGTGAGCAAAATGAGAGATGAAGAATTTGATAGAGTACTGATAAGCATTAATATGATTAGAGTACCAAATGACTACATAACTTTCAGTGCTGTAGAAGGAATAAAAAAACCAGTAGGGAAGAAGGTGTTGTTCAAAGACCCATATGAAACAAATTACTATGAAAAAAATGTCGAAGTCATGGATGATATTGATGTTACTCATATCCTTCCTTTCGGTACTGATTGTGTTGTTGATGGAGTTAAAGTCTAGATAAAGTTCTCTTACTCTCTCCACCCTTTCAAGATGTGCCAGTTCTGTAGAACTCTAGACCACTCAAAGAGTAGTTTTACCCCTAAACAAAGAGAAATATTAGGTGCAAAACTTTCTTTGAAGACAACCCACCTCATCAACCCACTTTCAACAATCAAAACTTTCAAATCACTAAAAGCTCAACTTCTGCAACACCCAAATCTCCAAACAAAGTTGTTACCTCGAGCATCATTGCAAACCCTTTTGCTTTGCTAGATTTAGATCCTCAACAGACTGAGATAGAAATGATGCCAAACATAAAGTCCAAAGGAAATACTCTCCAAAGTCCTCATCAGCAAGTTTCTCATCCTGTGCATACTTTTAAAGGAGTTCCTGAGTCTTCTACCAAGTTTCACAACTCAGAGCTTCATTGTGTAACATCAAACAACAAGTCTATAATGTTGCAGGCAAGCAATATTGAAAATTTCTCATACAACCCATTCCAAAACCGAGTCAACTCTTCTACTGCTTCTGAACAACTTGTGAACCTTGAGCCCAAATACCCTCCAGGCTTTGGCCCAAACCCCAAATTCTCTAAAACTACATCGAACAAAAACTATGCTACTCCTTCTAAATCTAGAAAATGAAAAAGAGAGGGACATCATAAAAACCCCTCTCAAACCCTAAGAAATCAATTTGGTTACCACAACTCGCCAGTGAAAGGAGGAAAACGAAAGGAGTATCCTTCTCCTTACATAAACCAGAAAAAACCCGAATTTGATTTCAAGAATTCTCAAAACCCTATGTTATGGTTCCCATCTATCCCAAATAATCCTACAAACCAAACTTTGAACTTTATCTCTGGATCTTCTGAGAAATTTCCTAAGTGTATCAAGGGCAAAAAACCCATTAAGTCCCAAAAGGCGGCCAAAGGAACAAAGGTGGGAACTACTGGAAAAGAGCAAGGAATTGAGGGGGGAATTTCTTCGCCTGCAAAGCATTTGGATGCAAACTCAAATTAGGTTTTTCTTCCAATTCTTTTCTCTTTTTTATTGATTTTCAACCAAGACGAAAATGATTGTTATTTCCAAATGATTTTTGTTTGGTATGGAGGTAGAACTCTGAATTTCTTAAGCTTTGGATACCCTGTTGTGTCTTATTTTTGGCAATTTGTTAGAATTCCATCTTGGAACTGTCAAGGTTTAGAATAACCACACTAGACAACAATTGAAAAAACCAGTTAATTCTCATGAGCCTAATATCCTTTTTCTCTCTGAAACAAAACAAATGCATCATTTTGTAGAAAAAACTCTGAATGTCTCCCTTTTTTATAACATAGTCTGTCAAAATCCTGTAGGACTAGCTGGTGGTCTGGATGTAGCATGGGATAATTCTACTAAACTCTCTGTCCTGTATAAAGATGATAATCAAATAAATTGCTCTGTGTGGGATGAAAAATCTAAAAATAAATGGGTGTTAACTTGTATGTATGGTAGTCCTTATAAATATGGTAGAAATGATGAGTCTTGGAAGTTTGTTTTGCAAATGGGTGAGAATATGAACAAACCTTGGTTAGTTTTAGGAGACCTTTGTATTTTGTAAAATAAATTAAATTTTGCTGCTGATAGCCCATGTGGGACTATTAGGTAGTTTTAGGAGACCTAAATGTCATTCTTAGCCATGATGAGAAAAGAGGGGGAAACCAAGCTAAGGGAGCTGATATTAGAAAATTTAATTATCTTTTCAATCAAATTGGCCTTAAAGATATAGGTTACATCGGCTTCCCTTACACTTGGTCCAACCAGCAATGTGGTTCTGACCTGATTGAAGAACATTTAGATAAAGTTATGGCTAATGGGTTATGGTTAAGCCATTTCCCAAACGCCACTGTTAGAAATCTAAACCACATTGTCTCTGATCACTTGTCAATCCTGATGAGTACTGACATTCCGTGTCAAGAGGGTTTCAAACCCTTCAATTTTTTTGGGCTTTATCAAAATGAACAAAGGTGCGGAGATATTATAAAAACCTCGTGGGAAACTAGGATCTCTAGGTCTCGTGCTTTTATTTTAGTCAATAGACTAGATAATGTCAAGAAGGAAGTTAGTCTGTGGAATCGTAATGACTTTGGTTAAATCAAAAATAATCTTTTAGGCCCCAATAATAAGCTTGACATCTTAATGTCTGATCCTAACATTAGACTCAATGATAAAAACATCATGGAAACTAAGAGTGATATTCAGAAATTGAATGACTATGAGGAAGAGCTTTGGAAAATAAAAGGTAGGGAGAATTTCATAAATTTAGGTGATAGAATCACACACTACTTTCATCAGAATGCTATAATTAGGCAAAGGTGTAACAGAATCATACGTTTATATGATAGTAACAATAACTGGGTAGAAGAAAGGGATCAAATAGCTAATTTCCTGAATTTACACTTTGAAACCCTGCTAACTACTTATGCTCCTGTTATTAACTATGATATTGTAAATCTTGTTCCTACTTCCATAAGTGACTCTGGAAATATCAAGCTAATGGACTTTCCTTCTGAGGAAGAGATCCATGATGCTTTGTTTGGCATGCTCCCTAACTCCAGTCTGGGTCCTGATGGTTTCCAAGCTTATTTCCTTCAAAAAAACTGGTCTATTGTTAAAAAAGACACTATAGATACTGTTAAGGCCTTTTTTCAAAGTGGGCATATGCTCACGCAACTAAATCAGACATACATTTCCCTAATTCCTAAAGTCCATAACCCTGCTGGTCCTGGTGATTACAGACCCATAAGTCTCTGTAATATAAAATTATCTCTAAAGTCATTGCTAACAGACTAAAACCTTTTCTTGATAGATTGATATCCCCATATCAATCAGCTTTCGTCAAGCAAAAACTTATCTAAGACAACATTCTTGTTGCTCATGAGATAATACATGCTATGAGAAAGAAAACAAAGTTTAAAAATGAGTTTATGGGTCTGAAAATTGACATGTCCAAGGCTTTCGATAGAGTTGAATGGGTTTTCTCATTGCAATTTTAAGGAAAATGGGCTTCTATGATGGTTGGGGCAACCTCATCTTTCAATGCATTAGTACTAGTAGCTCTGCTATTCTAATTAATGGTGTGCCTTGTAAACCTTTTAAGCCATCTAGAGGATAAAGACAAGGGGACCCTCTGTCTCCTTATCTGTTCATTCTTTGCATGGAATCTTTCTCTAGAATGCTTTCTGATGCTTAAATTAAGGGTCTCACCTCTGGTTTTAAAGTAAGTAAAAATTGTCCTTCTATCAGTCACCTTCTATTTGTTGATGACTATTTGATCTTTTCCAAAGCTAACATTTCTCAAAGTAAAAATCTGCTGAAATTCTTAGAAGATTATGGTAGCACTTCGGTTCAGATGGTAAACTTTTTCAAATATGACATCTTTTTCACTCATCATATATCAAATAGTCTTGGTAGAGAAATCATAAACATTCTTCAAGTGAAAAAAAATCATATTAGATGATAAATATCTAAGTGGCCCTCTTTTTACAAATAAGTCCAAAATTGCTTGTTTTGATAGTTTAGCTATTAACATGGGAAGTCGTCTTAAAGGTTGGAAGAGCGAGTCCATGTCTCCTCCTGGCAGATGTATCATGGCCAAAACAGTTCTTGAATCTTTGACTGTTTATAATATGTGTACATTTATCCTGCCTAAAACTACCACTAAAAAACTTGAGAACACTATACGTGATTTCTGGTGGGGTAAACTAGGACCTAAGAAAGGAATGTACATAAAAGGTTCGAGAGGTATCTGTAAAAGTAAGGAAAAAGGTGGAAATGGGCTAAAAAAGGTAGATCTTATGAACCTGTCTCTCATTGCCAAGAATGGTTGGAGGCTTTTCCACCAACCAAATTCTATTTTTTCCAAAGATACTTCCCTCTCACTAACCCTTTTCATGCTACTTGTAATGATGGTTCCTCTTGGGCCAGGAAAGGTGTTTACAAAGGTCTTATGATCCTCAAAGATTTTAGCATATAGAAATAGGAAATGGTACCATAGTTCATATCTGGAATGATAGCTGGATCCCAGATGAAGAAGGAAAACCTATTAGATTGCTAGGATTAGAAGATAACTCTAGATATAGAATGGTGAATGAGCTAATGAATTAAACTGGTTGGAATATTGAGATCCTAAACCAAATTTTTGAATGTGATGTCATTGTTAGAATCCTTAATATCTCCCCAAATAGATCCAAGGATGATACTCTTAGATGGATTGATAATAAACAAGGAAATTTTACTAGTAAATCTCTATATAATCTCCTAGATAAAAAAGTCTCTCAACCTACTGATTTGCTTGCTAAGAAAATCTGGAATCTAGGTGTCATTCCTAGAATTCAGTTCTTTATATGGAAAATGAAGAATAATATGCTTCCCTTTAATGGTCACCTAACTAGGTATATGGGATACATTGACCTTACCTGCACTTTGTGCAATAATTGCATTGAAATTGGTGAACATTAATTGATGTACTGTAATTTTGCCAAAGATGTTTGGGCTCATTGCTCCCTTAGGTTAGAAACTGCTAGAAATGGTTATAACAATCTATCTGATTGGTGTTTTAGCTGGTTCTCTACCAGGCACCCAGATACTCAGTGGGGTCCCTATGCTTGTGTGTGTGCAACTATTTGTTGGTTCATATGGAAAGGGAGATGTGACAATGTTTTTGAAAGAACCAAACTCTGTCCCAAACATACTGCTAACCAGATTATTAGCCATCTAAACTCTGGCCTGGTGATAAAGAAAAATTATATTGACAGACTGAATGATAGACTGATGGAACCTCCTGTCCAAAGTCCCAATTCACATATCTCCTTTGCTTACATGACTATTATAAACTCTGTCACTGGACTAACAGGCATTGGTGTTTGTACATTAGGTACCTCTGGATTCTTGGCAAGAGAACCAGGTGCATCAGAGTCCATGAAAGAGAAGAAGGGGAGTGCATAACTGTCATGGAAGCTGTAGATTGGGCCACCCAACTCAATTGCAAAAACTTCAATCTTATGGGATGCAACAAGAACATAACAACAACAATACAAGGGGGAACTCAGAACATTAGTTGGAGGACAAATGAAAGAATAGACCAAACCATTTTGATTCTCAACTCTTTTGATAAAGTTTTTTGTAAAACTATCCAAATTAGTAACTTTCCTGATCTTAAAAGATTAGCTATTATAGGTTGTCACAATCAAAGTCCTCAACCGTAGGAGGCACCTTTACTTCAAGGGAATCCCCCTTCTCTCGATAAAGATGGTCTTAGGAGTTAGAATACTTCAAGGGAATCCTTCTTCTCTCGTTAAAGATGGTCTTAGAGCAACCACAATCATGGAAGGGACTAAATACTAAAAGCCAGACTAAATACTAAAAAAAATTGGCATTTTTGGAGGTGAAACACAACGGTTAAAAGACTAAAATTTAGTTTGGCGAACGTATAGTCCGCGTCTGATAATGAGCGGACTTTATATCAACGTATGGTGGTGAAGCGTAAATTTGGGATCCGTCTCATTTTATTTGGGCGAACATTATACCAGCATCTGCATCAGGGACGGGCCTAGCAAGGGGCTAACCCGGGCTATAGCCCGTCCCTAAATTTGAAAAACAATTTGTTAGGTATACAAATTTTTCTCATTTTTAGACTTAGCCCAGTGCTAAATAGACTTAGCCCAGTACTAAATAGATCTAGCCCAGTACTAAATAGATCGTAGCCTAATTTTAGCCCACTGCCAGCATTTAGACTTTTGTGCGTGTGAGATATAAGTTCCCACATGACCACACCACTAGTGGAAACTCGAAAGTATTTAGCAGAGAAGATATTTCTTCTTTTCTTTACTTGGTCGAAGAGTGGAAAGGAAACTTCCCTGATAGTGGTATTCGATTGAATTTTGTGTTCATTTGATTTTGACGACATCGATTTGAAGTTTGTAAAGTGATTGGGGTGGTGCTCAATTAGAACTTCAAGGTGAGATGATATATAGTCCACTAATTGCTATAAAGCTTAGGAAGTGATCAGGATTTGGTTGTTGGACAAGCGACATAAGGTATATTTGCATCAAGAAAGAGGTACTACTTTATAGTCTCTTTTGTAGAACTTTCAGTATCTCGTTGAACAAAAAAAAAAAAAAAAATTGCATAGATTTAGCCCTACCCAACACTAGTTCTTGGGTCCGTCCCTGATCTGCATCATACGGGCATTATATGAGCCCCTATACTAATGGGCGTTGATTAAAACCCTCGCCTAACTATAAACGTATGTTATACATACGTGTACACACAAGCGCTCATTATACTCTCGCCCAGCAATTTTAGTTATAGTCCGTGTCCGTGCGCAAATTTAGTCCCAAATCCTAAAAAAACGGACTACATTTGGGTTTAGTTTTACCCACTGTGTTTGAGTTTCGACTAAATTTGGTTATAGTCCACAAGTATAGTCCTGACTGTGGAGTTAGAATCGATGCAGTAGGCTGAAAAGTGTAGTTGGGGCTGGTGAAATGCCTTTATAACTTATTCTTAAAATTAACAACAATAGCCGCCCGAGGTTGTTAATAAATGGCAAAAGATTATCATATAATATTTTATTCTGCCATATTGGATTTAAACCTATTTAACTAGAACTGGCCTAAGTGGGGAGAGCAGGTAATGACAAAAGTTACGAAGTAACTGAGTGGGGGATGAACAAGATTGCTGGCTTTGGAATTAAAAATTAAAAAAGAAAACAAAAACAGAGAAAAAGGACAAGATTGCTGACTAAATTTACACTATAGGGGTTTTGTTAATTTACAACGATTGCTTTCTTTGCTTTTTCTTTTTTTTCGTTTTTTCCTTGAATTTCCTTGAATTAAAGTTCTCCCACTTGGATCAACAACAGCCGACCTCCCACAGTATATTCAAATTTAAATTTCTAAAGCTAAACAACTTGGATAATTAAATTAAACTGTGACTGATCTCCAGCTATATCTTATCATCTAGTGATTACTGAGTTATTTTTCCTATTCGATTCTTCCAGTATCTAGAAAGGTAAAACAAAATCCTAACATACATCTTACACCGAAATCACCCATCTGAGATTGATACTAAAGTTGCTTAATTTGTTCTCAATTTCGCGATCTCTTCTTTCTTTGATCAGTTACCAACTTACTATCACTATCATAACCATGGAAGGAATTCTTGCTGGCGGTGCAACAGAACTCTTAAAAAAGTTGGCGGGTGTTGTTGCACAAGAAATTGGTTTGGCTTGGGGTGTCAAAGATGACTTGAAAAAGCTTCAAAAAACCTTGCAAATGATTATCGCAGTAATAACTGATGCTGAGAGAAAGCAAGTTAGGGATGAAGCTGTAAGACTTTGGCTGGGACGGCTCAAGCACGTCGCATATGATGCGGATGATGTAATGGATGAATTTGCTTATGAAACCATGCGTCGGTGTGAAAGAGGGAACGGCTTGAAGCATAAGGTACTCGATTTCGTTTCTTCTTCCAACCCACTTGCCTTTAGTTTCATAATGGCGAAAAAAATCAAAGATATCAACAGAAGTTTAGATGAAATTACCAAAGACATGCTTGGGTTTCAGTTTCAAATTACTACACAAAGTAATACAGCAATCGACGGGGAACGTAACCGGCATACCACATCCCTTTCAAGCGAGTCAGATATAGTAGGAAGGGAAGAAGATAAGAAGAATCTAATAAATATATTAACAAAGGTCGCGTCATCATCAATATCATCTGATCGAAATTCCGAAGATGTTTCTGTCGTTTCATTAGTGGGAATGGGTGGACTGGGGAAAACAACTCTAGCTCAACTTATCTACGCAGACGAGTTGATAAAAATGCAATTTGAGCTAACAATGTGGGTTCACGTTTCTGAATATTTTGATTTTGAAAACCTCCTAATTAAAATTATTGAGTCCACTACCCAAAACAAATTTGATAATGGTTTAAATCTCGATGTGCTAGTGAAGAAAGTCCAAGAAAATTTAAGGAGCAAGAAATATTTTCTAGTACTTGACGATTTATGGAATGAAGATCAAGATGAATGGGACAGACTCAAATCTGTGTTGCTCGTGGGTGCTCATGGGAGTAGAATATTAATTACTACTCGTACAAACCAGGTTGCATCTATTGTATCGGGTACTATTCCTCCTTATAATTTAAGACAACTATCGGATGATATATGTTGGTTTATAATCGACAAAAGAGCGTTTTCTCACGGTGGAGCACTGCATACTCAAGAAATGACTGATATTGGAAAAGAAATTGCAAAAAAATGTTGCGGTTTACCACTTGCAGCAAAATTTCTTGGAAGTTTATTGCACTCGAAGAATCAAAAAAGTGACTGGATATTAATCAAGGATGATGATATTTGGAATACACAAGATACTCAAGGGAAAATTCTACCAACATTAAGATTGAGTTATAATAACCTGCCATCTCATTTGAAACAATGTTTCTCATTTTGCGCAATTTTCCCCAAGAATTGGGTGATCAAGAAAGAAACTTTGGTACAGCTATGGATGGCAGAAGGAATTCTAAAAGAAGAAACGAAAATATTGATCGAAGACTTCGGAAATGAATGTTTCGAAAGTCTTCTGTGGAGCTCCTTTTTTATTTATCCACAGAAGAACGAAGTAGGTGACATAACTAGGTGCATGATGCACGATCTTGTGCATGATCTTGCAACCGATGTTCTTGAGGAAAAAGAATTAGTATCTCTTAAGGCAACTGAGCTGAAAAATGTTTCTGAAGTTCGACGGGTACAATTATTGGCTGAAGATACATCAACAACATTTCTGAAAAGCTTAAGTGATGCAAAGAAGTTGCGGTCCATTTTCGCCCCTCGAGGTTCTAATGTAAACCCTACTATATTCTCAAGAAACAAGCACTTGCGAGTATTACATGTGGGTAATTCGGGAAATTCCTCCACGTTAAAGTTGCCTCATCTGAAGCTTAAGCTGACACATCTCAGGTACCTTCACCTTACTAATTTTAAATTTAGTGAAGCAGTGAATGATCGGTACATCAGTAAACTCTATAATCTGGAGACATTGGTATTGACTCGAATGATTGGTATTCAAAATCTTCTCACTAACATTCAATCTTTAAGAAAACTAAGGCATCTTGATATCTCGTCCTCCAAAATTGAAGAATTACCTGATTCTGTCACAAGTCTTTGTAATTTGCAAAGTTTGGACCTGAATCATTGCAAATTTAAAAGCTTACCTGACACTGCCACTGGTTTGAAGTCCTTAAGATTTCTTGATATGTCTTATAACCGGATTGAGGAATTACCTGCTTTTGTCACTACCCTGCGGAATTTGGAGATATTGAATGTCAGCTATTGCAGTAAACTAAAAGCCATACCCGAGAATGTGACAAGTCTTGATAACTTGAAATTGTTCAATTTCAAATACTGCGAATCTCTAGAAGCATTACCCGAAAATTTTGTAGCATTGACCCAGTTAAGATACCTCAGCCTACAAAGTACCGCAATCAAAGCATTACCTGATTCATGCGCCAACCTCATTAATCTTGAGTATCTGCATCTAGACGAGTGTGAGCTTCCCAAAGAGGTAACAAATTGGAAAAAACTGAGACAATTTCATTACTTTGGTGAGGGAACAGCAATGGGTGTTGGGGAGCTAGTTTTACTTCGATCGTTGTCTTACTGGGTGAGTACTAGAGAAGGTAATGGCATTCAAGAGTTAGGGAAACTAGATTTCCTTGAGGAACTATGTATTTATGGGCTTGAGAACGTGCAATGGCAAATAGATGCTAAGACAGCAAATTTGAAAGGGAAGCAAGACCTTATTGGTTTGGGTTTGTATTGGGGTCAAACAGAAGATCACAGTATTGAGCTACTAGAAGCTCTCCAACCTCCCACTTGTTTGAGGAATTTAACTATATCTGGTTACAACGGCGACAGCTTCCCCACTTGGATGTGTGATCCATCTTGTCTGCCTAATTTGCATACAATAAAACTTAAAGGCTGCTCATCAATGGAAAAACTACCGGCAGGTATTGGGAAACTCTCAAGTCCTAGGCTTCTTATCCTTGTAAAAATGTCTATCCGGAGTTTGGATGTCGAATTTCCTTGTCTTCAATCACTGTATATCACGGACTGCTCCTCTTTGATCAAAATTCCTCTGTTTCCTTGTCTGACGTTCTTGAGATTAGACAACATCAACCACAGGTTATTAAGTTCGATTGAGAGAAGCTGTTCGTCCCTCACAAAACTTTCCTTGATCGATGTTGAGAAGTTTGAATTCTTCCCATTAAGCATACTCCAAAGAAATGGCAATCTGAAGGATCTATTTATTTCGTGTTGCAAGCAGTTTCAAGGCTTTCGATTAAATGATGATAATGTGAATGAAAATGAGGTGGTTCTCTCTGGCACTGACGTCCAACATAGTTATTCTATTCAAATCTTCACTCTGAGAGATTGCCCAGTTCTAAAATATCTCCCTGACCTACAAGAATGGACGTCTCTTCAAGACTTGGCCATCTATGGGTGCCCCCAAGTGAAGGGGTCATTAACCTATGATCTGAAATTGCTCTCCAGTCTTCAACGTTTGCGCGTTGATTATATTCAAAGAGACGAGAACCGAGGAGATCCATCTGATTTTGACGACATGATTGATTTGCTGGATTAGCAGGTAGTCTCTCCGTATAGTGACATGTTTGGTTCCTATGTCACCACCTCGAATGTTTTCCTTCTTTGTTGCAAGTTGATTATGTATGATATCAGTTTTTTTTTTTTTTTGTAAAATCAATTTTCGTTATTTCGGTTCATTACTGATAGTTGAAGCATTTTTTGTCGCTGTCAATTTCTAGGAATTATTTGCAAGAAAATTTGCCTGAATTTTCTGTATTATATTGTTTTTGTAGGTGTCCCAAGAGTAGATCAGGAGTATTAGATGTTTTCAGTTGTAACCTATTTCTGGTACTGGAACATTGGCGTAACAGTCAAGAAGGTTCTCTGTACATCATACAGTTCATATCTGTTTTATCTATATAGGTCATAACTGTGGAACCAAAATTTTTTGTGCGTGACTACAAAATTCATAATTATCAGATGAAGTTGATGAAATCGAGTGATGTTTTTGATTTATCTGCAAGGACATTATACAGCAAAGAGTGCGCGATGAATATTCTACGTACAAAAAACTAAAAACATGCTTAATTGGAAATGCATTAACAAAAATAATTAACCAAGTGCAGAAGATACCAAACAAAATCTTCAATTGTTGCCACTCAGCTCCTTCAAATTTTTGTGCTTAATCCTTTTCTTCTCCACGTATCAGCAATGGCGGAGCCAAAAAAAGCCCTTGATGATTAGTTAGTAAACATTTTCACCCACAGACTCACCTTGTCTTCTGTATTCAGAGTTCTAACAGTAACAGACACCGATCATATTAGGAACCATGATTTTGGGCATACCAAAATCTTTCAAGGCATACTCAATAAAGACAAAAAGGGATTTGAAATAGCAAAATCAGGTATCCCCTTAACCTAATTTTTTTTAATGGCAAATCTACCCTTTACGTATTAGTGATAGTAATCTGGATTAGTGATTAATTATTTTGTTTAGTGATTAAGATAATTTAAATCAAAGTTTTGATTAAGAAGGAGAGAAAGAAGGAGAAATTGAGAAAATTTTAATTCTTGATTCAATGGAGGATGAGGAGGGTCATAATTCATATAAAAAACCTAGGAAAATACATATCAACTATAACAATGATTCCCAAATGGCTGATTTCTTAGATTATGAGAATGATTTTACACAAACTCAAACTCAAGCTCAAACTCAAACTCAAACCCAAACTCAAGATGATGATTTTGATGAGCCAAATTAGGATGATGAGCACATATACGAGGAACCCAATGCTTCTAATACAATGTACACTTCTATCTTATGCTCAATCTCACTTCTATAGCTAGAAATTATCAAAAGTTTGGATTTTTGCTTCATGGTTCTGGCGAACCCAGTTGGTCAGCGCATATCTATGAGCCGAATCAACCAAATCATGAACGGTTCGGCTCTTTGAACTGTTTACAAAGATGCGCCGAACCTATAATTTTCAATTCCCACCCTTTTGCTAGACACTAGTTCGGCTTATAAGAAAGTTTCATAGTAAGCCGAACAACTTCCCCGCATTTCAGGAATAAGAAAATTATTGGTTCGGCTAATATATTAAAAATATTAAGAGCCGAATATGTATTTGTTAATGTTTGGGTAAAATATTGTTATTGGTTCGGCATATATTGATAATAGCGTATGTTTCTAAAACCTCTAAATGTTAAAGATTCGGCACAAGATATCATTATCGTATGAGCCGAACATGAATTTGTTACTTTTTGGGTTAAAATATTGTGCGTGGTTCGGCACATATTGAGAATATCGTATAAGCCGAACATTTCTATTATTTTCCTTTTCGGATAATTAACCTTGTGATATTCTTTGTAGATCGTGCTTGGACCCATGGAAAATCAACCTGATCCAGTAGATATTATTCACGAGGATACCAAGGATCACTTCCAAAATGATTTGGTATGTAAGAACTTTTTGTTTATCTTAATGTTGACGGAATATTCCAAAGTTTTTCTTACAAATTATTTGTTTTGGAATGAACTTGAGACATGGAAAACTAAACCCGAAGTTCTTGATTGGCTTGAGGAACATGCGATGAAGGTAAATTGTGTACTAGTTAAAGGACAACAAGGCCGATGGGATCGGTTTGAAATGATTTGTGAGCGTAGTGGAACGGGGCGCTAGCAAGGTTAAAAAGGGTACCGTATATGTTGGGAAGACCGGGAGAAAGAATAGGACGAAGACGAAGAAAAGAAATTGCCCTTTCAAGATCGTTTTCAACCTCAAGAATAAGACCATGAATAAAGAAGATCAATATTGGATAATGAATAAAGATATGGATTGTCGTCATAACCACCCACGTCCCAAAGACCTTCATGGACATGCGAAAGTAGCGCAACTCAAACCCGACGAGATGCTAGAAGTGGATAAAATGACACGAGCACGTTTGCCACCTTCTAGGATTCTTAGCAAATTGAAGGCGGACAACAAGAATAACAAGTCGACTATGCAAACTATCTACAATGCAAGACAAAAGATTAGAGGACTCAATTTGCAAGGTAGGATGGTGATGCAACAAGTAATGTGGTTAGGGGTGAAGAATAACTACGCTTGCCAAAAGAAGTTGGATGACTTCGGTCAAGTCACACACCTTTTCATTGCCCACCCGGAATGCGCCCAATTGGCTATATGCTTCCCACAAGTTATTATATTGGATTGCACGTACAAGACTAATAAATATGAGATGCCGTTGATGAACATTGTGGGGCATACTTCGACAAAGGCACTGTTCACCGTGGCTTTTGCTTCATGAAAACGAGAAGAAAGAGAGTTATGTTTGGGGGTTAGAACAATTGTAGTTAATTTTACGGGAAGGTGCTCTTCCTAAAGTGTTCGTTTCCGATCAAGATTCATCGTTGATGTATGCTATTAAGAAAGTATTTCCGGATGCATTCAATTTTCTTTGTACGTTTCACATATGGTGTAATGTGAGGAAAAAATTCCAACCGATAATTCAACCACTTAAGTTGAAAGAATTAGAGAATATTGCTAAACTACCGTTGGAGACACGAGTAAAGAAAAAGAATGAATTCTTGAAAGCATATGAACATAATGAGATGTTGTGGGCTTCTTTCCATTGCGAATGGGAAGCTTTGATATGGTCAATCACCGAGGATGTCTATGAAGAAAATTTTCAAATGCTTATTAAGCATTGGAAGACCGCCTACCCCGATGTCATTACTTACTTGGTCAAAGATGTGTTGGAACCTAATAAAGAAAGGTTCGTGAGTTGTTTCACAAATCGGCACAAACACTTCGACAACCAAGCCACAAGTATGGTAGAGTCGGCTCATTATCGGTTGAAGAAGAACCTTTTTGGATGTGTTGACACTTTTGTCACGGTTTTTGATGCAATTGATGAATATTTCAAAAGTGATGTTGTGAGAATTAAAGCCGCATTCGAGCATGACCTTATGTTTAGACACAAGCATTATGGTAGTAATTGGCTTGGTCAATTAACTTATAGAGTATCCCATCTATGCATTGACTTGTTGATGAAAGAAGTGGATTTGATTAAGACATTAGGCGCCAACTTGGAGGAAGAGTGTGTTTGTAAAATGAAGACATCTATGGGACTTCCATGCCGCCATGACCTACTTCGGTACAAGGATGGGGTCATACCATTTGAGGATATTGATCATTTTTGGAAACAATTAAGCTTCGATCCTCTCCCAACCGAAGACGACGAGGATGATTTAGAGATATGGGACACGACAATTGGGAAAAAGTTGGCATGGATGTATAGGAATATGTCCCGATCTCAAAAGAAATTCCTATGGGACAACATGATGCCGGTCATGTATCCTTTCACCCAAGAAAATATTTTGGAACCGGAGAAGAGTATACCGAAAGGTAGGAAGAGTAAGAAAATGAATAATTTTCAAACTAGACAAGCTAACAAGGAACTATTGGCTAATAAAAGGGATCCATCCGGCGTTGAATACCATGATGCAATATATGAAAAGGAAAAGAAGGAAATTGAGAAGTTGATGAAGGAGGAAGAAGTCAAAGTTCCAAAAAAACGAGGTCGTCCGAGTATTCAAAAAGCGGAAACAAGTAACAAAGAGGTGAATGATAATGATTGTCCATCACAAGCAAAGGATAGCAAAGAGGATGTCAAGGGGAAGGCTAAGATGTATTCTTCACAAACTAAGATAAAGGAGAAAAGGACCGTACATGAAATTGGTAGGATGAGAGGACCCAAAAGAGATAAGTCCGGTAAGTATTTGAGGTCTATCAATTTTATATACAATAACTACTTGGAAGATCTATCGCCAATAATTCATGAGCATATTATAGCAATCGACGACGTGCAAGGTGATGGAAATTGTGGTTATTACGTCACGGCGGAACAACTTGGTCCTTTTATGGATGGCAATATTCTCGGTGCCCCCGAAAATGAAGTGAACTATATTAAGCAACGATTTGTTACAAACCCTACGTAAAAACAAAGAATTCTATAAGACAATGATGAGAACAGGTCCAAGAAAAGATGCGGGGTGGTGGCGGCGGAGTACGTTGCATTCGAACGTCGTTTGCATGGGGATATTGTCATTACCGAAGAACATTGGATGTCAATGCCCATTTGTGGGTTTTTAATAGCGGAGACATTCGATTGCGTCGTACATTGTTTCGCATGGACGGGTAGTAGCTTTACTTACGCGCCTCCAACAAAAACTTGCAATGATGGTGTAAAGGATAAAAGACTTGTTCTTGGATTTGTTCAAAATTGTCATTTTATCGGCCTCAAACTTAGACAAGGTTGCCCATAACCACCCTTGATGAGTGCAGCCTTTTGGCCTAGATTTGCAAATAATTTTGCGATGGATTGGTGTGCAAATTATGCGACGGAAATGGATCTTTGGAAATCTTTGCATGTGCAACCTCCAAGTGGACAAGTAATTATGTTTTCGAGTGATGAGGATGAAGATGATAAGCAAGAGGTCAGTGAAGATGATGAGAACGAGGTCAATGAAGAGGATGAGATTCGTTTAGGATCTCCATAAAAATGTTTTATGGATTTATACACGCATTTTGTGTTTTATGATTTGGTATATCCACGCAAATTATGCGAAATACTTTAATTATTTACTTTTTGGTTATGGAATGTGTCGTTTTTAAGAAACTGGAACCATCAACACGGGAGAAGGTTCTACTTTGTAATATTATTTCAATGCAAGCCGAACCGACCAAATAAATAAACCGAGACTTTTTTTGTCAGTTCGGCTTATCACATTATTTCAATGCAGTTTTAACTCGACCAAATAAATAAACCAGACTTTTTTTTGTCAGGTTCGGCTTATCACATTATTTCAATGCAAGCCGAACCTGACCAAATAAATACCCCTTGCTTTTTTTTGTCAGGTTCGGCTTATCACAGTACTTCAATGCAAGCCGAACCTGCCCAAATAACAATCTGCGCATAACTTAAGTTACAAGATTCGGCGCATAACTCATATTACAGGATAAGCCGAACTTAATAAATTCAAGGTAATAAGTAGCTAATTAACTGGTACGCTATTGATTAAAACATGAAATTCAAGGTGTCCATAACACAATCCAAGCACCATTACAAACAAAGTTCACCTAAAAGCCAAGGTGTTTGCAACACCATAAAAATGTACTTAATACTTCGAGAAAACACTAAAAAGAACTTGGCATACTTAAATGTGCGCTTAACGACGACCTTTCTTGTTAGTTCCACGACCACCTCCTCTTCCTCCTTGGCGTTCATCTTCCGACGCATCATCCCTAGTACCACCTCCGCTTGTACCTTCACCAACTTGTCGAGACCTCTTAGTGGTAGGCCTTTGTGTGGATTCCTCGGGTCCTAGTCCTTTGTTTATAATTGCATCCCACTTGTCGTAGAGGTATTTCTGTTCTTCAATTGTCATAGGTGTTTTGCAACCAAGTTTCTTCTTCATTTTTTCAACATCTCCCTACCCGCAGCAACCTATTTTCATTTGACAACAACTTACAACCGTTAGTACGAAGACATTTTTACCATGAACTTATATATGCAAGAGTATAAAGTGAAATCATTCTTACCATTATCTTGAAAGCCATCACTATTTCTTCGGAAGTAGACTTGGAAGAGATCTTGATTGCTTTGTCCTTCGCCTTATCAGCTTTCTTTTGACTTTTCTTATTGATAATGAAGGGATGAGAAATCTGGTTATACCAATCCATGTAGCCCGGATCCTCTTCACATAGATCATCACCTAAAGGTACTAACTTGCCAACATCTAATTTGTTTGTATCTAAATTATTCCAATACTCAAGGGTAGGGTCGGGATCATACTTTGGTTCCCATGATGAAGTGGTGCTTTTAGTTCCATTAACACCCTTTGGCAACAACATGAATTTCTCGTCAAACAAAGGAACCTTTTGGATGCATCCTAATTGACGAAGTATTCTCCGAGGATCGTATATTACATAACCATAGGGATAAAACAATGGACCATGGTACATAGAAACCTAAGCATATCCTCATCTTCAACAATTTCATCATCTTCATCTTCCTTCACATATGGTTGAAAAACAACGTCATCAACACCCATTGTATCTAACTTCTCCCTCAAACTTGCCACCAACTGTTTTTTGTTCCTTTTCTTCGAGTCCTCATACTCGTACCTTGCTGCTGTTGGCTCAGTATCAACCCAATCGACATCATTTTCAAATACTTTAGCCAATTCCAAAATTGGGAAATGGTCATATACCCACACCTACATCCAAATAACCACATAACTACCTTAAAATGATTGAATTAATAGAAACAGAACAAAGATACATTATTTGCTTTGACACAACTAAGTAATAAAGAAACTCGGTGAATTAATAGAAACTCGGTGCATTGTTGGCTTTAAAACACTTTGGATGGATTATAAGCCGAACCAAGGAAAACCAAAGGTTCGGCTTATGTGTGACCACAAAATAAGCCGAACCATACACTGATGACCCAAAAAATTTAAAGTTTGACGTCGAGAATTACCTGAAGCATAGTGAAATTTCCTCCAATGTTTGTGCTTGTCAACCTAGAGGCGGCCGCAAGTTGGTCCAACAGGTAAGCCAGCGAAGCCGTTCCCCAAGCATACTTGTTAACGGTTTCAATATTCTTTACCAATTGGAGATAATTAGCATTTACCTTGTTTCCGGTAAGGTCAGGAAATATATCTCTGCCAAGAGTATAAAGTAAGTATACGGTTCCGACTTGCTTCACTTTGATCTCGTCCATTACCAACACCCCCTGCTTTACTTTCTCTTTTGTGTTCTCAAATTCCTTTTTCAAGTTAGTTAGCTTGATCTTCTTATTCTTCTTATTCCTTCCACCATGTATGCAAACGGAATCGACATCTTTAACGGATCGACAAAACTCCAACTCAGTTTTGTATGAACTCCAACCAAGAGTTTCCTCGAACAACTTGTACAACTCTTCCCAACTCATGTCATAATAATCTTAATCCACGCTTCTACCCCTTGCTTTAAGGCCCGTAATCTTACTGCTTCATCGGGAGAGATTGTCATCTCTCCAAAAGGTAATTGAAACGTGTAAGTCTCTGGACAAAATCTCTCGGCAAAACAGGAGGTTGTCACACTATCATATTCTTGATGTCCATATTGAATGGCAGGCCATAAAGCAGAGGATTGTACATAATCAACCACCTCATCAACCTCTTCAGAAAGATTCCATTCCGCTGCCCTATGGTGTCTCAATACTCGGACTGCACGGTGGTGATCAGGAGTTTCATAAATCTTTTTTGCCCAAGATTCGGCGTAACCAATCAACACATTTCCTCCATCTTTCGGAAGACCATGAGGCTGACCATCCGATCTAGGTGAAATTACATCATCTTCAGCAGGAATGTGAAAACCTGTAGCCCGTTGTTCTGCAACTTTGTTCTCTGGTTGTGCAACCTTCTTACCTTTCTCGGGTTTTCTTTGGGGTTGTGTTTCTTGAATATCATCAACTTCTTCATCATCATAAATACCTTCTTCTTGTCTTCCAACTCTTCCAGGTTCATCTACTTCTTCTATGTCAGTTCCTCTACGGTTCGCGCTCCCAATTTTCCGTACCTCCTTCTCGAGGATCGGGAGTTTTAGAAGTAGAAGGTGTTACCTCCATCCTCTTCTTCTTTTTAGCTGCATTGTTCCTGACATAAGCATAAAAATTATAATCCTAATACTTCGAACAACAAAGGAATACAAACTAAATGAAATATGTGTTTGATTATCATTAACAGAGAGTAGTTCGGCTTATATGCACAAAATACTTCCAAGCCGAACATATATACTCGGCACAAAACTACCATTATCGAATAAGCCGAACCATATTTAAGAATTAAAATAATTATTCGGCGCATAATGATTTCATAAAATGAGCCGAACCTCTACACTTTACAAAAAAATGAATTCTAACAACACATATTCGGCTCAAAACAAATAGTATCGAATAAGCCGAATCTATACTTAGGAATTGTAACATATGTTCGCGCAAAATAATATCATAGGATACGAGAGCCTATACACTTGAACAATATATGAAATTCTACAAATACATGTTCGGGCTCAAATCTAATTGTACCGAATAAGCCGACCCTACATATTCGGCTCAAATCTCATCTAAAGTTTTAAGCCGAACTGTTCATATGCATTTTCGAGTTCGATTTCAAGAACAGCCGAAGCGCACATCCGGGAAGTAACATACGCCGAACCCTACCTCAGAATCGCCGCAAAACCCATATTTTTGACTATTAAACCTATTATACCAATCAAAAACATCAAAATATGAGATGGGTTTGTAGAAACTTACTTTCTTATTCTCATTTCGGGTGTTGGTTCTTCACTTTGTTCTTCCGGTTCGATTTGTGGTTGGATTTCACTTTGTTCTACATCTTCATCTTCAATGAAGTTCTCTTCAATTGGTTCTTGTAATGGTGCTTCAATTGATCTATTAGAACGCGTTACATTTTTACGACGACCCATTATATAGTAGAGTTTAATCGACGATCAATTTTTCATGAATCGACGATTTTCAATTTCACGGCGATGCGAAAGGCAGAGGAGGGGAGGAAGAAGAGGGGAGGAAGAAGAAAACTATAAGAAAACTGATTTAGTGTTTTTTGTTTTAGGTTTTTGTATTAGGGTTAGGGATAGATTAGTAATTTAGAAGATTTAAGGGCATATAGGTAATTGAACTACCCATAGGGTACCCCTTATAAGGTCACCCAAGTTAGGACTATTACTTTGTATGCCTTGCAAGATTTTGGTATGCCCAAAATCATGGTTCCATATTAGAGGTGTAAATTGGGTTGTGCCAAAGACGAGGATGCCCAACACAAAGATGCTAAAATCTAAGCCCAAATTAAACCAAAGACGTGATTCATCCCAAAGATTGACCCATCACGTTAGTTTCATGGGCTGTGCTGGGTTAGCCTAATCGGCACAGTAGCACGGCACATCACGCGGCACGGATAAGCACGTGGCCTAGCCCAGCCCAGCACGTTAAGAAAGCACGTCATAGCATGCACAAGTATACAATATAACAAGGCATAATACATCACATTTTGTGTATATTTCACAAAAGAGTCACTATTCCGGCTAGTTTTTGACATTTTATGTTGGCTTATTTTTATAACAACACATATAATGCCTAAATATTTGGAAAATATATTCCAATATCGTTGTTATAATGTCGTTACCTATATTTGACTAGAACATTAATTTATGATCCAATTTTATATTTGATATGCTATTTCTTTCTATTGAATAAACTTGTTAATTTTACTTGAAATAATTTCAAATAATATGTTGTCTGTTTAAATTCTCGTGATAATGTCCGACTTAATGTATACATTAAGTGATTTTAAATTGTTTATAACACGTGTGCCAACACGGCACATCATGGCACGTTTATTTGTGTGTTGTGCCTGTGGGCTGTGTTGTGCTTAGCTTTTGACTAGTAAAGCACAGCACGGCACAACACGTTTAAATCGTTGGCACAGCACAACACGACACATGGCATGTGAAGCACGCGACTTCGTGTGCCGGGCCGACACGTTTTACACCTCTAGATCATATGTTTAAAAAATTGGAAGATGGAAGAATAGTTTGGTTACACGGGTAGCTGGCTTGGACGCTTGGTCTCTTGAAAGACTTGGTGGACTAAATTCTTCGAGGGGTGGACTAAATTGATTTGGCCGGGGATTAAATAGATTTTTTTTCAAGACTAAATGGTAAATTTACATACCTGGTATGGTTTTATCAGAAAAAGGGGGGCGTACAGCCAGGGTTAGCCCCCCTTTAATTGCTTCCGCCCAAGTATGTATGCACCAGATTTCACTGAAACTAAGCTCTCCACATAAAACTGTCGATGCCTGTTATAAGCACAAGAGAAGGACACTGCCGTTCTTAATTTTCCACTTTTTGGGTCGTATATAATTAACTCGGAGCCACAATGACCTTAAAATCTCACCATTTTCAAACAACCAAATTGGCCTACACGACAAATATTTGTGTTCCTATAGTTGGTTTATGGTAAATCGCAGGGCCGGCCCTGAGATTGAGGATGCCCAAAGAAATTTCTAAAATGTTGCCCTCTAAAATCATTTTGTTGAACTTTTGACTTAGGTTGACTAATTAGAAAATTTGTTTCTTCACAAACTTATTCATCTAATGCCGAGGATATTAAGGATTCTTATTACCAATACAGTCATATATGGAAGTTCCTCCTAATGTTGTGTCAAAAAAAAAAAAAAAAAAAAAAAAAAAAAAAAAAAAAAGTTCCTCCTAATGTGTTATGATTGTAATTAATACTATAACCATGTGCAGTTACAAAAAGTTACCGCATATTGCAAAATGTTTCCATTAAAAAGTATTTTGTATACTGTATCTTAAATTTCCCCACGAAGTTTTTGCTGCCCCTTTCTCTCTTGATGCCCAAAGTTGGACTTCGGCCACTTTGCCTCAAGGCCGGCACTGGTAAATCGGTTAGTCCAAGATTTTCGCACTCCATAATCTTGCATGACCCATATGTCGATCTGGAATTCCATACTAGGAGATCTGGAATTCCTATAGTTCCTATTGTTAAAAGATCTGGAATTCGATCTGGAAAATTAACATTTGCCGAATGAGACTATAACTTGAGAGGATACTTCCTTGGAAGCGTTGGTAAAGCCTAACCAATGAAGAGCTCCGTTAAAAGGCAAACAGCTAGTAGACAAGATGGATGTAAGCCAGTGACGGGTGGTTTCAACATAATGCCACGAATCTGACCCCAATGTATAAACTTGTATACCTAAAAGTTTACAGCCTTCCATCACACGAAATACGTACAACCTTGTAATCGTCCGTGTTGTCATCATAGCAAAAGCTATATCCGGCGAAGTAGCAATCAAGGTCATCATCGTAATTTGATAAATTATATTTGGTAATTTCTTTTGTTAAGGATACCACAGTTATCGGTGCTAAAGCAGAGGCAAAATTGTTGCCCCATTCCAGTAATCCATACTGTCGATAAGATCAACTTTAGCTTACAAAACTTCTTTCGGCTGAGGCATATGTGACTGGGATGGAAAGCAATATCATGGACAACATCATTCCGTTGAGATCATTATTATCAGCACTACCATCATTCTCATGGTCATTCATACCATTATCGCAAAGCACTGTCATTATCATTGTCATTCTCGGAAGACTGCACACACAAAAGAGACATCTAGCGAAACTAGTAGCGTCAATTGCATCTCTTCGCATCCGTATTTAAATCGGACATGGTAGAACCAAAATCAATAACTCTAAATTCCAATGAATCATTCCATCTACCATCATTTATCAAAAATTCACCTGAGCAGATCGTAAAAGTTCGTCAAATACACTATCTGCAAGCTCTCTGCTAATACTGCTTCAAATTATGCTAAAAGTTGATGTGGTTGCAGTATTCCCTTCCCCTAGTTTCCTTAAGTTGACTTTACTTGGGAATTAAGATGAGTCCATGGGGGTGGGCGGTGTAAGTCCTGTTTATCTTGAGCCGAATAAGTGGCTTGATGCTCTCTATCTCGGTGAAATAGCGTCGAAGTTAAGTTTTGACTGTTCAGTTCTCCGATCATCGTAATATAATTTGCAGCAGCCGTCCTTATTATTATCAGTTATCCTATATGTATATCTGCCATCCCCGATAATAATATCCAAATTCTTTTAGCAGAAGAAAGCGACCTTGATATGGAAACCCAGCGGATATTGTCATAGATACCTGCAACCTTTGGAGAAATTACATGACTACGATGAATACTATACTCGCAAAAGATAACATTTTACGCGTAGTGCTTTCTTAGTTAACCTCCATAACTACTTACACAACAATGATCATACTGGGTAAGTTGCCATAAGTCGCTCCACAAAAAGTAGAAACCAAAAGGAAGAAGGGAACGAATTTTTCAAAGGGATAGAGAGAAAAAGATGGATTTCTGAAATATAGGGAGTTAAAGTCACTTTTTATATACTTAATACTGAACCATTAAAGTCACTCATTATTTACAGCATACCCATGGATCTCTTAAGCTTTTGTCCTTTCTTTTATTTTCTATCACGATTTGATCCTTAATTTTGGTTTTTAATACACAACCACCCTAGACCAAAAACAAATTTTGCTGCCCCTTCTTTCGTGCTGCCCCGAAGTCAACCTTCGTTGACCTTCCCTCAGGGCCGGCCCTGAGTATACTGCCAAACTATACGGCATGTTCAGTTTTTTAGGGTTGTTAAACTGTTAAGCAAATCTGTAACTGTTTGTTGAATGTCTTTTAGTATAAATAAAATTCTTATCTCCACAAGTTCTCCGTGGAAGATATTCACCAAATATTATGTTCTAAGTTGGTATCAGGAGTGTTCGATCCGTCACTCTTCCGCTGTGTTAACAAATATAGGTGTTTGTTTTTCACCCATATCACCAATTCCATCACCTACTTAACCCACATCATTCATCCATTTTACCTACAACACAAATTTCTATCACCAGATCATAACCATTCACCACCACCATTAACATCATTTGCTGCTAAGAAAGTTTGTTTGAATGTCTCTGCTAGTGGCAAGGCAACTGGACAGAGTCTTTTGTTTGATGTATCAACACTATAGACCTGGTACTAAAAACATTCTTAAAAACCATTTCTAAACAAATTTCAATAACTTTCAACCAATTCTAAACACCTTTCAACAATAATACCAAAACAAATCATTACCATTACCAATTATATCAGTTAACCAACACAAATCAGTATTACCAATTGAAGAGGTATTTCGACTATCTGACACAACCATTTGAAGAGTTATTTTGACTATCTCACACTATGAATTTGAAGACAAACACCTATTTTCTCATACAAAAGGGCTATCTTCATTACGGTTCCAGTACATTAGAAGCAAGTTGCACCTTCGCCAGCTCCAGCACAACTTGAGGGGGAATGTTAAGGATACCACAGTTATCGGTGCTAAAGACTCTCAACAGATTTAGAAGTCTGACCGAGTTACTAGCTAGAGTCTACTGCCAAACTATACGGCATGTTCATTCTTTTAGGGTTTGTTAAACTGTTAAGCAAATCTGTAACTGTTTGTTGAATGTACTTTAGTATAAATAAAATTCTTATCTCCACAAGTTCTCCGTGGAAGATATTCACCAAATATTATGTTTTAAGTTCTTTATATTTTTTCGTTGATGGGTTCCAAATATAAATTTTTCTTATTGTTAATCCACGATCTTCCATAAGCACACGTAAGCAAATCAAGCCATTACAAGAACCAAATATTTCAAGGTCCTTAATATTCTCGTATCGAAATGGGTTAATAGTAATCCATGCGAAAAACTTGATCTTTACATGCTAATGATAATGGCGACATTAAAATATGGGTGGCTATGGGAATTGCTGAAGGATGACTAATATCTGACCAGGAATTAATGACTAAGCAGGAGTTTAAGATTATTGTTATTTTGAAGGTGGTTATGGACAAATTTAGGGTTAGAAAGTGAGTAAACCAAAATTTGCATACACACTTACAAGTTAAGATAGAATTAACTGGTAATTTCAGGAAGATCTCACCTTGAATATCCTCTGGAAGACTTGACAAAGACATAGATTCTTCACGAACAAAAGTACTATCAAAAACGGAAGAGAAGATATTGTTGTTCTCTGCGAAATAAGAATTTACCGCGTAGTGTAAAGACTTGCCCTTGCGACTCCGTGGAGATTATAATGCTTTAAATAATGCTGGTGGTGGGCTCGTTGAATTATACAAGAATAGTAAGGGGTGAGCAAAAACATCCACACCTGCGGATTTTATCCAGTCCGATCCGAATTTTAACGCGCGGACATCCGGCCCGCAATTTGGTGGATTGGATGTGAGTACATTTTTAAATCCGGTTGTTTTTAAGGGTTGGACGCCGGTGGCATATAACCCGTCCGCTGGACACCCGATCCGGAGGGTAGTTTTGATATTATACAAAAGTACAAATGATGGATACATTTTGAAGCGAGAGAAATAACAAGCATGAGAATGAGAGGGAGAGACAAAGTTGAGATTATGCTGCACTCATGCATAATCAGTGATCGCTAATCTTTTTTTGCATGTACGCATGACGACTAATCTTCTTTTTGTCTGCATTTATTGAACATAGTATTAATATTAATCTTTTCTAAATTATTATACCCGCATCCACTCGATTCATCCGCTCACCCCATGGGTATTATACCCGCCGGATAATGGACTGGACATGGGTGAATTTTTAAAACCGGTCATTTTGATGGATTGGACGTGGATGGTACCAAATCTGCATCCATCCGTCCGATGCTCATCCCTAACGAATACGACCATTGCATATCCGCGTGTATTTAAATGGGCCTTTAATTGATCTGGTTTTGCCATACGATCAAGAATGGTCCGGATTGTTCCTGTTTCGCCTCATCAGAATCCAATCTAAAAATTTCATACCATAACTGGATGGTCTGACATAATACACTGACCCATGGAATAGATACTACCAGCTGCCAGAATTTACACCAACGAACTTTGCAACACAGAAAATATCACCAAAGATCAGTGAACCTTGGAGAAGGCACGTATTGTCATGTGATAGTGGTCCTTAGACCGGGTCTTATGGCCCTTGCCATCCACTTCCCAAACGCCCTAACATGTCAGCCTGGGAAGAGCCTAGGCCCAGCGGAAATTACCGATTTTAGCTAAGGATGGGTAATTGTTAGAATTCTCCTTTAAAAAACTGGTAGTCATTAACGGTTTCTCTAAAAACGGACACCCGTCAACCATTTTTACCAGAACAGATACTCGTCATCCATTTTTTGTATCTTGACCAGTGAACAAGAATTGAGCCGGTTAACCATTACCCATTTATGGATTTCTCCTACACAAACTCAAGGACTCGTCCAACCCTTATTTCTTCCCTCTTTTTTCATGGTTTTTGTGAGAAAATTAAAAGTTCGTCCCATAAATCTTCATCGTACCACTCAATAATTTTGAATCTTTAATTGGGTTTGTTTAAGAAGGTTTCAATCGGTAGTTGCAAGTGATTTTAAGGAATTTTATCAACTCTAATCATAGGTAATCCAATATAAACTAAAACCCTAATTTTGTTTTTTCTTGTTCGTTTGATATGATTTTGAAACGACAAGGTAGAAAATTGAAGTTTTGTTATTATCAAAAGCTTAACCATGCAACTCAGTTTCTCTATGATTAAATAGGTAGAAACCAAAAAACAGAATATACACAAAATAATATCTTTCATGAAAGAAGAAGAACAAAGGAAGAGGTAAACTCTTAGTAATATGTCTTGTTGTTTCTAAGTTGTTTATCGCTAGTGGGTTATATAATTAGTTGATTCTATGATGTGCGTCGATGCTTTTAAAATTTGAAGTCTTGAGAGCAGGTAATGACATGACGAGTTTACGAAGTAACTGATTGTGGATGAACAAGATACTGAATAAATTTACTGGAAACTTAATAAATTTATCAGTGAGAACCATCAAGTGACCTGATGGTTTTCATGCTCCCTAGCACAAGAGGAAAGGGGTTTGAACCCTGGACTTTGTAATCCCTAATAGAATTTTGGGGCCAACTTTAACCGCAGTATTAACCCATCAACAACAACAACAACAACAACAACAACAACAACAACAACAACAACAACAACAACAAAAAAAAAAAAAAAAAAAAAAAAAGTTGATTGATATTGGAATAATGTTGCTTTCACTTGAATTGAAAACGACAATCAATTGTATGTTGGGAATCTGGGGATGCATAAAAAGTTGAATTCATAATTTACTACTCCCTCCGTCCCTAATATATAGGCGGAGAAGATGAAATCTCTTAGAATAAGAAAATGCATGGTTTTCATAAATTTTCATGTTTTTTCTTGTCTATACCCCTTGTCTTATTCTCTACAATATAAATAAGGGTATATATGTCAAAAAGCACCTTGGAATTAGAATTCCGCCTATTTAGTGGGACTAGAAAAATCCAATATTCCGCCTATATAATAGGGATGGAGGGAGTACTACTTTTTGTAAGAGCATCTCCAATGACACATCCTTTTCCTACACATATGGATGGATAAGGTAAACATCCTTTGCTGATTTGCATTGAAAATTTCCTTTAAACAGGAAGTTCAAGAAAATAACCTCCAACCGATAGAGTCTAGTTTTATTTGGGAATCTAGTTGGAACAATTTTATTGGCTACC
This sequence comes from Papaver armeniacum, assembly GCA_023531295.1. Classification (NCBI taxonomy): domain Eukaryota; kingdom Viridiplantae; phylum Streptophyta; class Magnoliopsida; order Ranunculales; family Papaveraceae; genus Papaver; species Papaver armeniacum. The sequence goes on from JAJJWW010001416.1 coordinate 99,116, forward strand.
ATTATATTCTTTTAATTTGAAAAATATATTTTGTGGAACAAATAACTAATTTTACCTTTTAAAATTCTGAAAAGATATCTTCACATCCTTTAGCTGATCCTCTGAAACCAGAGGCTCTGTTAGAGGATGTTAGTTTAACTGCCTGCCGAATCATCTTCACAACATCCCTACACATTCCCATTGGAGATGATTTTTAGGAAAACATAGCACAAGCCTTAATAAACTTGGCTTGATTGGGGTATACCCAGATTAATTGGGGTATACCAAAAGAGACAAAATAGGGTCATTTTGAAGTAAAAGAGGTTACCCCTTAACCAAATATTTTCAAAATGGGAAAAATGCCCTTTTATAATTAACACTAAAAAACTGATTAGGCTAATTAATTGAGTTTAGATAAAAAATTTGAAAATGAAAATTCAGTAGGTTAAACCTTTAATCCGTCTTGTGAGTTCGACTAAGATCAAAAAATTTGGTTTTCAAAAATGTCAAAGGTCGGCAAGGTAGAGGTTTGAATAAGGTGCCGCTATATATGGCCTAAGCATGGTCTTTGTTTGAATAAAATGCCGACCAATTTTAGCCGGCAAGGTATTTAAATGAAGAACATGCCGACTTTATTTTTTTTTGACACACAAGAGATGGCTATTGAAAAATATTAGTTGGCAAGGTCTACAAAAAAAAACCCGCCGGCTGGTGAAAAATACCACGACGGCTGTTGAAAATACCATGCCGGCTATATTTGGCCGGCAAGGTATTTAAATGAAGAACACGCCGACTTTATTTTTTTTTTGACACATAGGAGAGGGATATTGAAAAATATTAGTCGGCAAGGTCTACAAAAAAAACCCGCCGGCTGTTGAGAAAAATACCCCGCCGGCGGTATAAGTCGGCAAGGTCTTCAAAAAATACCCTGCCGGCTATTGAAAAAATTTACATTCGTCGCCATGGATGTTATGAAAAGTCGGCAAGATTTGCATGTAACGACCTTGCCAACCAAAAACACAAAAATCATAATTTTCGATTTCCAACCTAACATAACAATCAATCACACAACACAATGATGGGTTTGAGTTTAAACATCATTTATAGTCTTTTTTTTCGCTGTATAGTCAACAATTTTTTTGGAAAATCAAAGTTGAAGATTTTTATATGGCTTTGGTTGATGGAAGATGAAGATGAAGAAGAAGAAGAAAAAATTAAGAGTTGTTTAGTTTTTTAATTTTAGGGTTAATGAACTTGGGGGTTAGTCCTCGAGTGAGTTGGGGGGAGTTGAGTGTATTTTGAATCTTGGGGATTTTGAGAGAGTTTGAGAGAGTGTAGGGAGTTTGAGAGAGTTTAGTGTTTTTGAGTTCAGGGAGTTTGGGGGAGTGTAGGGAGTTTGAGAGAGTTTATTAGAGGGAGTTTGGGGGAGTTTGAGAGAGTTCATTCCTAACTCATTCTCTTTTAAGAAACAATAAATCCTCATTTGCATGTAAAAATGATCTTTAATCAAAAGAAAAAAAAAATATGATCATATCTCTGTATCAATAGTATGTTATTGTTGTGCAAAGAGATAAAAAAATTTTCTTCATTTTAACGGTCTCCATACAATTCTAACTCCCTTTGTTCACGAACATTATCCCACATATCATCCGCTATACTCTTTCTCCATGCATTAGCTTCTTGACGTTGTTGTTCTTGAGTTTGTGGTCATTACGTATAAAATGTGACCAGAGAGACAATTGGTATGCTATGTTGTATAGAATGTAACTAGTCACACGTATTACTGTAGATGCAATCTAGAAAAATTGTTTAAACTGCTGTGTTGGGTTAATATGAAAATTGAATTTGTTAGGAATGATAATAAACTTGCATGATTATGTGTTGTTTTAGCTCTAGGAAATGAGTTTGCAAGCTGTCGAACAACCTTACGGTGAACTATTAGTTGAAGCCAACCATAGATTAGATATCCATCTAGATCACTGGACAGTACAAACTGGAAATTAAATGCACCAGTTACATAAACCTAAGATTCCGAAAAATGGACTTGCTATAATTCTAACTGCAATACAAAAATCCACATTGCAAGCAATTTCGGAATGTGGATACACAATTAAGTTATACTTGCACAATTATTTGGATTATAACTGGACTAGGGTGATTCCAATTGTTTAAACTGCTATTATCAGCTATTATTAGATTCCAAGTTAATGGAAATTCACAGAAACCGAGTTGGATGAAGATAATATACCTACCAACTGATGCAGATGGGCCTTCAGTTTAGCTCAGCAAAATCCATATAAAAGCAACAGCTAACTTCCATTGAGCTTCATCGTTCATTCAAAGGGGTACGTGGAACATTGCAACTATCGTTCATTCAAAGGGGTACGTGGAACATTGCAACTACAGGTGATTCCATGAGCTATAGTATTTGGGGTTCACTACTAAGTGCTTGTCGAACTTATGGAAATATGGATCTTGGTGAAAAAATTTCAAATAAATTGTTAGATCTGGAGCAAGACAAGGCAGGTGGGATGATGTAAGAAAGGTGAGACAGAAGATGAAGGAGATGGGACTGGTAAAAAATCAGTATTGCATCTTATCACAGTTGTGTTAATGGATATAGGCGTTGATTGGAATAGCCAAACTCCCTCGCAAATCTCTACTCTTTTGAGAGATTTGTGTACAAGCAAAAATACACTATCAACTCTCCAGAACTCCCCAAAACAACCAACTCCCCAGCATTCTATGGTTTTACCACTAACAGGGAGTTCAAGATTTTTTTTTAAACTCTCCCACGACTAACAGGGGTTTTCTAGGGAGTTTGGGAAACTCTTCTGAACTCTCCCACGACTAACAGGGATTTTAAGAGACTCCTTCGAACTCCTCCACGACTAACGGGAAAAAACCCAACTACACCCAACTCCCCCAACTCCCTTGAGGACTAACACCCTGTTAATTAGTTCGAGAGTATTAAAGTAAAATCACCCTTTTTAATAATGACACATCATGTCCTCTTGAAATTGGGTATACTCCAGTTAATCTGGGTATACCCCAATCTGACTAGGTTAATAAAAGGAGCCTAACATCCTCCAATTGGAGATGCTCTAAGCTTCTGTCATAAAGAAAAGTACATGGCAGACACAACTGTGGCTGGTAATGTTGTTACTCAATGACACAGATGGATTGCCATCAGACATATGTTAAGACTTTTTTTGTATAAAAAACAATTTCTTTATTTAAGTTTACGACGCAATCGTGTAGGGATGAACATGATTGTTGACCAAATCACTTACAACCAGTCACCACTTCTGACTACATTTCTGTGGTTATGATCAATTTGAAGCACATTTTAATTTATTTTTTTTGCATTGGGGTTTGTAGGGATCAATCTCAACCAGTATGTCACTCCACCAAACAAGCTTTATGCTCTTATATGTAACTCATATAACTTCAGGTCAGAAGGAGGGTGATGAACTAAATAAGAACCTATCATGGAGGAATTCAAGGATTCCACGTATGCAGGGGAGCAATCATCGAGCGTGAGTAAGCCCCATATTCTTCGACTTCAATTACTATTCTTGAAGTATATCGTTGTTTTCTGATGCTGAACTGATATTTCCATGTAAGTTGTCTATCGATTGTTCGTTTTTATTCCTCAAACTCCGTATAATGTTGTTTCTCAAGGCATACAAAAAAAGAATTACAATCTGTTTGATATGAAAAACCAAAAGACCAGGCAATGGATAAAATTTTATGACTTAATCATGTGGGGGATCATGTGGGGATGGTGGGTTAAGTTTATGACTTAATCATGTCGGAGATTAATCTTAAATTATGGATGATAATAATTAACTGTTATGTGGGAATACATGAAAGGAGAGGTTGACATAATTATTTACTAATTCTTTTGTAAGCTTCTGTCTGTCTAAAAGAACATGGCAGACACACAACTATAGCTGGTGCTCTTACTGACAGATATCGATTGCAACCAAAAGTATACTAGACTTTCAGTTTCAGGTATAAACAATTTCGTTCTTACCAATAATCAAAGTTTTTTAAGTAATTAATCGTATGGGTATCAACAAGATTGTTTGACTAAATCATTTACAACCACTTCTTATTCGGTAATGATTTAATTACCAATCTTCTAGCTTCTAAAAATCCAAATATTTGCTAACAAACTTAATACGCAAACAACATTAAAATTTTGCGCCTTCTGTGTTTCACTGTAAACTTGGATAAATTTCGGTCTACTAGTAAACAAAAAGGAAAACGAAATTATCTGGAAACTCGGAATAATATTGAATTAACTTGAATAGAAAAAGTACAAGTAGATCTGTTTGATACGAAAAACCCAAAGACCAGGCAATGTATACAAGTGTATGACTTAATCATGTGGGAAAGAATGGATTATGTGGGGATGATGCACTAGATAAAATGAAAATACCAGCAAACAACAACTTGGATTATTCAATTAAACTATGATAATTAAACAAAAAAATACCAGCTATATCTTCCATTATAAGTGTAGAAGAAAATCCTAACATCTATCTTACACCTAGACATCTATCTGAGATCAATACTAAACCTGCTTAATTTTCTTCTCTCGTGATTTCTTACTTCTTAGTTACAATCATCCACCATTTACATTTCTTCTTTTCTAAGTTCATCAGTTACTTCATCCACCATTTAGAACATTTCATCTTTCTTTCATCACTCCAGTCACTATTATCCTTCTTTGTTTCATCGGATACTATCATCTACCATTTACATCTCTTATTTCTTTCTTTCATCAGTTACTATTATCCTTCTTTCTTTCGTCAGATACTATTATCCTTCTTTCTTCACCACTTGCATATACCTTATAACTATGGAAGAAATTCTTATGAGCGGTGCAACAGGAATCTTAAACAAGTTGTCGGGTGTTGTTGCTCAAGAAATTGGTTCAGCTTGGGGTGTCAAAGATGACTTGAAAAAGCTTCAAGAAACCTTGCAAATGATTCTCGCAGTAATAGCCGATGCTGAGAGAAAGCAAACAACGCAAGAAGCTGTAAGACTTTGGCTGAGATGGCTCAAGGACGTCGCTTACAATGCCGACAATGTGATGGATGAATTTGCTTATGAAACCATGCGTCGGTGTGAAAGAGGGGACCGCTTCAAGCACAAGGTGCTTGATTTCGTTTCATCTTCCAACCCACTTGCCTTTCGTTTCAAAATGGCGAAAAAAATCAGAGACATCAACACAAGTTTAGACGAAATTACCAGAAAAATGGATGATTTTCATTTAGAAATTACTACAGAAAGCGATACAACTTACGGTGAAAGTAGCGAGGATTGGAGCCGACAAACCACGTCCTTTACAAGCGAGTCAGTTATTGTAGGAAGGGAAGAAGATACGAATAATTTGATAAATATGTTAACGAAGGTCATTCCACCATCATCAACATCATCTGATTCTGATAGAAATACCGAAAAGGTATCTGTCCTTTCGTTAGTGGGTATGGGGGGGCTAGGGAAAACAACTCTAGCTCAACTTATCTACACCGACGAGTTGTTAAAGAACCAGTTTGAGCTAACGATGTGGGTTCATGTTTCCGAAGAATTTGATGTGGAATACCTTTTAATAAATATTATGGAGTCAGCAACCCAAGCTAAATTTGATAAGTTATCAAATTTCGATGTGCTGGTAAAAAAGGTTCAGGAACAAATAAGGGGCAAGAAATATTTACTAGTCCTGGACGATTTATGGAATGAAGATCATGAGCAATGGGATAAACTCAAATCTGTGTTGCTTGTGGGTGCTCAAGGGAGTAAAATATTAGTTACTACAAGAAAAGACCAAGTTGCATCCATTGTATCGGGGACTATTCCTCCATATATTCTGAAACAACTATCTGACGATGTATGCTGGTCAATGATGGAGAGAAGAGCCTTTTCTCCCGGTGGAGCACTACATACTGAAGAAATGACAGATATAGGAAAAGAAATTGCACAAAAATGTTGCGGTTTACCACTTGCAGCAAAATTTCTAGGAGGTTTATTACACTCGAAAAATCAAAGAAGTGATTGGATATCGATCAGGGATGATGATATTTAGAATACTCAACAATCTCAGGGAAATATCCTACCAACATTAAGATTGAGTTATAATAACCTGCCATCTCATTTGAGACGATGCTTTTCATTCTGTGCAATCTTTCCCAAGAATTGGGAGATTGAAAGAGAAACTTTAGTTTCTATGTGGATGGCTGAAGGGTATCTTAAAACGGAAAATAAAAGATCGATGGAAAACTTGGGAAATGAATATTTCAAAAGTCTTGTATGGAGCTCATTTTTCCATCATCCAAAGAATAAAGATGATATAAACGAGACTTGCAAGATGCACGATCTTGTGCATGATCTTGCAGTTGATGTTATCGGTGTCAATGAATTGGCATATGTGAAGGTGAGTAAGATGAAAGATGTTTCTGAATTTCGGCGGCTACAATTGAATGTGGATGAAGACATATCAACATCATTTCTGAAAAGATTAAGTGATGCAGAGAAGCTGCGTTCCATTTTCGTCCATGGAGATTCTATAGTTGACCCTACTATATTCTCAAGAAACAAGCATTTGCGTATACTACATGTGCATGGTTCTAGAGGTTTGGTCACTCCAAAGTTGCCTCATCTGAGGCTCAAGCTGAGACACTTAAGGTATCTTCACCTTACCAATTTTAATTTTAGTGAAGCAGTGAATGACCAATCCATCAGTAAACTCTATAATCTGGAGACGTTGGTTTTGACTGAAATGATTGGTATTCAAAATCTTCTTTCAAACATTCAATCTTTAAAAAAATTAAGGCATCTTGATATCTCATACTCCCATATTCAAGAGTTACCTGATTCTGTCACAAGTCTTTGTAATTTGCAAACATTGGACCTCCATGCTTGCAACTTAAAAAGCTTACCTGACTCTGCCACTGGTTTGAAGTTCTTGAGATCTCTTAGTATTTCTGGTAACTTGATTGAAGAATTACCTGGTTTTATCATTACCCTTCGTAATTTGGAGATATTGAATGTCAGTTCCTGTTATTCTTTAAAAACCATACCTGAGTCGGTTTCAAGTCTTAGTAATTTGAAAGAGTTTTATTTCGCACACTGCCAATCACTAGAAGCACTACCCGAAGATTTTGGAGCATTAACCCGGTTAAGATACATCAGCCTACTAAATACAGCGATCAAAGTATTACCCGAGTCATGCACCAACCTCGAGAATCTTGAGTATCTGCATCTTTCTGAATGTGAGCTTCCCAAAGAGGTAACAAAATGGAAAAAACTAAAACAATTTCATTACTTTGGCGAGAGAACACCAATGGGTATTGGAGAACTAGTTTTTCTTCAATCATTAGATTACTGGGTAGGGGCAAAAGAAGGTGATAGTGGTATTGCAGCGTTAGAAAAACTGGATTTACTTGAGGATTTATCTATTCACGGGCTTGAGAACGTGCGATGGCTACCAGATGCTAAGACAGCAAATTTGAAAGGGAAGCAAAACCTTACATCTTTGGGTTTGCATTGGGGTCAAGCAGAAAAAGATCACAGTATTGCCATACTTGAAGCTCTCCGACCTCCCACTGGTTTGAAGAAATTAACTATAGATGGCTACAATGGCGTGGAATTCCCAACGTGGATGTCTTGCCTACCTAATCTGGGTAAAATGGAACTAAAAGACTGCGGCTCATCAGTGGAAAAACTTTCGGCAGCTATTGGGAAGCTCCCAAGTCTTTGGTCTCTTGAGCTTACAGGTATGTCTTTCCGGAGTTTGGATGTCGAATTTCCTTTCTTAGCGAAACTCAGTATAAGTAATCTCATCCTCCTAGAAGAACTATGTTGTTCCTATCCTTGTCTTCAATCACTGTATATCGCGGAGTGCTCTACTTTGATCAAAATTCCTTTTTTTTCCTTCTCTGACGGAGTTAAGCTTACAAAGCATCAACCACATGCTAGTAGGCTCAATCGAGAAAAGCTGTCCTTCTCTCACAACCCTTACCTTGGGGAATGTTGAGAAGCTTCAATTCATTCCATTAAGCATACTCCAAAACAATCGTAATCTTAAGCAACTATGCATTATAATGTGCAATCAGCTTCAAGGTTTTCGAGTACACGATGATGGGAATGAGAATGAGGTTGCTCTCTTTGGCAATGAAATACAGCATGGTTCCACTTCCATCCAGCATTTCGTTGTCCAATATTGCCCAGAACTAAAATTTCTGCCAGATTTACGGGGATGGACCTCCCTTGAGCATTTAAACATCTTCCAGTGCCCCAAGGTAAAGGAGTCTTTAACTTATGATCTTAAATCGCTCGCTAGTCTTCAGCGCTTGGAAATTGATTTCATTCAAAGAGACGAGCAACGAGGAAATCCATCTAATTTCTGGGACTTGATCAATTTGCTGGAATAGCAGGTACGCTCTCTTTATAATGCATTTTTGGTTCCGTTATCCCTTCCCTTTCGTCATTAATTTGGTTCAATTTGATTATGGTATATACAGTTCCTTTAAACTCTAGTTTTTACTAGTTGTTATAAGATTTTCTCAATCCCAGTTAGTTGGACTGTTTAAAATTCAAAATTGGGTCGTAAAACCAATCTAGAACTGTAAATTTCTTGGAGCTATTTGCAAGAAAATATAACTGATTTCCATAACTAAATTTTGTCTTTTTTTGTTGTTGGTGTAGGTGTGCCTAGAACGGATCATGGTTTGAGTTGGAATGCAAAATTCACCACCATAAGGAAGAAATGCTCCGAAAGATGTGACAGAAACATTCAATCTTAAGCTTCACCCTGATCGAGTCTGCTACTTCACAATATGTGACATACATAGACATAGTTTTTTTTTTTTGTTTGTTTGTTTTTTTATGCTTTCCCTGTTTTTTGGTTCATTTCACTTGCATTTTAATGCATTTCATGTTGATCTCTGAAACATTTTTTTTTGAAAAGAAAAGAAGATATATTAAAGAAGAGAGAATATAAAACAGTCTACCAAAGATAGACTAAAAACAAAACAAGAAAACAACAATCAGGAGTAAACAATCTCCCAATTAGTTTACAGTATTTGAAAAATTCAAATGAACCTTTTTCCAGCTGCTGTAGCCCACGACAAAACCAAAGTTTTAACATCTAAGGCTAAATCTCTGTCTGTTTTGAAGCAATATTTTTCCTCAAAAGTTCTACAGTTACGTTCCCTCCACAACACCCAGATAACTGCAGCAGGGAGAAGATCCCACACCACTTTCCCTGTGTTTGATAGCTTGTTTTGAGGCCAAGTACAAGCAAAAGAGAGTAAACTTTCAGGGAACACCCATGCCAAGTGATTACTTGGAGTAACAGCCATCCAAATAAAATGAGCCACCTTGCAGTGAAGAAAAATATGGTTCTGAGACTTAGTATCGTCTCCACAAAGGATGCAGGAGTTGTCGATGTCCATACCTTTGCATTGTAGCATATCTAAAGAATTGAGTTTACCATGAACTGCGCACCATAGCAGGAAGTTGGCATTAGGTGGCACGCCAGAATTCCATACAAACTGATGAGGAAAATTATCAACTCCTTCATTGGAAACAAGAGTTTGATAAAGAGTTTTTACTGAGAAACACCCTGTATGATGCATAGACCACCTTCTTGTGTCAGGTAAATTATCTGTAACAGGAGGGTTACTGCCAATAATACTTAAAAGATTTTCCAGCTGAATTGCCTCTGAGTTATTAAGGGTTCTTTTGAACTCAAATTTCCAAGAACCATCTTCAGTAATGTGGTTTGCCAAGGAACCAAACTGCAGTCTGTCTAACTTACTTAGAAGACCAAAGTTGTTTGCCAGATAGGTATCACCAACCCATTTATCATGCCAAAAGGAAATCTGTTCACCTGAATGGATACAAATTGTAGAATTATTGTTAACCAAATCACTTGAATCAGTAATTGTTCTCCAGCAAGATACACCATGAGGAGTATTCACACCTGTAGGTACCCAATTTGAGAAACAACATCCATATTTTTCAACAATGAGCTTGTACCATAACTGAATTTTCTCAACACCAAATCTCCAACACCATTTTGCCATAAGAGATAAATTCATGTGTCGCAGATTAAGCACATCCAGACCACCTCTCTCCTTATTAGCATATACAAAGCTCCAGTTAATCAAATATGAACAATTACTACCTCCCCATAAGAAATTTCTCATTTTCTTTTCAAGTATGTTGATCACTGATATTGGAGTTTCAATAGGGAGAAATAATACATTGGAAGTGAAGTTAGAATACATTTCAGTAAAGCCAACTTGCCTCCTTTGGTGAGTGTAATCTGATTCCACACATTGAATCTTGCATCAAAGTTCTCTATGACCGGTACCCAAATGGACTTTGAATTTGGCTTTGCACCATGTGGCATTCCTAGGTACATGAAAGGTAATGTATCTGTTACACATCCCAGCTCTGTTGCCCAATCACTGATCTGTGGAATATCCCCAATAGCAATAATTCTTGTTTTATCTTTATTAACTTTCAGACCTACAATGTATTCAAAGCAATGAAGAATGGAGAATAGATTAGTGAGTTCCTCCCTCTTGTTGTCTATAAAAAAGATGGTATCATCTGCATAATGCAAGTGATTCACAACATGACCATTATCCACCATTGTAAAGCCATTAAACAAATGGGAGTTAGCTGCTCTATCAATATATCTGGAAAAACCCTCCATTGCAATGTTGAAGAGAAGTGGGGAGAGAGGACAGCCTTGTCTTACACCTCTTGACCTACTGAAAAATCCGAAAGCAGAACCATTAATGAGAACAGAAAAAGTGGCAGTAGAATAGAAGAATTTGGTCCAATTGATCCATTTCCTGCTAAAACCAATTTTTTGCAACATGAACTCCAAATATCGCCAATTGATTCATCAAAAGCCTTCTCCAAATCTATTTTTCAAATGACACCAGGTTTCCCATATTTTAATCTTGAGTCCACCAACTCATTAGCTATAAGAGTCCCATCAATTATTTGTCTATCCTCTATATAAGCACATTGCACAGGTGAAATCAATTTAGACATAACTAACTTCATTCTAGTAGCAAGTACTTTAGATAAGATTTTATAGACACTGGTAAAAAGGCATATGGGTCTGCAATCTTTGATAGTTTCTATGTAATCTTTCTTGGGTACTAGAGTGATGAAAGTTGTGTTGTGTTTGGTATCAATACAACCTTTGTCACAAAATTCTTCCATTGTTGCCATTATATCTCCTTTAATGAAACTCCAACATTTGGGAAAGAACATTATTGGAAATCCATCTGGGCCGGGTGCATTGTCTTGGCCTAAATCTTGAATAGCTTGGAAAACTTCATCCTCGGAAAAGTTAGCATCCAAAATACCAGATTCAATATCATTAATACAATCAAATTCAATGCCCTCCAATACAGGTCTGATAACTTCTTCTTATTTGAAAAGATTTTCATAAAAACTTACAATGTGCTCCTGTAACTTGAATCTGTCATCAACCAACGTTCCATCAATGTATAATTGTTTTATTCTATTGTGTCTTCTCCTTGCAGTGGCTTTGCTGATGAAGAAAGAAGTATTTTTGTACAATCTCTGAAACTTTTCATATGACATCCATAATTGATGAAAAATTAGTGGAATATATCGTGTCCCCTGAGCATCTTCCCTCGTTTTAATAACAACACACCAAGCTGGAATATTTTCTGTGTTCTCAAACGCTAATGAATTTGGGACGGAGTAAATTTTGTCCGTTCAATCTGACGATAATATTTTATTTTGGTGTCTGCACAGAGACTTAAACGTAGTAAATAGCTAGAAACGTGGGGACTTCTAATAGAATACAAGGTACACCCAATGCACAGAGACCTAAACGTAAAAAGTAGAAACGCAAGGATTTTTAAGATAATAGGTAAAAGTGGTGCACCTAAAAATAAAATTTCTGAATAAAAACGTGCAAAGCCGTGCACTCTACTTATAATTATAATTCATTATCACTAAAGGACTTCCAAAATTACTTTGTACATAAATTAGTCACCCACTCATTCACAGCTATTATCTAGTGAATTTAATCTAGGATGCAAATGCGCCTTCCCAAATTTACCATATTCATTCATTTACCATGTGGGGGCGAAACATCGCACAATACAAATATACAACTTCACTCTAAGCAAAACAACCCTAATCACGAATACATGATAATTACCATAAAATAGGGCAAAGAGTGGTCATACGAGAGTAATAATGAAGCACGAACAAAAGAAGACAATCATGCGAAATAGCAGCGCTAACATCATCAGAAGAAGAGCTAAGAGCCAAACCCCAGTGCGGCAGATAGGGACATCTGAAAAGCCTGGCACATAAGACAGACTGAAACAGAATCAGTCAACTGAGATATTGCACGTGAACTGAGATTGTGTTTATTTGATAAATTTGCCTATATAAGGGCCCAAAAATAATAAAGAGAGATTCATAAGATAAGACAGAGAAATAGACTACGGGATTGTTAAGTAGAAAAGGAAAGTAAACAAAACTTAGCTCATATGTTCATGTTTCTCCATTGTCGTGTATTCATTGTAAGAACAACATAAATTTATAATAGAAGAGTTTTGAAGATCATATAAGGGTCAAAGTGGTGCATAATATCATATTATGTTTAAGCTTATCAATATGACCTAAACTTTGTGCTATTATCATTATTTGGGTGTAGTTGTGGGACGAGTAAAGGATTTATCCTCGCCTGTTAACTAACAAGTTGGAAATCATCATTCCTTGGAATTTCTTTGTTATATCCATCACACCGTTTTCAGTCTCCCCTAGGAATCTTAGCAAAAACATCACCATTTCTTTCCCTTATTTGGGAAGTCTTATTTAAGAACTCCTTTTCCCTCAAAGAACACTTTGACAAATCCACCAAAATATCTTCTCTGTTACCAAAATCAGTCGAATCTCTTTGCAAAACTTTTAAATGGAAAAAACTGAGTCACAAAGTGATTATTCAACAGCGATACGAAGAAAAGATGCTGACAGGAGGAGAGGAAAAGAAATTACATAGGAAGTGTCTGATGCAGGAGATACACAACGATGGACAAAGTGGAGCAGGACTGACCTTATGTGCTAAGAACTAGAAAAACATCTTTGATTAGTCGCGTACCTTTTCTAGTTTGTATGGCTATCATACCTTTGCCTTTCGCCTCCACTAAATCACCATTTCCCAGCCTGATTAGAGACTTGATAGATGTATCCAAGTCGCGAAAAATGCTTTCATCTCCCGTCATATGATTGCTGCAACCGCTATCTATGTACCAGGCTTGTTTTTTCTCTTCTGTTGTTGGTTAGAAAGCATAAAACATGTGCTCCTCCTCCTTTTCAGCTTCATGAAAATTAGCTTGGATTTTTTTTGTTAAAATGACAATCTCTTGCGAGATGCCCATGTCTTCGACAATTGTAACATTGCGGCTTACTTTCATCAAACCAAAAATCTTCTTCAAGATTATTATCCTTCTTACAGATTTTACATGGTGAATAATCCTTCCTCCATCTGGCTTCCCTGTAGTTTTCTTCTCCTCCTTTTGAAGTCTCACAACTGTCTTCATTCTTTCCACTAAATTTTCCATCCTTCAAATTTAGCTTGGACTGAAAAGCACTTTCAATTGATGCTTCATGCCGCCTATTTAATCTCTGTTCATAGGCTTCTAAAAAACCCATAAGCTCCGTCACCTAAAGCGTTGCGAGATCTTTCGATTCTTCAATTGCAGTAACTATGGGATCATACTTATCAGTGAGACTTATAAGGATTTTTTCCACCAACTTCTTATCACCAATATTTTCTCCATAACTTTTCATTTGATTGGCAATGTCCATTACTCTTGAGTAGTAATCTTTTGCAACTTCTAAATCTTTCATCTTAATGTTCTCTAAATCTCTTCTCAACGATTGCAACTTTACTGATCTTACCTTTTCATTTCCTTGAAACTTATTTTTCAACAAATCCCATGCCTCTTTTGCTGTTGTAGCTCCTATAATTCGAGAAAAAATCATGTCATCTACTGCCATATGAATTGTATATAGTGCTTTATGATCATTCAATTTCATGTTCTTCAGTTTCGTTTATTGCTCCGGAGTGGTTGCTGTAGTATCAGACAAGGTTACACCACTTTCAACAACATCCCAAAGATCTTGAGATAGAAAATATGTCTTCATTTTCACACTCCAGAAATCATAATTCTCTCCGAAAAAGATTGGAACTGGTAAGGACTGATTTGAACTATTGCTTGTCGCCATGATAGCACGCGGAAGTAAACGCCCGTTTCAATCGAACAAAGCATTGATACCACTGTTGGGTATTTGGATGAGCTGTTATGTTGTTGTTGTATTCTGAACTTGAATTAAGTTGTTAAAGAAAACTCACTCTTGTTGTTGGTATTGTTTTTCAGTCTCTCAGACTTTCTTTTCTCTGAACTTCTTTTCTTTTTTCATTTTCATTCATTCATCGGTTTTCTCTTACATTAGAAACTTATACAAGTGATTATCTATAGACTTCAACTTTCTCTAGGACTTTCTACAGCTTACTGGAAGTTACTTCACTTAGAAACATTTGAGTGACTACACAACTTCTAGAGATGACTTTCTCTAGATTTTTCATTGACTGGAATACTAGTTTATCTAACCTTGTTCACATTTGTTCATATTATAAGACTCTTTAAAACAACTCTAGAATATCCACTTTCCTGTTTACATTACAAAGCTCTTTTTACTGTTTTACAGCCTACTAGCCTAGATAATTCTAGAAAATGCATTATTCCAAACACTCCTCCTTAATGCATTTTCGCTTCTCTTCCAATCAGCCGCTTTCATCCTTTTGTTGCACTTTGCTTCTTTGTTAAAATCCTTTGATTCAAGTACAGCATAACCGCAAGTCTCAACTGCGCCTTTGGACTTTATACTTTCTTGTGTATAGGATATGATCTGGGATGCCTGTAACCTTGTCTTTCACATGACTCATGTTGTTGATGCGGCTTTAGTGAAAAGAACTGTGAGCCTTTGCAAACTTCTTCCTTCATTGCTGTGTTGTGAACCTAGTTCCAGTACATAGGAAAATTTCTATCTTTCACTTTCACTTTAGCTATGACCTGACTATTGTTTTTCTTGTCATATATGAAACACATGCCATTATCAAAGTATAGGGAATATCAATTTTCTATCATTTTTCCAACACTCAACAGATTTTCTTTTAGGTTAGGAACTAGAAAAACATCTTTGATTAGTCGCGTACCCTTTCTAGTTTGTATGGCTATCATACCTTTGCCTTTCGCCTCCACTAAATCACCATTTCCCAGCCTTATTAAAGACTTGACAGATGTATCCAAGTCGCGAAAAATGCTTTCATATCCCGTCATATGATTGCTGCAACCGCTGTCTATGTACCAGGCTTTTTTTTTTTTCTCTTCTGTTGTTGTTTGGCAAGCATAAAACATGTGCTCCTCCTCCTTTTCAGCTTCATGAAAATTAGCTTGGATTTTTTTTGTTAAAATGACGATCTCTTGCGAGATGCCCATGTCTTCGACAATTGTAACATTGCGGCTTACTTTCATCAAACCAACAATCTTCTTCAATATGATTAGCCATCTTACAGATTTTACATGGTGAATAATCCTTCCTCCATCTTGCTTCCCTGTAGTTTTCTTCTCCTCCTTTTGAAGTCTCACAACTGTCTTCATTCTTTCCATTAAATTTTCCAGCCTTCAAATTTAGCTTGGACTGAAAAGTACTTTCAATTGGTGCTTCATGCCGCCTATTTAATCTCTGTTCATGGGCTTCTAAAGAACCCATAAGCTCTGTCACCTAAAGCGTTGCGAGATCTTTCGATTCTTCAATTGCAGTAACTATGGGATCATACTTATCAGTGAGAATTATAAGGATTTTTTCCACCAACTTCTCACCAATATTTTCTCCATAGCTTTTCATTTCATTGGCAATCTACATTACTCTTGAGTAGTAATCTTTTGCAGCTTCTGAATCTTTCATCTTAATGTTCTCTAAATCTCTTCTCAATGATTGCAACTTTACTGATCTTACCTTTTCATTTCCTTGAAACTTATTTTTCAACAAATCCCATGCCTCTTTTGCTGTTGTAGCTCCTATAATTCGAGAAAAAATCATGTCATCTACTGCCATATGAATTGTATATAGTGCTTTATGATCATTCAATTTCATGTTCTTCAGTTTCGTTTATTGCTCCGGAGTGGTTGCTGTAGTGTCAGACAAGGTTACACCACTTTCAACAACATCCCAAAGATCTTGAGATAGAAAATATGTCTTCATTTTCACACTCCAGAAATCATAATTCTCTCCGAAAAAGATTGGAACTGGTAAGGACTGATTTGAACTATTGCTTGTCGCCATGATAGCACGCGGAAGTAAACGCCCGTTTCAATCGAACAAAGCATTGATACCACTGTTGGGTATTTGGATGAGCTGTTATGTTGTTGTTGTATTCTGAACTTGAATTAAGTTGTTAAAGAAAAACTCACTCTTGTTGTTGGTATTGTTTTTCAGTCTCTCAGACTTTCTTTTCTCTGAACTTCTTTTCTTTTTTCATTTTCATTCATTCATCGGTTTTCTCTTACATTAGAAACTTATACAAGTGATTATCTATAGACTTCAACTTTCTCTAGGACTTTCTACAGCTTACTGGAAGTTACTTCACTTAGAAACATTTGAGTGACTACACAACTTCTAGAGATGACTTTCTCTAGATTTTTCATTGACTGGAATACTAGTTTATCTAACCTTGTTCACATTTGTTCATATTATAAGACTCTTTAAAACAACTCTAGAATATCCACTTCCATGTTTACATTACAAAGCTCTTTTTACTATTTTACAGCCTAGATAATTCTATAAAATGCATTATTTCCAACAGAGAAATAGAGGAAACTCGCATGAGAAGAAAACAGTGCGAAATGATCGCCAAGATGGACAGTGGAAAAGGACAACTAAGTGCGAAAACCACAGACAAATACAAATAAGGAGAAGCACAGGACATCAAGAATGCAACTCTATCATATGAACCACGAAGGATATCGAAGAATTTCACGACAAAGTGTTAAGGCGAGTTTACAAGTGTGATTTTAATGGTCAAGAAATACGCCCTGAAGAAAAAAGCTTACCCCTAGAAGAAAAATAAAGATGAAGATAAATCCTGCGAAATATATCTTTGGAGTCGCATCCGGAAAATTCCTGGGTTATATCGTCTCGAAATAAGGGATTCAAGTCGATCCAATAAAGTTCAATCCATTCATGAGACGCCTTCGCCAGTTACCATTAAAGACGTACAAAAGCTGAATGGACTTATGTCATCCTTAGAGCGTTTTATCTCACGTTCGTCCGACAAAAGTGCACCATGAATAATCATCTTCAACTGTAAGGAAATCTTTAGCACTAGTAAACGATTTTGTTGCAAAAGGTCCCTAGATATCAGCGTGAATCAATTCGAAAGGTTGTGAAGACAAAGACTGACTTTTATTAAACTTGAGACGTTTTTGTTTTTCCCTAAGGCATACGTCACAGGAATGATTAAACTGATAGCTAATACAAGCAAACTTGGAGGCTAAAAAAGAAAAAAATCCACACTTGGATGGCCTAGACGGCGATGCCATGTATCAACAGGCTTATTTGCAGCAAACAATAAAGCAAATGTATGAAATGTGAAATGGTAGAGACCAGCGATACGTTTACTCCATCCAATCTCCATGTTCATGGATTGGTCCTGAAAGACGCAAAAATCTTTTGAGAATTTGATACAACAATTTGTTGAACTGGTCAATTGACTGACCGAGATTAAATTAAATTTGAAACTCGGGATGTGAAAAAAATATAGTAATTTGAGAGTGGGTCGCAGGTCAATAGTGCCAATATGTGTCACAGAGGTAAGAGATCCATCCTTCCATTGAACACTAATTGGTTTGGCAACCAAAGTGTAAGTAGTGAAAAATAAAAGGGAAGAACATATGTGGTGAGTAACACCATTATCTATCCAAACATGAGTAGAAGATAAAATAGTACATGCGAAGTTAGCAGAAGGGAGGATGTATGTACCTTCATTGGCTGGATCAAGCAGAGAAATTAGGCGTGCATATAAAGCAACACTAATGGCTGGCGCAGGAGCAGACGCGGGTACAGTAGCAGCAACAAGTGCATGGGAATCAGAGTCTCTTGACTTTGGTAAATCCTTGGATACCCATTAAATTTCCAGCATTTAGCCTTGGTGTGACCATGTTTGTTACAATGCTCACAAAATGGCCTAGGTTTTTGTTAGTGCCAGAATTGTTGGTGCTGCTGCTTCCAGTGTGTGCAGAAAACCTTTGGTTTGTATAGTCAACACAAGAAGCATATAAAGTTGTTGATTTAATGGAAGGAACGGAAGAATAATTGATACCTTGTTGCTCCTCTTCCTGCCTAACGTGGCTGTAGATCTTTGCAGGAGATGGCATAGGTTCCATTAGAATAGTCTGACTAAGCATGGGAGAAAACCTTTCATGAAAACCCTGCAAAAACTCCGTTAACTTATCCTGATTATGATGATCCACATAATTTATACCTGCTCCGCAAATACACGGTTCAATTGGCCTGAAAGTATCCAGTTGATCCCAAAGAGATTTGAGATGAATATAATACATCGCAACATTCAAGTTCTCTTGCTTCAAAGTTCTGATTGATTGTTATATCACATATAGTTTAGATGCATTATGATGTGAAAAACGGGACTTAATCTCCATCCATTATTCACGAGCATATGTAAAATTTATGGTGCTGGATCGAATTCCTAGATCTACTGAGTTGGAGATCCAACTGCCAACTAAATCATCACAGTGTGTCAATGAGGAAGATCAGCTGGATTAGTTGGTTTCTTCACCGTGCAATCACTGTAGGCTGTCTTCCCTTTCGTACTCGGGGCTTTTGTCATGCCCCTTCCCAAGTGCAATAGTTATGACTTGTAAAAAGAGGTGTGAAGATGACAGAGGTTGGGTTGTCTTCTGGGTGGACATAGTAAGGACTGGTTGGTGATAAACCAATATCCTTATTACAAGTGATGATGGAAGGGTTTGATTGATCTCCTTCGATAGTCATGATGATGAGGAGGTTGCAGAAGAAAACGAAAAAACTAACCAAGCTCTTATACACCACAAAGAAATATGGTGACATGTTTAATTTCTCGCACAACTGTGTTGAGATATGTTGTTCATTCATTGTTATATTAATGAATATCAGATACAAGAGGTTACAAAGATCCAAATACATAGGAGGAAAAGCGAAAGAATAGAAAGACTAATAACAAATACATATCGAGCTAGAAGGAAGGAAGAATGACTTGACTACAGATTTTGTTACAACAATTTTTCCTACCTAGTAATTAGGAATCCTAATTCGCGGAACCAAAAACCGTCCACAAGCACCTCGGGGATTGCAATAATAACGGGGGCACAAGCATTAAGTTTTCTGTTGTATATTAGACATCATGTTGGTAGTCTCTTTTAGTTTACTCAGTTGAAGAGTGCAAATTTGTGCACCCTGCTTAAACCGGGGTGCACATTCCTCCTCTCTTGATTGGAGGAGAGTAACTAAAAAACCGGATGGTGGTTTTGCTTTTTGTAAAAAATACAATTTTTGTTTTGCACGTATTTAAAGCCATTCATTGTTATCGCTTTTTCCCCTTTCAAAAACTTTGACCTCCTTCTATTTTCTCCATTGAATCATCTGTGTATAGAATGAGAAGACGAACAAAAACAAAAACATAAACATGAGGGAAACGACTGAAATCTTTGTTTTATTTCTTAAAACACATGAACCCGCTCTTCGATCACAAACCTGAACCTTTCATTTTCTCCCCCAAGCTCGGCAGTTATCTCACACCGCCAAGGAAGATTCCGGCTGATTGTTAACTAATCAGTGGACAAAAAGCTTAAATCTTTAATCAATAATTGTTGTCATGTTTTCCCTGAACTTTATTAGGTATGTATCAAAATTTGAGAATGTCCATATGATATATGATTATCAATCAGCAATAGCATCATCAGATCCGTTCTATAGATGTTGATATGATTGCCCCACCCAACAACATTGATTAGATTTGATCTAATTAAACCAACAGTTAATCAAGTGTAAAACGGGAATTGATCTATCAAAAAAAAAAAAAAAAAATGGTGATAGAAAATGTTTATATTTTTTTGATTGATTTAGCAGCAAAAATGGTTAAATGTTTATGGAAGAAAGAAATGAAACAGGAAGAAGAATGAGAAAAGAGAATTAATACAGTCTAATAAATACTCAGAGAAATTTGTGCTTTCTCTAGGAAAGTGGGAGAAATTTGTGCTTTCTCTAGGAAAGTGGGAGAAATTTGTGCTTTCTCTGAGTATTTATTAGACTGTATTAATTCTCTTTTCTCATTCTTCTTCCTGTTTCATTTCTTTCTTCCATAAACATTTAACCATTTTTGCTGCTAAATCAATCAAAAAAATATAAACATTTTCTATCACCATTTTTTTTTTTGATAGATCAATTCCCGTTTTACACTTGATTAACTGTTGGTTTAATTAGATCAAATCTAATCAATGTTGTTGGGTGGGGCAATCATATCAACATCTATAGAATGGATCTGATGATGCTATTGCTGATTGATAATCATATATCATATGGACATTCTCAAATTTTGATACATACCTAATAAAGTTCAGGGAAAACATGACAACAATTATTGATTAAAGATTTAAGCTTTTTGTCCACTGATTAGTTAACAATCAGCCGGAATCTTCCTTGGCGGTGTGAGATAACTGCCGAGCTTGGGGGAGAAAATGAAAGGTTCAGGTTTGTGATCGAAGAGCGGGTTCATGTGTTTTAAGAAATAAAACAAAGATTTCAGTCGTTTCCCTCATGTTTATGTTTTTGTTTTTGTTCGTCTTCTCATTCTATACACAGATGATTCAATGGAGAAAATAGAAGGAGGTCAAAGTTTTTGAAAGGGGAAAAAGCGATAACAATGAATGGCTTTAAATACGTGCAAAACAAAAATTGTATTTTTTACAAAAAGCAAAACCACCATCCGGTTTTTTAGTTACTCTCCTCCAATCAAGAGAGGAGGAATGTGCACCCCGGTTTAAGCAGGGTGCACAAATTTGCACTCAAAAAAATACAATTAAAAGAAATAAGGTAAAACAACTATCCGGTTTTCCTAGTTAATCTCCTCCAATCAGGAGGGGAGGAATGTGCACCCCGGTTTAGGCGGGGTGCACAAATTTGCACTCCTCAGTTGAATATAACACGTATTACAAAAATATGTCTTAGAGCAACTGCAGTGGTGCGAGTATAACCAAAGACCAAAGAGGGAAAAAAGACCAAAATTTGGGTTTAGTCCGTGCCGTGACACAACGGTAGAAGACTAAATTTGGTGGGGCGTAAGTTATAAGTTCGCCTGGTGTGGGCGTAAACTTTATCCCCGCCCGACTTAAAAAAAAAAAAAAAAAAAATGGGGCTAATGTCCGCCCCACACCAGGCGGACATTATATCAACGCCTCATAAAGATTAAAAAAAAAAAGGGCGTAAACTTTAAGTTACTTTGGTGGGGCGTAAACTTTAAGTTCGCCTAGTGTGGGGCGTAAACTTTAAGTTCGCCTGGTTTTGGGGCGAACATTATATCACCGCTCGACTATATTTGGGTTTAGTCTTTGGTCCCGACCAAATATAATCGCCCACTGTTCATTTAGTCTGGGATTTGGTCGATGGTCCGTCCCGCTACGCCTGGTTTAGAGACCAAATAAATGGGTTTAGTCGCCCACTGCAGTTGCTCTTAGCTTCTCTCAATATCAAAAAAATACTCGGTCGTTAGATTTTTACATCCAATTTTCGTTATTTGTATCGAGTCGGATATATAATTTTACCACAGCAAGCAATAAATTTTGATATTCTTTTCTGGTTAGTCTTGGGTGTGACTCTTAATTATAACGGAAAATGGGTCATTAGTCCAAAAATTTTTAAAACATGGTTCAAATGGACGAGTAAAAATTATTACTGGTGAAATGGACACAAAAAAATAGCAAGGATGAAACTGGATACTGGCTTAAACTTAAAAAATAGCGAGGATGAAACTGGATGCATCCTGATGTAAATTAAAAATAAGAAAAAAAAAATTGAAAATGGGTAGGATGAAACTGGTTACATCATGGCTATTTTTATATTTTTGTCCATTTGAAAAGTATCAAAATCTAAATGTCCTTTTCACCCGGGAATTATTAATTTTGGTCTTTTTGACCAATTTTGTGTAATTATAATTTAAATTAGAACTCTACAATTCCTAGAACACAATTTAAATGCGAGGCCTGGGTGGGATAGTCATGAAGGTTCAAAACTTGTGAGAAGTGTCGATCACAAGAGCAATATGGTATATCGATATCACTTTCAACTTGAGAGAGAACTAGGAAACAAAATTACTATTACTACTAAATTCATAAAAGATGTCCCAAAAGATAGCAGTACATATAATTTCACCAAGTCTAATATTCCTATAGTATTCATACCAAACTACCGGTACCTTACTGCTGACCAATAACCCAAACTACAAACCCATTTTATCTTTCATTGCACTACTCTAGCAAATTCAAACATTACGTAAGATGATGATTTGAAACCAAACCAATCCGTGCTCGTGACAGCTTAACGAAACTTTCCAGCGCCTGGTCGAATAATGGGGATCCTGGTTGAAGTTGACAAATACCATCAATTCCCATCTCTTGAGTACTCCATGCATTTGGACCCTCTAGCCAACCAACTACAAATCTACATGAACATCTCTCTTCTCCTCGTTCACGTCTGTGAGGTTTGCGGTTTATCTGTTAATAACACCATTTACATTAATTCAACCAAGTCAAATATCATTTCCTGGGTATCCTCACCCCTCAAGTCCTAACACAACCAAAACCATAAAACCGTGAGGATTTAAAAGCAAGCTTGGTAAAGGGGCGGTAGGAATCGGTAGAGGGGCGGCAAGTGAATAAGACAAAAAAGGTCATTACAAGTAAATTCAAGTGCCCCTTATCAATGAAAAAATGAAAATGACTAATTAGCCCTTATTGTTAATAATCAAGATTAGTAATGATAATCAAGTTTAGTGTTGATAATTAATTTTTACTTATTATAACTCTAAAATCAGATTTTT
The DNA here is from genome assembly GCA_023531295.1 of Papaver armeniacum. NCBI lineage: Eukaryota > Viridiplantae > Streptophyta > Magnoliopsida > Ranunculales > Papaveraceae > Papaver > Papaver armeniacum. The sequence goes on from JAJJWW010001416.1 coordinate 122,334, forward strand.
AGAGTTATCAAAAAAAAAAAATTAGAGGAGAAGAAAAAGAAAACTTATGTGATATTTGTGAAACCCTAGATTTTGATTCACTCAACCAAAATGAGTGATTCCAGTGACCCGATATACTTCTAAATTAGTTCCAATTAGCTTTTTCTCGCTCAAAATTATCTAAACTACATAACAAAATCAAAACTTTTGAATTTTCAGAAGAACTTACGGTTGCAATTTTGCTCGTGACCAATAGTAACTCTTAGTTACGGTTCGTAAGTTATCGAATACCAACCGTAACTGGTTAAATTTGGGGAAGATCCAATCATAAAACCAGTTACGGTTGGTAACTAATGAATCGAGACCAACCGTAATTACCCTAAGGTTGGTGTGTCAACTTAACTTTTGAACCGTAAATCATTATTTGATAAATTTTTAAGACACAGGAATATTTACGGTTGGTATGGTTGTTTGAGTAACAAACCGTAACTCAATTACGGTTGATAAATATGATGCAAATAAAAACCGTAACTGAACATATTCTCAAAACTAAGAACATACGGTTGGTAATTGAACTATTACCAACCGTATGTTCTTCAAAATCTCCCGATTACGGTTCGTAATTGAGTTGTTACCAACCGTAACTCGCATAAACCCGAAATTTCAATTTCAATTTTCATACAAAACCTAATTTTTGATACAAAATTAACTTAAATCCAACACGATAAACAAAACCCTAACTGGGTTTTTCCAAACATTTTTCAAATCGCCGATTAATCGAAGACGATGAAATTTTCGGTTTTAATGGAGGTTAGGATTGATGGAGGAGAAGAGAAGATGAAGAAGAAGATGAAAAAAAAACTAATTTGATTTTTTCGATTCATTAAGTTTAAAAAAATTGATTTGATTTTGGTTAATTTAAGGTGAAAAGGATAATCTAGTCAATCTACACCCTTATAGGACACCCCCTAACCAATAAGAGGGACATTGCTATCACACTTGCCGCCCCTCTACCAATTCATGCCGCCCCTTTACCAAGCTTGTTTAAAAGACTTTGCACTAAATTCTAAAAGGGTTAAATGACAAAATGCCCCAAAATGGACCCCAAGGTTGTGAAAATGCCCCGGACGTTAGGGAAAAGATTAAAATGCCCCAATCCGTTAGATTTTCCGTTAGAGAGAGTTAAGTAGTCGAAATTGCCCTTCAGGGTACATTGTTCATAATTCAGGGTTCAGTGTTTAAAATTCATGGTTCGGGGCTTAGGGTTCGGGATTTAGGATTCAGGTTGTGGTGGTGGTGGTGGTGCGGTGGTGGACGCGATGATGATAGTGGCGGTGGTGGTGGCGGTGGTAGTGGTGGTGGAAGCGATGGTGATAATGGCGGTGGTGGTGGCGGTGATGGTGGTGGTGGTGGTGGAGGATGCGGAGGCGGGGGCGGGGGCGGGGGCGGTAGCGGTGGCGGTGGTGTTGGTGGTGGTTGTTCTAGTGGTAGTGGTGGGGATGGTGGTGGTGGTGGTGGTGCGGTATTGGTGGTGGCGGTGATGGTGATAGTGGCGGTGGCGGTGGCGGTGGCGGTGATGGTGGTGGTGGCGGCGGTGGTGGTGGCGGCGATGGTGGTGGTGGCGGCGGTAGTGGTGGTGGTGGTGGTGGAGGAGGAGGTGGCGGTAGCGGTGGCGGTGGTGTTGGTGGTGGTTGTTCTAGTGGTAGTGGTGGGGATGGTGGTGGTGGTGGTGGTGGTTGGTGTTGGTGGTGGCGCGATGGTGGTTGGTGGTTGTTCATTTGGTGGTGGCGGTGGTAGTGGCGGATTGAGGCGTTTTGATTAAGAAGGATAAAAATGGAAGTTCAAAACTCCATTGACCGGTCAACATGCCCATTTTTTATCAAAATGCCCCAAAACTAACGGAATGGGGCATTTTAATCTTTTCCCTAACGTCCGGGGCATTTTCACACATCTTGGAGTCCATTTTGGGGCATTTTGCCACTTAACCCATTCTAAAAGCAACTAAAATAGGAACCGGTCACCGGTCCAACTCAGCGACTCAATTCCCACTGGTCACCGGTGTATCTGTTATTAACACTAACACCATGGAGAATACGGATAAAACATTCAACTAAAGTCAAACGAGTCAAACTCTAAACCCCTGAATAAGAACATCCCTTTCCAACAACAAATAAATAAATCAATTAATCAACTAATTAGAATAAGGCATTGACACACTCACTCACCGATTCAATAAAATTCTGATAACCATAAGTTAAGCTTTTTCTCATAATTGAAACCATAAATTAAAAGAGGAAATAAAAGAGGAAAAAAATAAATAAAAATCAAAGAATTTAATTTCACAGTGAAACGGTAATTGGGTGAACTCACCGATTCAATAGCACCATTGTAAAACCTCCGATCTCCGTCACATTTTTCAAGTGCTGCACAGACATTTGATCCACGTCTCAAACGATAACATTCTCCATCCTGTACCTGAACACAAGCCGGACGGAACCTGTTGATAAACTCATCTAATTCTTTGGTAGTTTTGATATCTTTGACATTGAATATCTCGTTATCATCTTCATCAAACTCTACATATCTTACTGTGAGACTATTGTTTTTCTTGCTGAAAATCAGTTTATCTACTGTGTACCAAGCATCATCCACTTTGGAACGGTAATCTAAAACTGGGTTTTGATTTGGTTTTGTGTGACTACCCATATTTTTATGGCTCTTGAAATCTCTATAAATTTCTTCTACAGAGGGAAGGGGAAAGTATATATAAAAAAGAAAAGAGATAGTATCAATAATGGAACAGAAGAAGACGAATTGTACTTGAACAGTACCTATGCAGTTGTAGAACAGAGGGGAGTCAGGGGACAGTCAAAGTAACAAAGGTCGACACGATGAAATGTCCCAATCAAAGTAACACAAATCCACACTCTTAACCTACACCACTAGTTGTTATGCTACACTGCAGACGTGTTAGCTACGCTAATACTAGATGGGCAGGTATTTTCAAGGCTGCTGATGGCTGCCGATTTGCTTTGGGGTGTACCAACTTAAAAGGTAATAGCTATTTTGTCCTATATGTATTTTGGTACCCTCCGAAATAATTCGGCATCCCCTGTTAGCAATCTTGCTAATTTTGTGAAGTTTATGAAATTATGGAAAATGTGATGAATGGACGGGATAATAATTATTCTCAGAATAATATATAGGGGCGGAACCAAGAACCATGATAAGGGGTGCAAAAATTTGCTATGGGTGCAAAAATGCAAAAACAAGATTGTTTGTAAAAAAAGAATTCTTATAGGGCCTAAAATGGGCTTTGGAGCCAGCTGGGCAGGGGTGCAAGTGCAACCCCTTGCAATGGGCTGGCTCCGCCCTTGATAATATATACATGCTATGATTTATACTTAATCCTTGCTCGATTTTTGCCTGTCCCGTGCATCGGGTATTTTTTGTTTTTTAACTTTGGTGTTGCGAATCTTGCATTAAATAAATGGGGAAAAGATAAGAAATATGTACAAATTTTATTATATTTTTCCCTTTCTTATTCGTAGAAATATATGTGATATACGTGGGTTTTTTTAAGCATGGAAGGAAATTAAGTAGGGATCTCCTGGGAGGGAATTCTAATGTTTTGTATTTTATGCTTATTCTTTACACTAGTGGAAAATAGCCGTTTTAAGATAGTTCAATAGTGTTGTTTTAGAGGGTAAAAAGACACTATCAGAGTGCCGATGAACGTGCCGTAGATTCAATGTCTTTTTCTGAAACGGCACTTTCAAGGTGCCCCTAAATAACTATGCTTTCAGAGTGCCGCTATGCACGACATCTGTATGACGTCGTAGATTTGATCTATTTTAATATTAAAAATATGTCATATCGGGTTCAATTTATTTCTTGTCATTATTTGGGTTGAAACAATTCTGATTCAGATTCAAATTATAGTAAACTGAAACTCAAAATTAAATTGAAATTCAAATCTAAATTCAGATGAAATGATAATTCAAATTCAAACACTAAAATTAAAATGACAATTCCATAATCTTATACATCCATATAAAATGACCATTCCACATTAAATTGTACTCATAAATTTAACTCAAAATCATACAAAAGGATTCAACTCCTAATTTATAAGTTCAAGCTTTCTTAAAGAGAAGTGCTACAAGTCCAAAAAATTTCAACATCAATTTCAGTGATCATCACCTGGGCACCAGCTAGCTTGAGAGCAGAAGCTGAGAAGAACAACCCTTTCCAACATCTACGTATCCAGCAACAACAGCGATCTTACCAAAGCAACCCCTCATGAGACCATCGTAAGAGAGTGACAGCATCCATAAAGATCGTCGGGAAGAGCAGCAACATCAATGTGGGCTGGAACTGAATGAACTATTGAATATTTTCATACACAGGCCTTCCCCAGCGCACTACCTACATTGAGTTAGAAGGAAAAGGGTAATTAAAGTCGAACTCTGAAGAGAAAGCAGTCGAATAAACTACATGATCCAACTTACAGACACAAGCAACTTCAGGAGAAAAAATATCAGTTCTCATTGGCGTTTCTCAGTGACACCATGTACTACCAGTTAATTCATAATTCAGTCACTCAGTATCATGGTATTAAGGGCTTCACCTGACTCAATTTCATCGATCAATTTGTGCAGGAAATAATCCATGAAAAACTCGATCGACTGACTCAAAGTAATATAAGCGTTACACTTATCGGTACTACATTTTACACAAGTAGCTTTAGGAGAAAAATATCAGTTCTTGTTAGCGTTTCTCAGTGACACTATGTACTACCAGTTAATTCACATTTCAGACACTACATATCATGGTATTAAGGGCTTCACCTGACTCAATTTCATCGATCAATTTGTGCAGGAAATTATCCATGAAAAACTTGATCGACTGACTCAAAGTAATAGAAGCGTTACACTAACCAGTAGTACACTTTAAAACACTAGTCTTAGATCATTAATTCATACATGAACATCATTTCAGCAACTAAAGCACCTAGAAGTCCAAACCAAACAAAACCCTAGAAACTTCATAATTTAACAAGCTAACACAAAATCAGACAAGTAAGATTAAAAGAAAATTGTATATACCAGCTTGTGAAGGAGAAAGTGGTTTGCAAGAAAACTAAGCAGTAGTGGGGAAGTGATACTCTTCTCAACAACAACCATTACACCTTTACTTTTCAAGCCTATCGCAGTTGATCCAAGCTGTGAAAACACACAAGAATTAGCGGAGTTCTCAAATTTCAATTACAAAATTTCACACAGAAACTAGAAATAGGCCTTTATTGTTTTGTTGTTTACCTTAATAGCTTAAACTTGAAACAATCTCCCTTCAGCTGAGAAAGTATTCACACATCTATCATAATAATCAGTCCTACAGCAGAAATAACCAAAATATCAAAATCAATCGATAAGAAACAAGATTTATGGGTAAAGATGAACGGCAGAAAATCACCTTGGATATGGGTGCAGTCAACCCGACTCGAGGTCCAACCCAAGGATGGGTGCAACTCTTTTCCATTGACGTCATATGATCCTCCTTCACCGCTGGGAGATCCCGGAAACTGAAGTTGAAATTGAAACCAAAAAGATAAAAAGATTAACTCAAATGAACATAGTACGCCATTATTAACATAGTCGAATCTTTTAATTTATATATATATATGCAAGTCTCCGTCATACAAATTATAAATCTTCTGGATAATACTAAACAAGGAAAGTCAACATATATATATATATATATGCATACTATGTTTGGCGGCACTTAGTACGCCATTACTAAATTCATAAGTCAATGTCAATGCCACCCTGGAGTCCTAGCTAAACGTGGTGCATTGTAAAGAATCCAACCCTTTATGCTCTCAAACGTATTTTCGGTTGTGTCTCCAAAACCTACATGCGAGACAAGCAAGCTAATGGATTTGAGATTATTAAAAAATAGGTCATTAGAACAAGGAAAATGTGAGAGTTAACCTGACAGAAAACTGATAAAAATCCAAAAGCAGTTGTGGCCAGTGTTGAAATCTACTTGACTTAAGAAAAAAAGTAGGCAGTTTGGGGTGATATACAATATAGACAACGGTAGATATCCACCATGGGATGCGTCTCCAAGACACGCCCAACCAACAGTTTCACTCTCATACTACAATAACGAATAAACCAAAGTCCCATTTTCAGTTAACACATTTCAATACATAAGAAATTGAGTAATTAAGTAGCGAAGTTAGAAACTTATTCATGAATCTTACTTTGGATAGTACTTGGAGCTTCTCCTAGACCAGCCCGATCTCTATTCATCTACACATAACAATCAAATTAAGTAGTAGAGTTAGTCAATCTGAGCAGCAGTAAGAACTCTCACAACATCTGGAGTCCCAATTTGAAATACCACTCCATCTCGTTCTTCTAGACCAATGCTAAACACAATGTTCTCCACTCCTTTCAGAGAAAATTGACTACGTACTCAGTTGCCTTTGGTTCCCTGGAACTGTCTACAAGGTCAGCTACCGCACCAAAACACCATGCAGAATGAGCATGTCCAAGAGTGCCAAGGTAACTTGGATCAGCACACACAAAAATTTTCTCCACACCGTCATCATTACTGTTACAGGTCTTAGTAGGTTTGGAAGCTCCTTCTACAAATTCACAAACCTAATGATCAGGAATAACCTTTGCAATATGGGACAAACAGAGAAGATACAAAATAATGAACATGGAACATCAGTTGGAAGGCAGCAAAGTCATCCCGTACAAACATAAATTGAGAAATGCCATTTTACAAACAAATCCACAAGTTTGGCTAATAAAGAAACATAGTGATGTCAAAGCAAAAGAAACAAATAAAGGTAATCAAGAGTAAGACGGAATGTGTCTATCAAGGTTACATAAACCTGGGGTTTAAGATTATGTTGCATATGCTTAGAATGTACCAAAATAATCTAAGTAGGGAGAGAAATTTATAATTCATCAAGGACAAAGTAGATGCAGAAATTTGGATTGATTTACATAAGCATACTGTACATGAGAAAACAACAAAATCCAACATTATGAAATGAATATAATTTAAGCTAAATGCTTTCTCATCCTCACTCCACTTCCGTGATTAATCTCGAGTGAAAAAATTATGTCCTCCTTGAGATACTGCTTCCCAAAGCCTATACGGTAAGGCAGCCCCTGAAAGTTTCAACTACCTCTATAAATAATACAATTTCTATGGAACAGGCAACGAAAAATGCATCTTTATAACTCATAACATATGGGAAAATCAACAGGTGCAATGATACGAACTTACACTAACATACGCCGGAATTGGTACTGGAGTTGAAGGATTCTCTAGCAGCAAGCCCACCCCTCTATCAACTCTAACTACACGGGCGCCATCATAAATATCACCAGTTTTAACATGCTAGAGATAAACCACATCATTAGTCAGGCAACAAAAGACATTGACAAAAATCACAATCCCAACCATTACATCATAATGCAAATACCATCTAACAGTGATGAAATTGGTGCAAAATGAATCACAAATCAACTTCTTCTAGGGTCACTAAACAGGCCAAGTTGGTGACACCCACACAAAAATTGCCATTGGCTCAACTCTTGGGCATACGAGTTATAGAAAGGTTCACAGACCTGAATTCATACTCCTCACAAGAGAAGTGTGCAAGAGGTATGCCACTATGCCCTTATGTGCACTATCGGTTGTAACAAGTCATTACAGATAAATATGCTTGTAGTTGTTCATTTACAATCTCCAGAAAAATCTTAGCTATTCAGTATAAAGATGCTGTAATACCACACAATATGAACAAGTTTCTTTCTCAAGAGCAGTTCCCATTTACCTTTCAAGTTCTTATTTAGTGTTTTATTTCTCGTGGGTCTACTCATGGGGTTGAAAGCCAAATGTTTTGATGCATACTCCTTATGCATCACACACCATCCAACTCTTAACCTGTCACATCCATAACCTGCAAAAACAAGTAAATAGGAGTCTTGTCACATAACCATGTACAAAACACACACAATGAATAACTGAAACAGCCTCACTTGTTAGCACAAATCAACCAAAACATACCATGTTATAAAAATCTCCTTGGTTTCCCCTGTAATGAACTCTCGGCACCCATTAGTACCACCAAGTTCGCTGCACAAACAGAAAAACAGTAAATACAATCTCTTCTGAACCACATTAACAAAAAACCAAACCAATCTTGTGATACAAAAATTAGTACAAACATGAATAATTTTAAAAACCAATCAATTATTTGAAGAACGTAGAGGAAATATGCAACCTTTGAAGTTTAAAGTTTCCCACTCCAACTCCGTCATTTAGCGGTTCAATGCTAAACCAAACAAAATCGCAAAAATCAAAAACCCGATCTCAAAATACTAATAATCCAAACATAAAAATATATAAGAAATGAAGAATCATTCGTTTGTTACCACTACAAATACCCAATTTTTAGATCCCCCAATTATAAAAACCTAGGGTTTTATTCTAATAAAAATCCACAAAATTGATTCTACAAAAAAACTAAGTTGGTTGGTTCTTCAATTACATCTGAACCCAAAACAAGTAAACTCAAAACTAATCATCAAATTTACCTTGCTAATGATTTTTCAACAGTTATTAAGAGAAGTATGTTAGTTGATTCTTCAATTGTTGGTGAACGTGAATCACTGTGAGAACGAAAGAAAGAGAAAAAGAAGAAGATCTTTGGTGGTGGTGGTGGCGGCGTACTGGATTGAGCGGAGAGGGAAGAGAGTCCGAGTCTCTGAGGAATGAGAAATAAGATTTAGGGTAAAAAAGCTAGAGGAAATTAACTTTTTCTGGTTAGTGGTGGTGACTGAAGTGAGTTTCATTGTTTTAATTTGCTGACTTCGTGGATGGGAAATGAAGTTGAAGATCTGGTTTAGGTTTAGGTTCAGTGAGAAGAAATGGTGGGATGAAGTTCGCTTCATCTGTGAAGGTTGGAGAGAAGAAAAAGAGAGACTAAGGTCGTGTTTGGCCCCTTGGAAATTTCTATCCTAGGTTGGGTTATCAAGAAAATACAGTTTAATTATGTTTGTCTCATTCTAATTCTAGTCTTGGATATGAACAACTAAATCTTCCTTGATTTTAGGAAGCTAAAAAAGCAAGGTTATATTATTCTCCAAAATAGCTAGGATACCAATATCCTTACCTAGGTTAGACGGTTATAGAGGTAGTTATTTTAATTAGTAAAACATTTTTAAATTTTTAAATTTTATTGTTATGTTTTTTTTTCTCCAACAATTTTTTCCATAACATAGAATTATTTTATAAAAATACATTGTTCAGAATTCGGAGAGACAAACATAATATATGATAAACCCGTGATGGACATAACGAAAAGACAAAAATCATCTTTATTAACACATCTTGTGATAATCCTATTCAAGTTAGAGAAAAAAGTCCCCTAGCTAAGTTTTATGTAGTCAAAGCTCCCAAACACGGCCTAAAGAAAGAGAGAGGCGGAGAATAATATGTTTTCTCTCTCTGCTTTGACATGGATAAGGTTGAGGTGATATATCACTTTTCAGAGCAAATCCTGACGTAGATCCTACCTAGGAAACCATACCAAGTGAGTGAGTTGTCTAAGTCAACAAAAGTCCTCAACCAGCGACAGTTTGACTTTATTCAAGGACACTATAACTAAGATCGTTGTCTAAGTTAACAAAAGTCCAAACACAACGACACTTTGACCATAGTCGACGACATTTTAGGTATGTGGTTGAATCGCGACATTCTCGTATGTGTTATGTCATTGTGTCTCAGATAGGTCATTTTCCACTACTATTATGTATTAGTTTGGGGAAAGGAGTCCTAATATGGTAGGTACTCGACTTCCGAATTGAATTTGGACTTCTATAACATTCAAAACACGGTAAGTTAAGTTTTTCTTTTAAGTTTGTAATTTGTAAACCAATCATACGTTGCAATTGTCCTCACCAAAACACTCGCTTCACAAAAGCCACAAAAGGCTTATTTTGGCCAATAGGAAGCGAAGGTTTATTCACCGTTCAACGTGCGAACTTTATTTGTCTAGGCCTTGTCATTAGATCTAGTATATTCTTTAGTTCAGCCACTCTTGGGCTGCTTACTGCTGCTTTTTGCCTTATTGGCTTATATTTGCTGTAAATACCTCAAATCACGAGATAGGTATAATGAGAATTATAACCTCAAGATCAGTTCTGCATCATTGGATGAGAGTGTGATGAAGGAGAGGAAGGATGGCATTGCAGGAAATGAGCCGCTCAATATAGGAAAAAAATCTCTTGCACTAGAACTGGTTTATTCTGTACTGATGGTGTTTATAGAGACGAGAGATTTTTACTCTTTTCACTCGTCTCTCATACCTAAAGTTCTTAACTAACAATGGAGTTGATTACTGATAAATATCTTGCACCCATCTCTCACACCTTTAGTTTTTAACCAACAATGGTGTTGGATACTGATAATTAACAAACTTCTAGATCTTCATCTTCAAATTTTAATCGGCAAAGATCTGGTTTTTAATGTTAACTAGGGTCACAAAATCAAGGAACCTATTGATAATTGGAGTAACAAAATCAAGTTGAGATATTGTAATCGCTTGTGGTGGTCAGGGAGATCGGCGGCGACTGGCTTGATAACGATGATATTGATTAGGGTTTTTATCTGTTCTCATGGGATCCCTAACTTAACGGGTATTTCCAAATGTCATTAGGTTTTCTCAATCTTTCATTTTTTACTTTGCAATGGGTTGCCTGGGCTTCTTGAGGTTGTGTCTTTTAAAGCCCATTATTCTCTCAATCATGTAGTTTTATAGCCACGATGGACCTAAATATAATGTCTAGTGTGCATGAGAAGGTTGGTGGCAAGAAAATTTCTGCTAGTAAGATGGAGGAGATGAAGAATGTTATAAACCAGTGTGGTTTTATTGATATGAGGGCCCACGGCCCTAACTAACCCCTAATGTTGCAGTTAGTTCCCAAATGCGCATGTATTGTATCTTCCTTATTGTGATTCAGATCATAGAGTGGTTTTAATAGATTTCACTACACCAAATATGGGGTTTAGCAACTCAGTTTAGCAACAGCTTAGCAGTTGTTGCGAATTTTCAGTTGTTAATGTTTGTTGCAAAAAATTCGCAACAAATCAGAACAGTGACGAAACTCGCAACTGTTTTATTCAGTTGCGATTCGCAACTAAACCCAGTTGTACGCGTGCGAAAAACTAGTGTGGCTGCCCACACTTTGAAACTGACTCACTATTCAGCTCACTCAAATACTTGGGAGTCTGACTCGGTTCTCTTATCTCTATTATTATCGAATCTGGATCTTTCATTCTCTATCTCATTTTCTTTCCTTTCTCTCCTTCCTCCTGTGAACCCTAATGAAACCCCAAATCCTTTTCCCTCTTTTGGAGAAAGTTCTGAAATCGTTCAAATGAAATCCTATGTCTTCATCACTGTCCTGCAACTTCTCGATTGAAAAACCAATTTCTAACCCCTAACCCTATATTTGCTTAAAACAGATTTGATATTCCTGCTGCTGAACAAGACGAACCAAGCAAATAATTTTTATATCTGAAACTCATGAATCTCGTGTGGCAGATTTGCAGTTTTTGTTACATTTCTGAACAAATCAATTAAGTGGTTCGATTCCAGCACTAGTGGTGGTGAAGAAGAACTCGGTATCTTCAAACAAAGAATCGATTCATTGGTAGTCTGTGTTGTCGATGATAAAATCCTTTTCGCGACTAATTGGGTAATTATCTATGACTTAATCTTCTTCACCATCTTTAATTTCATAAATTCAAATTTTAATATTAGGGTTAGGTAACATTTTCAAGCTCTTGATTTTCTTAGTAATAGTTTCGACTTAAGTATTATTTTTCTTGATTAGGATTGCAGGTTACTTACACTGGTATTGATTGTGATTCTTGATGATGATGGTGGGGTGGTGGTGATGAAGAAGAAGATGACTCAGTTTGCTAAGAAGATTGCCCTTCACCGTGCTCGTTGTCTTATGAGGTGGGGTTATTAGTTTGTTATGATGGAGTGATTTAACCTATAGGTTCTATTTATGTTTTTGCATTTGTTTCTTGAATTTTGGTTTAGGGATAATCGGATGGATGTTTTAGTTCTGTTTTTGGTTGATATATGTGCATATATACTGATGGTTGCATCATACAGTGTAATACCTTATACCTCTCTGAAACATATACTTGGATAATGTTATGTGGACAACTTATCTTGCTGAAAGATTAGAACTTGTGTTTGTGTTTTTATTTCAAATAAGCTGTTTTTATTTGTAATGGTCGATGCTTTCATTCATATGGATTGTAGTTTTCTGAATTGGGTTTATATAGTTTACGTCCTGTAATTATTATGTTTTATACTTTCTCTCCACGGTCATTAATATTTATTTATTTTTTGATTTTTTCCATTGAAGAAGTGAAGAGCCTCTGTTGGTGATCAAAACTACAGCCTGGTGCCTACTGAGTTCACTCCATGTTCAATGTCAGTACATTTAGATCTTATCATTGAATGATCAGGAAGCAGTGATGCACCTCTCTAGAAGCAGGTAATATTTTAGTTTTTTACTGAAATGCGATCAAAGGCCCTCCTGTACTTGTGAATTTATTATTTTTATGTTCACTCGTCTACAAGGGTAACACCTTTATTTGGTTGTGCAATCGAAGGTTTAAAGGTGATGTGAGATTGGCAGCGGTCGATTTCTAGGGCCAATCTTCGAGAACTTGAGCAAAGGCAACAAGTTATTCTACTATATCTTGTTGATAGTTACTTATCTGTTTGAAAGAAGTTCTATTAGTCATTTTACTTGTATTGGGAGCCTCTTTGCATTGAAGAGTTGGATGAAGCACTCGACAGAATTTGTAGGTCGTCATTTGAAACAATTCTTTCAGCCAAAAATGCAGAAGCATTATTTAAGTCGGTCGAAGACTTGCTAGTTTTGGTCGTCGCTGGTGCCGAGGATGCCCTTGTCTCTCTAAATGCCATAACCTCGATGGATCTGGTAGGATGTAATTTTGAAACTCTATCGAAATGTTTTGTTGTTGACTTGTTTTCGAAGATGAATGGATGAATGAGAAATTGAGAGAGTTTATGTTTTACTTAATTATGTTGTTGTTATTGATCAGTTGACATTCTGTTGGAACCTATGATGTGAAAATTAAGACCTCATGTCCATTCAGAACAATGAAACTCAAGGATGAGCTCGCTCTTGGAGCCAACAATGGTCTTGACATTGCATTCAGACTTTTGGAACCTATCAAGGAGAAATTCCGTTCAATTAGTTATGTTGATTTCTGTCAGGTAATAAACTTATCATATGCAGCTGTGTTTTTTGGTGTTTTTTAAATTTTTGTTGTCAATTGTTAATCCATTGAATAATGGAACTATTTTTTTCTATAAATATTTTACTGCAGTTGCTGTTGAAGTTACTGATGGGCTTGATGTCCGTTTCCACCCTTGTCGGGTGGTTAATGATGTTAACTAAGAATATCTAGTTTCCTTATTTCATGCACAATATAGTTGAGCACAGAATATGCAACCTTATACTGCAGAGTTTTTTTTTCCAATTCATAAATATATTTTTGTTGTTTTTGTGGCAGATTTGGTTTCTTCGTAAAGTGGATAGTATGCCAGCTCCAGTGACTAATTCAAAAAAACTTGTTTGGAGTGTTTTAGAAGCGGAACGTGCTTCTCCGAGGTTTATTTCCTATTCTATATAAATTTAAAATAACTCTACCGATCTATATAATGATTTTTCATCTTCTGCAATCAATTGCATGAGAACTCTCTCATGAAGCAAACAACTCTTTCCTTAAGAAACACAAAGGTTTTATGCTACCTCTTGTTATCTTTACAGAATAACTTTTCAGACGTAAATTTATGTTTGATAATTTGTGTAGTATTTCTAATGCTTTCTCTTCACTCCGTTTTGTGAAGATTCCTTGATGCATAGATCTGCAGCTACAGAAATGTCATTCCTTTTGGAGCCTAGCAAGAAGTCTGAAGTCATCAAACTAGTTGAAGCTTCTAGTAAGTTCCTCCACTTCATTCCCTACTTTATGATTTTGTCTTTTGGTTGTAGACTAAGTTCTGTTTGTCTCTTGTCGTTGGTGTGAATTAGGATACAACAAAAAGAGTTATTTGAATATTCACTTTCTTGCAGAGTTCGAGCTAAGCGTGGATGTGAAAAACATCCTCGTAGTATTGCAGAAAGAGTATGCTTCATTTCATTCATTCGCTTTTTTTCTTCTAATCTAGTCCTTTTTTGTTCTTAAACAGTGAATTAGTTTAAATCTATGGTTGTGTTATTGTTTTGGATCAGGTTTGAAGAACAAGATTCAGTGACCTGATAAGGAAACTTCAAGATCTTGTACCAAAAATGGACAAGGTATAAACTTTAAGAGTTTGGATTTGGTGTTGTTATTGACTAAGTTCTGTTGTCTCTTGTTGTTTGTGCGAATTAGGAATAAGCAATAAGAGTTATTTGAAGATTCACTTTCTTGCAGAGTTCGAGCTAAGCGTGGATGTGCAAAACATCCTCGTAGTATTGTAGAAAGAGTATGCTTCATTTCATTCATTCGCTCTTTGTTTTCTTCCAATCTATTAATTTTTTGTTCTTAATCGGTGAATGATTAGTAAAATTTTATGGTTGTGTTTTTATTTTGGATCAGGTTCGAAGAAAAAGTTTCAGTGACCTGATAAGGGAACTTCAAGAGAGCTTGCACCAAAAATGGATAAGGTATAAACTTCAAGAGTTTGGATTTGGTGGTTGTTATTAAACTTATTAGGACTTGTATTGGTGTCAATTCGACATTCAAATATTTTTGTATCATTCTTGAACTGAATTTATGAATAGAATGAATGTTGAATGGAATACATTAATCTCTGTAAATTGTGAATATGAATACAGTAGATAATTCACCAAGATTTGACCGGTTTTGACCTAGTCAAAATCTGGAAATCTGGTTTTGACCTAGTCAAAGACACTATTTTTTTTGCTTTTGAAAAAAATTCGCAACTGCAACAAGCAGTTGCGACTATCTGATTTCGCAACAGTTTGCAATAGTTGCGATATTTTGACGTTGCAACAGTTTCAAGCTGTTGCGACCAAAAATTTGCAACAGTAATGTAGCCGTTGCGAAAAATTGCAACATCGACTTTCGTAACAGAGCTAAACTGTTACGACCCCACTTTGCAACTGCCACCTACTGTTGCTAATCACCAAAATGAATCTTCAAACCAATGCCATATAAAAACGAGGCCATATGGATTGAGGATAAGAGGTTTAATGAGGTTGTTAGAAATGCAAGAAATTCTGTTTTTTCTTTAAGCACTAAACAACATTATTCCGATTTTGTTAATAAATTTCAAAGGAATCTAAAACATGGTATGGAAAAGTAACTTTAATAATAACCCATCTAATTACAATAAAATTCATATAACTAATTGTTTGTGTGCTTATTTACACTTTCTCAGGATCAGGGAAATATTTTGAAAGAAGAAATCTAAATTTAGTTGGTTAGTTGAAGGGCACATGAACACGAAGTTTTTCATTCTTGTACACTGGCTAGGAGAAGTAGCATTATGTTAGTAATTAAGTTGTTGGATAATAATGCTAGACTTGATAATATTAATGAAATTGAAAACCATGTTGTTGATCATTTTTCAAGTTTATTTTCTTCCTCAATAAATGAATGTGATGATGTTTATGTTGAAAGATTATTCCTGCTGCTATTTCTTCCAACGATAACTCAAGAATTATTTGTCATGATCTACCAAAGAGATTAGGATAACTGTGAGACAAGTTGGGTTCCCATAAATCCACGGGACCAGATGAGCTTCAAGGATTATTTTTTTCTATGGACTGGGAACAAGTTGGTCCTAGTTTATTTAACTTGTTAAGGAGTTTTTCCTTAATGGACAACTAGACCCTAAATTAAATAAGACCAAATTCCCTGGATCCTAAGAAATCTTGTCCCAATTCAATTAGGGATTATAGGACAATTAGTATGTGTAATTTCTCCATGAAAATTATAATAAAAATTATTGTGAATAGATTAAGGAGAATACTTGATAAAACTATATCTTCTAATCAGCATACTTTTGACTCGGGTATGAAAACGCAGGGGATACTAAATACACCTGTTAGAGCATTGCTCGGTTGAACCCACTAGCATTGTTATGTCAAGTTATTTGTCAATTTTAGTTGCCAAAATGAATTCTTGATTTAGTATACTAAAGATAATTTCAGACTAAATTAATTAAGTCTAAGAAGTAAAATCGAAGCTATCCTTGAAGGATGAAGTTTGAAGACTACAAGAAGACATCAACAAGGACTTCATCAACAAAGGTATGTTGTAATTTATCTCATTTGGATTCTTGTTCAATTCTACCTTTCTAATCTATCCAAACAAATGCTCATTCTATGGAACAATTCCTATGACGGTATATGCACATTTATGTATACATACTCGAGGTTATTTGTGCCACGACTTTTGTGACAATAACCTTTATCTCTGAAAAGGTTCTCATATTATAGTGAATGATCTTACGAATTCAACAAGCCAAGAATCACTCAATTACGAGTTATAACGATAAAGTTATCAGTGATTTATTAAAGCAACAATTATTAGCATTGCTGAAGCTGTTGCAGTTCATTAGTAGGAAACAATCCACGAACTGTTTGTAACGGTTCACGGACTTGAGCCCAATTACATGACTATAAGCCTTTTTTAGTGAAGTTTTGATGTTTCCTTATCTAGGTAAGATGGCTATTAATCCGAACATATTTGATTACCATATTAAAGGTTTGTGATATCTTTTAATTCATGCCTAAGTTAAAATGTGATTTATTTACATAAAAACGATATATGCTATTAATTATTTATTCAATTATTTATGCAAGATATTTGTAACGTAGGAAAGACTCCCATAATTAGGAGAGTCTTGAAAAAGAAAAATAGCCTAAACCCTAGCTTAGCTTTCAAGCTAACTTATTCACTATAAATAAAGAGTTCGTAAATGCTACACCTTTTCATCCCCTTGGAAAATTGGCATAAGCTTCACATGTTGTTTTCCATGTCTTCTGTTCTTCGTGAACAAGAGTGAGATAAAAGACTTTGTATTGGGGATTACAAAGCCAAGTTGATAATAATCCTCGTGATTTTTTACGACTTGTAATCTAGATTTTTCACCTCTTGTCTATTCTAAGGTCTTCTCTTCTGATATAAGACCATTCAAGAGTTGTTAATCAAAAACCCTAGGTTTTGATAGATTTTCAGTTCTCGATCGTATGTCGACTCTAGTTGGTCGAAATCGGAGCTAGAAAGAAAACTTCGATTAAGATATCTCGTAAATAATCCTTAAGATTTAAACAAGATATCTCTAGATTTATTCTAGTTGTTATTGTTGTAGAATAATTAGGTTTTCACACATATAATTTTCTCTTACTTTTTTGAAGAGTATAATAAACCCTAATCTACAAGTAGCGATATTGGATACAATTGATACATAACAAGGGAAATTGACTAAGGTTGATGGACATTCAGTTAATTCTGATATATTTCGTCTCCAGTTCATCCGAACTAGAAATTCAGGTCTAACTCTGGTAATATTTGAACCTGTGATGTTCAATTATGATATAAGTTCATCCGAACGAAACTCGGGACTAACTACGGTAATCTTTGAACATGTGATGTTCAATTCGATATTTCGTCTCAGTTCAACGAGAAACTCAGGACTAACTCATTTGGTACTCTTTGAACTGTGATGTTCAATTCTGATATATTTCGTCTCTAGTTCATCCGAACTAGAAACTTAGGTCTAACTCTAGTAGTCTTTGAACTCGTGATGTTCAATTATGATATATTTTGTCTTCAGTTCATCCGAACTAGAAAAGTCTAACGGTAATGTTTGAACCTGTGATGTTCAATTCTGATATATTTCGTCTCTAGTTCATCCGAACGAGAAACTCAGGTCTAACTCTGGTAATATTTGAACCTGTGATGTTCAATTCTGATATATTTCGTCTCTAGTTCATCCGAACTAGAAACTTAGGTCTAACTCTAGTAGTCTTTGAACCTGTGATGTTCAATTCTGATATATTTCGTCTCTAGTCCATTCGAACGAGAAACTCAGATCTAACTCTGGTAATCTTTGAACCTGTGATGTTCAATTCTGATATATTTCGTCTCCAGTTCATAGTTAAGTGAGACAATATTCGTAGCAGAAGGTTGACACGTGTCTTTTAAAGAGTCATTTTGGTTTTGAATGCACAATTAAATACGTGTAATAAAAATCACAGTATGTAATATTTACTTTATTTATTTCCAATTAAGTAGATACATCCTTTTACATGTAGTCTAGGAAATTTGTCCCCCTAGAATTTCCTAATTACATACAATAATTAGGCTTTGCATAATTACCATTTTAGGCTTGAAAATTTAAGTATTTAACTATTTTCCCCCATATTCTTGTATATTACATAGAGAGCCTTGAATCCTTTACTATACACTTTAAAAACTACGATATTAGGGTACTTATCGTACAAAACTTGGCTTAAATATCAAAATTTCGTAGGAAAGAAGTGAAAAATATCAAAATATTAAATCCAACCATAAATCTAAACATCTAACAACTTATTGGATATTTTGGTGACATCATTTGAAGGAAAATACCAAGGCCTAAAAAATTTACGGTTGCAGAAACTACTATACCTATATATTTGTCACCCAAAAAAAATTCCTAACTCCGTTCCTGGATACATCCATCCTTGTTTGTTGGATACGACTTGATTTTATTAACTAAAAATCAATTAAGAAATGTCATAGGATATATACATAATTTACCATAATTTGTAGTTGCACGTTAATCAATTAAGAAATGTCAAAGGAGTCACCCCTATAACCAAATATTTTCAAAATGGCAAAATTGCCCTCGTTTAATTAACCCTAAAATTTTGATTAGATTAATTAATTAAGTTTAAATTGATTGAATAGATTAAAACTTATGAATTTTAAGTTATGAAATTTTGTTTTTTGATTGAACTTTTGTGGGATGATTTTTGATGATTTTTTTTTTTGAGAATATCTCTTGCAACGAAAAATGAAGACACAAGAAATACTTCTAAAAAGGGGATTGTGAATTCGTTATATGAAATCATACTCAAAATCAAAGAATAAATCAACACTTTCAGTTCGAAAATATGAAAAATAAGGTTTAAGCAAGTCATCGTTAAACAAGGTCTTCATCGTCGACCTATCTCAACCGGCATGATCTTCATCGTCGACCTTGCCGACTTTGTTTTTTGACATACGGAGATGACATAAAAAATTTTATTCGGCAAGGTATTCAAAATTCTTTGTTTTTGGTTGTATTCAAAAAATATAATTTGGGCCAAGGTATTGAAAAATTTCTTGAAAAGTGGCAAGATATTTTGATAGGCCAAAAAACAAGAAATCATAATTTTCGATTTCTAACCTAATATAACAATCAAATCACACAACACAATGATGGGTTTGAGTTTAAACATCATTTATAGTCTTCTTTTTTACATTAAGTCAACAATTTTTTTGGAAAATCAAAGTTGAAGATTTTTATATGGCTTTGGTTGATGGAAGATGAAGATGAAGAAGAAGAGAAGATTAAGAGTTGGTTAGTTTTTTAATTTTGGGTTAATGAAATTAAGAAATGAGTTTATTTTAAAATTTAATTAGTTAGGGTATTAAAGTAAAATCACACTTTTTAATAATGACACACCATGTCCCCTTGAAATTGGGTATACCCCAATTAGTTTGGGTATACCCCAATCTCGCCAGGATTCTTTTTTACCCATCAGAAGTAACTTTCGTACTCCTTTTATTTTTTGCTAGCATTTTATTAACTAAAAATCTATATTGAAACCTTAACAGCTAGAAATATGAATTTAAATCCGCCTCACGTACTATATATGGTTTTAAAATATACACTGAAACACTAAATGTACTAGCATGGGCAGAAAATGGGGTAGGATCCGGCTGATTTGGTTATATTGACATAACCTTCACATTTTAGCGTCAAAGCCCAACCGGACAATGAATATGAAGCTAATTTTTGGTGACATGTTCCTCGTATAAAACTCTACATTCCTATCAAAATGAAAGTATTATTCCGAAATAAACTTCACCGTCCACAAATGGATGCCTTATGAAACACAAATCTACTTGAAAGAAACACAAATCCATGTGGATCCGTATGAGATTGTTCTAACCAATAGAAAACAAAAATCTATAATCCTACGGATATAAACTTACAAGGAAAAATCTCATACGGATTGATTATAGGAAAAGTTTTGATTTTTTTTTTATAGGAAAAGTTACGCCCAAAGTTATTATGAAATGTGGCCTTGGTGGGTAACGTGGACTAATTTTCCATGGACGCGTGGCACATAAATTCTGTGAAGTGGAAAATGAGCTAAACCTCATCCGTCAATTTTGTTTCTTCACTATGTCATCCAACGGCCTCTAATTTGCCTCTCCATAGAAGGAAAACCCTAACCTTATCCCTTCTTCCATTCCATTCTCTGTCTCTTTTTCTGGCTCTCTCCCTCACACTCTGTCTCTCTCCAGAAAATGGCGACTTCAAAGTTCTTGTTGTTAACGATTTTTTCACATTAATTTTCGTAATTAGGGAGGATTCTGGAGTTAATACTGATGATCATCAAGTAGTTTTTGATGATTCTTCTTCATTAAGAATCGAACTTGATGAACTTAAGTCTAAGATCTCTCTTCTAGGTCTGTAATCTTATAATTTATACAATTTTGGATTCGGGGTTTGGTTTGATTTTCTGTTTTCTTGATTTGGTGATTTTCTGAGGAAATTTGAAATTTTATGGTTTTGTGAGAAAATTTGTGATTTTTTTAGTGAAATTTCTTCCGGGTTTTGGGAATTTTTAGGTAAGAAGGTATGTGTTTTAAAGGAAATTCTCAGACCTACAGAAAGAAATTTTTTTTTCTTTTAATATTTTTTTTAGATCCAAGGGTGTTTCTATGATGTGAGTATTGGGTTCATTTTGATTTGAAGTATTATCAACATAACAATGTCTGTCAATCAATCTCTTCTCTAATTTTTGTTCATCAATTTTTTCAATCATCCCATATTGTGTTTGTATTTTCTATTTTTATATTACTTTTACCTAGTAATTATTTTTCTCAAAACAAACACAAGATTTCTAAATGAACCTTGATTTACATCTAAAGGGAAATCGATTCATGGGTTTTAATGGGATTGTAATTTTATTTTTGTGAAAAAGAAAAATCGAAAAGTATCAACCATGTTGTTGTATCTTCTTAACAGATTAGTCGAACCTTGTTGTTAGTCGGTTAAGGATAGTTGGACTAAAAGGTTTTCAAGAATAACTCGCTCAAAGATGGTTGGAGTAAATTTAAAGAGATTTTTTTTCTAGCTGCTGAAGTTATACGATAAGAATTTCTAAGTTGCTTAATCTAGTTTTTTCTTGTAGTGAGAATCAAGGTGTCTAAAGGGAAATCGATAGGAGTTCTACAAGTGCTTGATTACATCTGAAGCAGGTATTACATCTAGTCCGAATAGGTAGTAGGAAATTGGTGTAACATCTTATAATCAGTGTGTGTTTATTTTGGATTAGGTCCCGGGGTTTTTCTGTATTTGCGATTTCCTTATTAACAAAATTCTGGTGTATGTGTTATTACTTTTCCGCATTATATTTTCTTTATATAATTGAAATAATACAGGTTGTACGTTAATCAATTATAGTTGTTAAATCCAACCTTGTTTGTTGGATAAGACTTGATTGATCTTGGACACTAGACTTTGTCTTTTTCACATTGTTAAACCAGTATGGACTAACCCTGTTTTAAGTGGACAGCGTGTTGAAATATTCCTTTAGTGATTGTTGCTTAAAGAGGTTTATACACGGTGGGTCTTAAATAAGTTGTGATAAAAACAAATATATTGGTTTGATACCGTCCAATACCTCATACACTATAATCAGGTTTACGAACTTGTTTCTGTTTAACTCTGATTGTGTTAAGAGAGATATAACTCTTTGATATACTTTTCTTTGATTGAGTATGACTGTCTAATTGATTCTTTTGAAAGTATATTGGAGTTAGTCCATTCAGATTTCCAAACAAAATATTGGGTGTGGTTGTTGTACCCCCGTTTTTTTCAACACCTAATGTTTTTGTTCGACAAAATATATAGACAAAACTTAATGCGATTTCAAGTAGAATAACTTAATGATGCTTGACAATATGTATACCGCTAGAGTTAATATCTCAACCTCTACTCAATCACTATGTATATAGACACAAGGTTCGTGAACCTTATTTTTAAGCAGAGTACTTGTACGATCTCAAAAATAAATACCCAAGATCAATCTAATCGTATCCAAGTGAATTAATCGAAAGAAACGTACAACAAGAGGAAAAAAAAGAAACAAAATAACACAAGGGAAAGGAATGTTACCGTTTCCTTTCATGATGGACAAGATTAAGCCATCAAGGGCGAAGTCCCGTGTGGGAAACAAACACCAACAGTCATATATTAGAAATGCACACAACAAATTTGGATATTTATTATTATTTTTCCGGTGCGTATCTTAATTAAATTTTAGTAAGAATTTTGATATTTAATTCCTAAACAGAAACTTGACTTTCGTAATGCGAATTATCTTCAGTATCAGCGGATGTCATGCTCCTAGTGGAGGTTCAAAACTCGTGAGGAGCATATAACACAAGTTTGGTGATTAATTTTTGTAATTTAATCTATACACGGTACATGACTAGAATCCGTCATATAACTATATATCTAGCTACTACTATTACATGTTGAACCAAAAGTTTTAAATGGAGAGTAAAAACCGATACTCAGTTCGATATATGGAACTTTATAATTTGCCTAGTATTTAATTTCCGGAAGATTTCTGTAGCGGTTTTCATGCCGAATTAAGATCTCGGAGAAATTTAAAAGGTAAATGTGGCAAGAATTGCTAAGAAAAATAAGATTGCTCATGCCAGACGACTCTAGTTGCAATTATCTTGACACAACAACAAACTTTGTACAAGCAATTTCTCTCCCCAGAAACTTCAATAATAGAGGGGCATGAGCATTATATTTTCCGGTGTACATTAGACATCGACATTTCATTTACTCCATGTTGTTAGTCTATTTTAATTTACTCCTTTGGAATATAACACCTAATACAAAAATATGTCTAGATTTTTTCAATTATAATTGAAACTAGAACTCTACAATTTCTGGAGAAGGATTTAAATGCTAAAATGCTTGAAGCATGGGTGGATAGTCATGGAGGTTCAAAACCTGTGAGAAGCATAAATCACAATATTACCTCATTTTGATGAAATTCTAGCGCAACTGCAATCATGAAGGTTCTAAAAACTGAAAACACCAATCATGTATATCAATATCACTTTCAACTTGAGAGAAACTAGTAAACAAAATTACTATTCCTACCAAATTCATAAAATTGAAGATGTCCGAAAAGATAATACAAACTACAAACCCATCCTAGCAAATTAAAACATTACATAAGATTCTGATTTGAAACCAAACCAATCCGTGCTCGTGACAGCTTAACGAAACTTGCCAGTGCTTGGTCGAATAATGGGGATCCTGGTTGAAGTTTTTATTTTCTTAATATTTTTTTTATATTTTTGAAAAAATATGATTCCCTTGTATCATTAAAGGCTTAAAGCAATGGTTCCTTGGTCTGTGTTAACAGATTTTCGGATATCGGTTACATAATCGTTCCAGCTTTGAATGTTCAGGTAAGTTAATAAAGAATTCAGGCTGGTATCTTTCCAAGTATGTGGTACTGCATACTTGGTGCAAAAAAGAGATAGTTTGGCTGCCCATATTACATTAAGCTTTCTAATTAAAATGAAATCTAGACCTATATAGTTAATTTCAAATTTTGTCTTGTTTCCAAAATCTGCACTTATCTTTTATCTTTGCTCCCTTGCTGTTGCATACTTTCCTATCAGCAGTAGTAGAGTAGGTTCATAATTTCTTCTAATTTCTAAACGATATGGTGTGACCACTGCATTCAGGTGCCTATCGGAATGCCACTTCAGCCCTTTTTTGCTCTAATTGTTCTTAGTAGTGCAGTCTGCATCAAGTCCTCTTGCTTCTTTGATGGTACCTGTATAATCACATAGTGTTAATCCAATACCTGCTTTTGCTGTTGAATCTATCATGGACAGAACTATGTTCATTTTCAGAGTCATAGTAGGTACTGGGTTCGTTGTTTGCTGTTTGGTTATTTTCAGATTTTCTTCATCCTTGCTATTATAGTATAGGGAGTGCATTATGTTGTAGCGTTTTTTGTTTACAATCATGTAGTTATTGGTTGAATTTTATAAATACCTTCAATTCCCATCCGTTGAGTACTCCATGCCATTGGACCCTCTAACCAACCAACTATGAATTTACATGAACATCTCTCTTCTCTTCGTTCACGTCTGTGAGGTTTGCGGTTTACCTGTTAATAAAACCATGTATTGTAATTATAAATATCAAAAATACCATTCAAAATAGCATGGGCTATTTTGAGTTTCCTCCCCTTCCAAGATCGCTAATTAGCGTTTCCTCCCCAAATAGATCAAAATTAGTGTTTCCTCCCATCGTTAGTTTTTCCGTCCATTGTTAGGTTAGCTGAGTCATCATCTGTACACGCGTGGCATAGATTTACACGTGTTTCGTAATCTTCCCAAAATACCCTCTAAGAATACCGCACCACATGAATCTCCTTATTCTCCGCCACTACCATTGCCTTTTCCGCCAAATGAACAGTTCGGAAGAACTCTAATTCCAAAATTGAAAAACCCTTTAAAATCAAGATGAAAACCTACCAGCACCATCTTCAAATCAAGCACCACCACCTCCAGCGATGAAAACCCATGTTACATATGTAGAAACATACACAGGTATCGGTTCAATTTAACAAAAATTTCCCCCAATTTCAGAAAATTTTCTTATCTGACCCTTAATTCCTTTTCAGAAATCTTCAAACCCTTAATTAATCACTCCATGGATGAACCGATTTTTCCAATCTCTGTGATTCAGCTTATACAAATATATGTGAGAGGAGGTTGCTGGGAGTACCTTTTTTGACGTTGTTTCCCTTGTTGGTTTGACTAGTAATGACAAATTTGTACTCAACATACGATACGACATTCTAGTCAGTCTTCACGGATAAGGATCAATGTTAGCTTGTTGGTGTAATCCGCCTAGGATGCCGTCCGGCGCAATGACATCGAAACGTATCCATAAATCCATAATCTCCTGTAAATCTCGGGGATTAATAAAAAAGCAGAAAAGAAACTAACAAGAGCATAGGAATTAGCTTGTTGATCTCATTAATTTAACTGCTCAACATCAAATTCATAGAAAAAAGATACAGAATAGTTGCTTCCATTAATGGTGGTTTGATAATCACCTACGCTTGTTGATCTCATTAATTTAACTGCTCAACATCAAATTCATAGAAAAAAGATACATAATAGTTGCTTCCATTAATGGTTGTTTGATAATCACCTACTCTTGTCTTTGTTAGTAAATCTTGTCATTTTAGACGCATCAGATCTGTTACGTGTTAACATCACTAAATTTTCAAACGCAAATTACCAATTTGATATGTTATTATATACTATCATTTTCCCTAATTGAGATGAAAATATTTTAACAGAAACAAAAATTGAGCTTCTGCAATTGTATTAAAGAGTCAATGACGGCAGATAGGATTATGAGACACAGAGAGAAGAAAAGGGAGTTACACGAAATTAATAAGAAAAATGTTGCCATGAAAGACAAGATTCACGATCTAATGTTCACCATTAAAATCGCAACCCATGTCACCGTCTTTTGCTAATTCAGTAAAACCCAAAACTCTCACAATGTTTTTTTATTTTCAGGTAAAGTTTTCGGCAATCATCGCTCTCACCATTAATACAGGTGACGGCTTTTCGTTTTTTTCTTTTGAATACTCCATGAACAGATCTGAAACTCAATCTAATGAAGCAGATGAGGGTACTTTTGTAACTTTGTCCGACACGTGTATATATCTGCCACGCGTATATTTTCGCTGACTCAGCTAACCGAGCAATGAATGAAAAAACTAACGATAGGAGGAAACACTAATTTTGATCTATTTGGGGAGGAAACACTAATTAGCGATCTTGGAAGGGGAGGAAACTCAAAATAGCCCAAATAGCATTTCCAAGGTACATAATATTTTCAATGTCCTCACCACCCAAATCTAAACACAAGCCACCACTACCAAAACCTAAAACAATGAGATCAAACATATACAAACGATTTAAAAGACTTTGCACTAAAACACCCTAAATAAGAACAAGTCACTGGGCCAACTAGCCGATTCAATATAGCTTATAGAGACAGTCAGGCAGGTAAAATATTCAACAATCAGCACATACATTTCCAATATCAAATAAATCAGGTAGTGACAGACATACCGATTCACGAATATTCACCAATATCAAACACACGTACCCATGGGAATCAAAAAACTAGTTCAGTCCTTTTATCCTAACTGAATCATTCAGGACATTTCTACGAGGGTATATGAGCCTGGTATTGCTTTCTGTTTGCCGGTTGACGGAGCAGCTATTTCTGCCTGGGCGTGACTTCTCCATCTTTTCCGTTGGGTTTTTTATGATCGAAATTTAACTTAGATGAGATCGAAAAAATAAACTCAGGAAATCAAAGTTTTTTTCGTGTATGATCATGATATGTACAATATTAATTATCACCATCAGTACGCAACAATTTTGTATCAAAGTCATGTCTAAGTATTTCGGTCAAACAATTATAGATAAGAAAACAAATCAGTTTTGCATCAAGGTCTTACATGATGATCTATTATTCCTCCATGTATTACAAAGAGAAGAATAATAGATGCTAAACTCTTAACCTACACCACTACTTGTTATCCTACACTGCATCAAGCCTGTGTTACTGATAGGAAAAATGAGCTTGTTCATTATGGAAAATGTGATTTTATAGAAGGGAACATGACTAAGGAGGTTAATGTGAAAATAATTTATACACATGTTATGGTTTCATTAAAATTGCATCACTTGATCGCTACTTGCTTATTCAGTAAAACCAAGAGGATATTAACCTTGGATTTAAATCCTCTACAAATGAGAGGATATTAAACTTGGCTTTAGCTCCTCTACAAATGTTGTTGTTTCATTATAGTTATAGATTGTTAATATCCGGACTATAAACGCTGGAGAGAGAGAGAGTCTCTGGCGAAAATACAGGCGATTGAAAACCTGTGTTTATCTTTCTATTATTGTCGCTTCATCTTTCAGCAGAATCACCTACACCCACCACCATTCAAACATTCATCAATTCCCGAACAGTTTGATACCTTTTTCCCTAACTTACTTCATCGTTGCACATTGAATCTCTGCTCTGCAGAAAACGGTTAGGGTAGTTACTCCATCATCATCCTGAGAACATACACATCGCTATGCCGAGCACACGGTCTAGGTCAGCATCTTCACAGCCGATCACGAGAACATACTCATCATCTTCACAATCTTCACAATCGCCTGGGGTTTCTTTCGCAGATATTGATCTTGACGATGATCCTCATTGTCATTGCCCATTCAAGCATTTTGAAGATTGTCATGATGGGGTTGGCGGGAGAGGCTACGTGAAAACATCAATCCTTAAGCATATACACGACAGGCATTACCTTACACACTCAGGAGTTTCTATTTGTCAAGATAGGGTGCGTTCAGATGGAAGAGTATATATGGCCTGGGAAAGGTTACTCCGCAAATTGCAGATGTGGCTCTGTGTTCCCTGTTGGCAAGTTTATTCTTGGAAGAGACCTTGCAAAGATCATGCTGGAGGGGTTATTCAGGGTCCCTTCAATGGTAGGAGTGCTGATTTCCTCATATATGGGGTTGATAAACCCATTTCCCAATCTACAGTACTCCCTGCACAGACCAACGCATCACATGATATTGCTTGTCCTCCCAGTTTCACACACGAGGGTCTCTCCTTGGATTTTTCAGCTGAGATGCTTAATCTGGTTTTCCAGAAACAGATTACGACAGTCACAAGTATCCCACCACAATGCCGGCTTCTTTTCTCTAGAACCCTGAAAGCTTCTTTGGACAGAGTCCTGGATCGCCCCAAGGATCTGGCTGCATGGCTTCAATTTCTTTTGCTACCTATCTGTACTCTTAATCTTTACTTCCCTAAGAGTTCTAAGGAAGAGAGATCGGGCAACCGGAAAAGACTCCAAACTGCGTCTATTAATCATGCACTGGCCATATGGAAGGAACCACAGGGATGTGTTACTTTGGTGCAAAGAGTTCTTCATGAACATACTGAGATTCAGAAGACACGGAAGCAAGGAAAAAAGAAAAGGAAGACCAATGTTGAAGCCTGTAGGAAAAAGATTAGTTATGGTCACTATACTGCCGCCATTCGAATCCTTTCTTCCAATGGTGTTGCACCCCATAATCCTGACACTCTTTTTCAGCTACAGCAAAAGCATCCCTCTGCACCCCCTCCCACTATCCCTGCTGAAGACCTTACAGCAACACCTGTTGCAGTTGATAGTAAGGCTGTGGTGAATGCTATTCGTAGCTTCCCTAAGGGCACGTCTTGCGGTAGAGATGGCCTTCGGGCACAACATCTACTTGACGTGCTAAGTGGTCCTGCGGCTGCAGTCTCTGAAGACTTGCTTTCCTCCATTGCCGGTGTCGTGAATATGTGGTTGTCAGGTGGCTGCCCGGCTGTTTTAGGGCCATACATTGCCAGCGCACCCCTCACTCCTCTACTTAAGCCTGACGGTGGACTTCGACCTATCGCTGTAGGTACGATATGGAGAAGACTTTGTTCTAAACTTGCAGCAACATCCGTGGGCAGAGAAATGGCCAACTACCTAGGTGATCATCAATTTGGGGTGGGGATCCCTAGTGGAGGTGAAAGCATTCTTCATGCAGCAAATCGTCTACTGGAACTACAAGGTACGCACAATAACATCACAATGCTGCTTGTGGATTTCGCAAATGCATTTAATCTAGTGGATAGGACCACCTTAATCGCTGAAGTGAGAGCTAGATGTCCGAGTATAGCCTACTGGGTTGAGTTCTGTTACGCTCAACCAGCAAGGTTATATTACAATGAATTTCTTCTCACGTCTTCCCAAGGAGTACAACAAGGGGATCCCCTTGGTCCACTCCTTTTTTCCCTGGTGCTACACCCACTAGTTCGCAACATAGCTACACAGTGCTCCTTGGACATGCATGCTTGGTATCTCGACGACGGAACTATCGTCGGTGATACAATGGAAGTGTCGAAGGCTCTCAAAATCATTCACCAAGAAGGTGCTGCTCGAGGTTTGCACTTGAATATTCGCAAGACTGAAGTTTTTTGGCCTTCTCCTGACCCAAGGGGTTTTATTGAAGGCGTTTTCCCGGCCGATATAAGCAGACCAACCAGTGGTGTTAAGCTCCTCGGAGGTCCAGTAAGTCTCGATGACCAATTTAGTGGTGCTATGGTCCTTGCCAGGGCTGAGAAAACCGTCCATATGATGAACTCAGTAAAACAGTTGAAAGACCCACAGTGTGAACTCTTATTACTGCGTAATTGCACCGGAGTCTCTCGATTGTATTTTACTCTGCGCACCACTCACCCTCGTGTATTGCAGTCGCTCTGACATTACTATGATACTCATTTAATGAGTTATCTACAACTCCTTATTACAGGCGATGGCGCTGGGTTTGGTTTACTTCAACAAAGAATTGCTACACTTCCGTTCACAGGGGGATTCGGTGTTTATACAATGGCCGACACCAGCCAATATTGTTACCTGGCATCCCATCTCCAAACGTTGCACCTGCAGCACTCTATTTTGCGATCTGTTGACACGACAGTGCCCAGCCACAACTATCAGTCCGCGCTCGACAAGTTCACCCAGGCTTGTAGTCTTTCTTCTCTCAATTTCAACTCGGTTGCCCCACATTTTATGAAAGCTCTGGCAACACAATACTTTGAAGTTGTAAGGAGGGAGATACCTGCCAAGTTTAACTTAACTGCACGGGATGCTGTGTTGTGGCAATGTAACCAGATAGACCATGCCTTGGATTTTTTGAAAGCCATCCCTATCCCAGGCCTTAATCAAGCACTTGGACCGCGTCAGTTTCGTGCCGTTACTCAATACAGGCTTGGTATCCCACTGTTCCCTGAAAATGGTACGTGCTCTTGTTGTGGTCGTGGTATGGATGTTTTTGGAGACCATGCGTTGCACTGTGCAAGTGAAGTTGGTCAGAAATTTCGGCATAACTTGGTAAGGGATATTGTCATGGACATTTGTTACCGATCAGGTGTTGCTGCTGGGAAAGAAGTATCTTTGGGATTTTTGACTGACAATGACATTGCTCTCAAGCCGGCTGACATTCTTATACACAATTGGATTAACGGCCAGGATACATGTTTCGATGTCACTGGAGTCTCTCCTTTCGCCGGTGGTGGATCTCGTAGTTTCACACCTGGGCATGCTATCTCTATGGCGGTTTCTTGCAAACGCAACAAATACCTTGACAAGTGCGCTTCTCAAGGGTATCAGTTCTGTGCCTTGGCATTCTCCACCTTGGGTGAACTTGGAGAAGACTTCATCATTCTGCTCAAGAGATTGAAGAATTGTTTGACTAACTATGACGCCAATAGCAAAGTAGGTGGTTTACTTTTTCACAGGATAGGCTTGGCTATCCAAAAAGGTGTTGGGGCACAGATTGTCGCTCGACTCCCGCCCATTCATGTGTAAATAATATTAATCATATTATTAATAATAATAAGCCCCTGCGGTGCGCAGATTATAATAATAATAATAATAATAATAATAATAATAATAATAATAATAATAATAATAATAATAATAATAATTGGACATTGGACATTGGAGAAAACTAAAACTAAAAGTACACAATGCAAGCATAATTTTGGCAAGATATTGGAAAGATACTTACTTAGGCCTTAAAGTTAGTAATAATAGCATCTGTAATAGCATATGTAGTTCAGTCTTGTAAGTGTATGAGTTGTGTAGTTCTGGTCAAGCTATAAATGTGTGAGTCTAACTAAGAGTCCATAGAATTCATATGTATATAAAACCTAGCTTAGCTTTCAAGCTAATTATTTACTATAAATAAAGAGTTCGTGAATGCTCCACCTTTTCATCCCTTTGAAAAATTGGCGTAAGCTTTACAAGTTGTTTTCCATGTATTATGTTCTTCGTGAACAAGAGTGAGATAAAAGACTTTGTATTGGGGATTACAAAGCCAAGTTGATAATAATCCTCGTGATTGTTTTTACGACTTGTAATCTAGATTTTTCACCTCTTGTCTATTCTAAGGTCTTCTCTTCTGATATAAGACCATTCAAGAGTTGTTAATCATAAACCCTAGGTTTTGATAGATTTCAGTTCTCGATCATATGTCGACTCTAGTTGGTCGAAATCGGAGCTAGAAAGAAAACTTCGATTAAGATATCTCGTAAATAATCCTTAAGAAGTTTTAAACAAGATATCTCTAGATTTATTCTAGTTGTTCTTGTTGTAGAATAATTAGGTTTCTCTTCCTTTTTTGAAGAGTATAATAAACCTTAATCTACAAGTATATTTTGATATTACTTTTACCTAGTAATTATTTTTCTCAAAACAAACACAAGATTTCCAGAACCTTGATTTAAATCTAAAGGGAAATCGATTCGGTGTTTTGTGAAAAAAGAAAAATCGAAAAGTATCAACCATGTTGTTGTATCTTCTTAACAGAACCTTGTTCTGCCAGAAGGTTTTCAGGAATAACTTCTAAAGAGAATTTTTTTTTCTAGAAGTTATACGATAAGAATTTCTAAAGAGAATCAGTGTCTAGATAGGAGTTCTACAAGTGTTTGATTACATCTGAAGAAGGTATTACATCTAGTCCGAATAGGTAGTAGGAAATTGGTGTAACAGCTTATAATCAGTGTGTGTTTATTCTGGACTAGGTCCCGGGGTTTTTCTGTATTTGTGGTTTCCTTGTTAACAAAATTCCGGTGTATGTGTTATTTCTTTTCCGCATTATATTTTCTTTATATAATTGAAATAATACAGGTTGTACGTTAATAAATTATAGTTGTTAAATCCAACCTTGTTTGTTGGATAAGACTTGATTGATCTTGGACACTAGACTTTGTCTTTTTCACATTGTTAAACCAGTATGGACTAACCCTGTTTTAAGTGGACAGCGTGTTGAAATATTCCTTTAGTGATTGTTGCTTAAAGAGGTTTATACACGGTGGGTCTTAAATAAGTTGTGATAAAAACAAATATATTGGTTTGATACCGTCCAATACCTCATACACTATAATCAGATTTACGAACTTGTTTCTGTTTAACTCTGATTGTGTTAAGAGAGATATAACTCTTTGATATACTTTTCTTTGATTGAGTATGACTGTCTAATTGATTCTTTTGAAAGTATATTGGAGTTAGTCCATTCAGATTGCGAAACGAAATATTGGGTGTGGTTGTTGTACCCCCATTTTTTTCAACACCTAACATTTTTGTTCGACAAACTGTATAGACAAAACTTAATGCGATTTCAAGTAGACTAACTTAATGATCCTTGATAATATGTATACCGCTAGAGTTAATATCTCAACCACTACTCAATCAGTATGTATATAGACACAAGGTCCGTGAACCTTATTTTTAAGCAAAGTACTTTGACGATCTCAAAAATCAATACCCAAGATCAATCTAATCGTATCCAAATGATTTAATCAGAATTCTTCCAAGTGATTAAACTTGTTATCTATACAAATTTTACAAGAAACTAGTTTTGGAATCAATTACAATTAACTGACGTATCAACTTAGATTGAATACATGCAAACCTGTGTGAATGCAATTATAAAGAGAAACAATATGATGCGGAAAAGGAAAAATAGAAGACACCATAAATTTTGTTAACAAAGAAACCGTAATAGCATAAAAACCTAGGGACCTCGTCAAGATTGAACACCACACTATATTAAGCCACTACAGACACTAGCATACTATCAGATTTCGGACTTGAACGTAGTTGACACCGAGTCAAGCCCTCCATGCGATTCAATTACAGTCGCGCTCCTTAAGTCTGTTGAACCTCGCAAGGTTCTACATACTTGATTCCCTTAGATGACTTCCTTTACAGCCTAAGAGTTGCTTTAGCCGAAGTGAAGTCTTTTGGTACCAATCTGCCTCTAACAGATAAGCCTATCTGATCTCCGTTTAGATCAAAGATCAAGGTGTGGAAATATTTTTCCAATACACAAAGCTAGCAAACCTCACAAATACGGATCTTACGACTCCAAAATAACATACTAGATTTTTAACCATCTATCAAGAAAAATCTTCGAAAGATCATCTAAGATCAACCTTTAGATCTCTATTTTGAGGAATCACAAAGTCTTATAAGAATAAAACTTTGCGCTTACTATCTATCTTGCCTGAAAGATATTACCAAAACCTCGATAACATAAAAGAAAGATCATGATTCATGAACTATCAAGGTAAAGATAGTCGTACCTAACTTCACAAATCCCCAAGCGAAGTCTTTTAGTTGTAGACCTAAGAGGTCAATAGATGACTACTCTAGAATCAACTAGGACACAAAGTGTCAGGGATTGATTTCCGCAGTTGACAGAGATGCTCTATTTTTAGTTCCAAAGACCAAGGTTAGCTTAGAATTAAATCTAAGATAATTTTATAATCAAGAAAAAAACTTAAGTCTTCAAAATACAATTGAGGACTATACACATAGGTTCGGTTACAGAACCGTGTATAACGTGTCTTTGGTTTGGCAAGTAATCCAAAGAACTGAAATCTATTTGATGTTCATTTAAACACCTAAGAAATCAATCATGATACAAACACATAAGTATTTAAGTATCAATGAAGTCTTAGAAGTGTTTAAGAGAGTTCTATCAATGTTAAACATAATAAGATAATCATGATACAACTTATAAGTGCTTAAGTAATCGATGAATAAGTGTTTAAGTAGTCAATGAAGTCTTAAAAGTATTTAAACATATTAAAATAACAAGTCTTTAAGCATCTGCTAAACATTCTCCGGGAAGTTGGTACAATGGTTTGCCAGCCATAAGGCTTGTTCAAAAGTCAGGATGCTACGGTTCGTGAACCGAGTTCGCTAACTGATAGAAATATTTATGTGTCTAATTTGTTCTCAATGTTTCGCATTGTTAGTATTCGTTTTTGTCCTTATTATGGTGTTTTGTGTGTTTGTAGGTATTTTTTGGAAATAAAGATTGTTGGAAAATTCGGATCGAAAAGTTGCTCAGAACACCCCGGAGGACATTTGATATTCAGACCCCCACTTTGGATAAGGGGTAACCCAATTACTAAGGGGCACCCAATTGATATTCGCACCCCCAGCTGTTGGATAAGGGCTGACCTTCTTCTTCGTTTGAAAATGAAATTTGGCGGGAAAAAATATGTTCACGCCTGGCAGAACTGAGTTGCGATTTTGGGAGCACTAGAAGGAGATTCAAAGGCTGAAAATCATTAGGTATCTTCCTTTGGGCCTAACAGGAATGGTATGGGTCGATTCGTCGTCCAAATTTGGTTGGATAACCCCGTTTGAAGAAAACAAAGCTTAAGAGTTTCACGGGAATAGTTCACTCATTCCCGTGTTTCTTTATGGTTGGCCTGTGCTTGTAGGAGGGTTTAGGATTGTTGGTAACGTTATGGAGCATGTTAACCAGCTACAAACGCGTGAAGAGTTAAATCAAGGAAGAAAATATTCCCGAAAATATTTTCTTCAACACCGAGTAATGGGAAGATATTCTGGAGTTATGAGGAGTAATCTTTGGTCCTGTCGAGTATTTATAAGTTGCTGGGGTTGAGTATAAGGGAGACAGAGAGTTTGGGAGAAGAACAGAGCAATAGAAATCAAGTTACAAAATTCTGCTGCTGCTGCTGTGAAGGAAGAACATGAAGAACATTACACTTCTGAAGACCGTCGTTTACCAACAGTGTTAACGACATAGAGACGAGGGTTGTAATACGGAAGGCAGTCTTAAAACAACAGGAGCAGTTTTTCATTATCGTTCTTTTGTAACAGTGTTTGCAACAATTATAATCGTTGCAAACACCTGATTTTCACCAATTTACTCCATTTCATCATTTGTACACCTCCTTCGAGCAATAAAATGAGTTTTGAGCGTGTTTCCAACATGATGAGAGGCTAATTCTCCCACAACCAAGGCAATGAGGAAGCTATTTACGCATGAATAATTGGTAACTATCTTATTTGCTCTAATTTATAATTTATAATTCACTCGATCTTTGCTTTTTGCGAGTTTTAAATTGTTCGCAAAATTCTTTTCATTAGTTGTGATTCAATTAGATAGGTTATGCTTTGTATTAAGATAATCTATGCTTAGGGATACAATTAATTTTTGAGAATTTGTCTGATTATTTGTGAATTAAGAAACAAGGGATTTAAAAAATAATAATTAGAGTTTTGGGTTATTTACCGTAATTCATTCATGTGTAATAGTGGAATCAGTGTCTTGGTTATTTTCTCATATCTTGAATCAATTTTGTGTTAAGTTTTCATTATTTTTAATTTTTATAAGTCTAAAATCTTTTGCTTTCACAAGTCTCAACGAACCTTTTTACTACAACATTATTGAGTCACATCACTAACCCTACAAGACTAACGAACTTAGTTGACCAGGGTACGCGAACCGGGTTCGCCAACTACTATCCTATTCATCCAACTTGTAAAACTCAGTTCACTACGGTTCGCCAACCGGGTTCGTGAACTGAACTTATGGTTCGCGAACTAGTTTGCTAGCCTTCGTGTATTTTTATATCTCAGATATCTATGCTTTGCGAACTGGTTCGCCAACCTACCGTGAGTAAAAATTCATTAAGTTCATATTCCTCTCTTATGATGATTGAAACATTCTCAAGTTATATAATCATTTGCATGGGTAATTTTCAATTGATCCACAAATTAATTCATAAAACTAATATTATTAATGACTTTTGAACATCTAATCGCTAAATCATATTTCAAAATCTTTCACAAGACAAGCTTGACTCGAAACATGTTATTTATGATTCTACTATAAGTCATACGACAGAGTATCAATAGATAGAATAATGGTATAGTGAGTACAATAGAATGGTTCGGTCTTCACATACCTGATACAGAAGTTCTCCAAATGTCTTCGTCGATCTTCAGTCTTGAAGGGTGATCTTTGATACTCAACTACAATTGTAACATATCCGAAACTTGACTTAGTGGACTAAAAATCAAGATATAGTTTTGATCACTTAACATTGGCAACAAGCTTGAGATCGCAAAACTTGTGGGTTCAACCGAGCAACGCTTTAACAGGGTAGATCTATCATTGATTCCACTGTGGTTGTAATGAAATAATACATTATTTTAAGCATAACAAGGGGAAAAGGGGATGGATGACTTTGAAATTAGATATTGACAAAGCTTATGATATGGTCAATTGACAGTTGCTTATTAAGATTATAAAAAGTATTGGTTTTGCCGATACTTTTGTTAATTGGATATGGAGTTGGATTAACAAAGAGTCAATTCAGGTTCTGATAATGGTTTTCCTAGTAAGAGTTTTAGACATTCTAATGGTTTAAGACGGGGGATCCTTTGTCCCCCTTCCTATTTATCATATGCATGGAAGCTTTCTCTAGACTCATCAATGACGGATTTATGATGCGAGATTTTACTGGTATTTTTGTGGATATGGTTGCTCTTGTAATATCTCATTCGTTGTATGTAGATAATTTCATTATTTTCCTCAAAGCTAGTTATAAGAATGCTTGTGACCCGGAGCTACTTTAGACAAGTTTTGCATGTGGTCTGGACAGAGAATAAGTGATGCCAAACCTACTTTGCTCACTTCTGGAAATTCGGGGAGAATTGAAGCTTTTCTATAGGTATGGCAACTGCACTTAAGGTACAAGTTACACAAGCTCCAGGTAAGTATCTCGGTATTCCGCTTCAACAGGGTAAAATAAATCTTATTACTTTCGGTGATAAGGATGAAAATTTACCAAATAAAATGCAAGGATGAAAAAGTAAGACTTTGAACATGGTAGGTAGCCAAGTCAATCTTAATTATATCCGTTCTGGACCCTATCTTAAATCATGTGATGTCAATGCTCAAACTTCCGACGTCTTTTAACTAGATTGAATAAATATAAGAATTTTCTTTAGGAGGTGATAAGGACAAGAGAACCGTATATAAGTTGAAGTGGGCTTGGTATTAGAGACTTAGAGCTTAAACAACCTGGCCTTGCTGGCTAAAATGGCCAGGAGTGTTTCGACTTTCGACTGAATATGAGTCATGTTTCCTCTCTTCCCAAGGCCAAGTAAATATAGTATAGGGAAAAATATCGTTTGGTCCTTTTTTAGGTGGGCCCATGTCTGTTTAGTCCTTTGGTCAAACGCCTTTACTATTTGGTCCATAATTATTTAAAAATATTTAAATAGACAAAAATACCCTTCCGTGTTTTTTTTTGTAGGAGTTCTTCCGTGCTAAAAAACAGACTTCATTCCCAGGAATGAAGTCCATACAAAAAGCTAAAAAACCAGACTTCATTCCCTACAAAAAGTAAAAAAACAGACTTCATTCCCAGGAATGAAGTCTATATAAAAACCTAAAAATGAACAACATCATCATCTTCTTCTTCTTCGACGTCTTCAAATACCAGCAGCAACATCGTCGTCTTCAAACACCAGCAACAACATCATCTTCGTCGTCTTCAAGTTGCAGCAGAAGCAAAACAACATCGTCTTCAAACACGAGTTCATCTTCATCAGCAACAAACAACATCGTCATCGTTTTCTTCTTCACATCATCAACAACAAACATAAAAAACAGTAGCAGATCCATGAAAATCGTCGCAAATTGTTTTCTTCTTCTTCTTCTTCATCAATAACGACATCAAAAAGCAACAGATCCACCTAAAATCGTCGTCATCGTTTTCTTCTTCTTCTTCTTCTTCGTCAACAACAACAACAAAAACAGTAGCAGAAAGAAAAAGAAAAAAGAAATTGAGAAAAAAAACTAGATCTGAAAACATGTGGAGAGAGAAAGTAAATCTAAAAATAAAGATATTTTCTAGGGTTTTTGTCTATATATGTGGTCCCAAAAGGGTATTTCTGCCACCCCACAATGAAAATTACATCATCCATGACATCACCCTAGGACCAAACCATAATTTCTAGGACCAAACTATAATATATTTTACCAAATAGGACCAAACAGACACATGACTGAGTCAACTGGACTAGACTTTCTCTAATATATTATTCGTAGGACCTAATGGTATTTCCTATTGTAGTATATCAACCTTTTAACTATGTGCATGAACATTTAAAAAGAAAACTATATATAAGTCTATCAAAACCTCCAAAAGAAATACCATGATTCATGAACAACCGTATCATTACTACGTAGAAACTCCTGTAGTTGATTCCGGCTCCCATACCAAACTTGCTGTTAACTCATCGTACCCTGGCACAAACTCCTCAAGTCCTTCCACCAATTGCTTGGCAGTTTCAGCAGAAACGATAATGCGACGTGCAGAAGGAGATATAATCTTATCAGCAACTGCTTTATCTATAAAAAGACAACAACCAGTTGTAAAACCCATCGACGTTTAAAAGTCCCACAGGTTTACGGTTGATTCCAAGCTGAGCCCAAGTAATGGCTTCAAGTATTTCTTCAAAGGTACCATATCCACCAGGAACAGCAATAGAAGCATCAGCATGACGAGCCATCTCGGCTTTCCTTTGGTGCATACCAGAAACAACTCTAACTTCTCCAACACTCTGACCAGTTAACTCTTTAGGCTTTAGGGTTTTTGGAATAATCCCTAAAACATGGCGCCCGCCATCATGAACAGCCTTAGAAACATGACCCATGAGTCCAATACTACCACCTCCATAAACCAAATTAATCCCCCTTTCCACCAATTCCTTTCCCAATTCAACAGCTGCTTCTTCATAAACAGGTTTGTTTCCTGAACTTACTACCACAGAATACGCAAATCCTCTTGAATCTAGAGCTGTTTGTCACCTCCATTTCTTTCTCTTTTAACTCTCTATTCTATCTCTAATGTAAAAGAAAGTTGATAGAGGGAGTTTATTAGGTGTTTTAGTAGGAGTTCGATTAGAAATTGGTTTCGGATTTCTAGATACAATAGGATTCCTTTCTATAACTCTACTCGAATACGTATATCGATCCTTGAGAAAATTTTACACGAAATCTGTGTTTGTTCATATTTGTTTTTCCTTCAGTTACTTGCACCCTTGTAAATATTGCTGATTCATAATCGAGATTTTCATTGAATTTGGATTTTTTTCTATTAATATGATCTAGACATAGAGTAGCAAACCAGTTCCAATCACTTAATTCATTTTTGATTGATAGAGTAATATTTATTTGCGTAAGGTCTTTTATTCAAGAGTGGGCTACTATGGTTCATTCATAATCATAAATAAGTCGTTTTGATTATTCTTGCCATGCAAATTGAAAAAAAAAAAAAAAAAAGTAAACTTTGTACTACTGAAACTTAGGGATGGTCTTAGTTGTTGCCTATGTAAATGAAAAAAGATAAATCACAGAAACCATTGTTATACGCAATAGAATTTTTTTTTTTGAAGGGAAGAGTGTAGATTTCTTTTATTTTTCAATATGTGCAGCATCTTACGTCTCTACTGTCTACATTCTCTACGGTACTATCAAAATAAGCATGTATGGATTATTAAACCTCTCTAGCGGCCAAAATAGCCAGTTGATTGTGAGTTGGAAACCCATACATCTTAGGAAGCTGACCAAGTGAGCGCAGAGAGGCATCTAGCTCTGAGCCTGGATACTGTTGTACATATAAGATACATAGGCATGAGTCTACTGTGTTTCGCAGAAGTTAAGGTTATTATTCAGAAGGGGTTGTAGGCATGCATCTATTGCCTTTCGCAGAATTTAAATTTATGGTTATCCAGAGTGGGAACCTTTGGCGGATACAGTTAATGAATGAAAAAGCTTCCACAAGGACCGCAACTCAGTATTATGCATGGCAACAAAGACGCAGAAATATGTTTTTTAATCTTAAGAAAATTTCACTGAAAAAATTACGAACCTACATAAAAAATAGAGCATAACTTTAATTTTGACGAATCAAAATAAAATCCATTAAACATCGAATGTTAATGTAAATGATAACCAACCGAAGAAGACTATATAACTGCCTCAATTGTTTCCACTAATTAGCTCCTTCAAGATTCATCCTTACTCCTTCATATTTCATTCTTAATCAACTTTTTCAAATAATCAACTTTTTCAAATAAGTATTCGATTTAACGGAAACCAGACTCTCCACATAAAACTCCACATCCCTGCTCTTATAGTTATCACGGATGGGCATGGCCGTTCTAACTTTTCCACTTCTCGGGTCATATATGATTAAATCGGAGAGTGTATCCAGTAGAATCTCACCATTTTCGAAGGACCAAATTGGCCTACAACACAAATGGTCATCTTCGTGTAGGGTAATGCTAAATGTAAACCGCTTAGTCCAAGATTCTGGCACTCCATATTCTTGCATCACCCATATATCAATGTGCTCATCTATATATCCAATTTTTAAACAGATGCAGTCTCTTAGAACTCCTACACGTACACATACTTTCTGGATGCCGTCCCTATTTTTTCTATTTTTTTCAGGAAAAGGCAACCGCGCCAGTCTTTCATTGCTCAGTTCGAATGAGACTATATAATCAGAGGATGTTCCTTGGGTGGTAAAGCCTACCCAATGAAGAGCTCCATTGAAAAAAGGCAAATTATAAGTCTTCCCTTGCAATTGAAGCCAGAAAGGGATGGTTTGAACCTCATGCCATGAATCTGACCCCATTGCATAAACCTGAATAACTGAACTCTCACAATAACTGTCATACGGAATACGTACAACCTTGTAATCATCACTTTTATTATCAAAACCAAATCCATATCTAGCATATGACCACTTCTTGCCGGAACTTGGACTACCGCATCTAGGAATATTTTTATATTCTTTTGTCGATGGGTTCCAAATACAAATTCTAGTAACATCGCAATCATAGGTTACAATACCTAAGCAAATCAAGCCATTACAAGAACCCAATATTCTAAGGAGCTTAACCCTCTCTTGTCGAAACGGGTAATTCACAGGAACCTCCCCGTCACATTCATATTCAGATGATAATGATATTCGCAATATTGCTGCATAATCTATAGAACTTATTGCAGGTTTCTCATCGTCTGGATGTGTCGAATCGTAATGACTAAGCATGAGTTTAAGACCAGTTTTTCTTTCAGTTGTTCTATGAAGGTGATTCTTGACAAATTCAGGGTTAGAAACTAGCGTAAACCAATGTTTGCATACATACTTACATGCTAAGATGGAACTGGCTGGTAGTTTCATTAAGATCTCAACTTGAATATCCTCTAGCAGACTTGACAAAGACATGGCTAAATAAATTGTTATGCTGAAGAAGGTAGCGTTGATGAGTATATTTATAGAGAGAGAGTTTGGTGTTAATTTTGGTATAGTTCGAGAAGAATTTGGTTTGGCTTGGGATTTCTAAATACAGAATAATTCTATAAACACATCCTTCACCGAAGTAGTCCGAACTCTATACGAATACGTCCATGGAAGGCCCAAATAGGCCTTGATTGGGCCGCTCTCGGTGGGCTTGGATAATTTTGGAACGAAATTTTTTTTTTTTTTGGGCACCATCCTTTTGGGGACCATTATTTAGTTATTAGGAGGTCATTATGAAGTAAATCTAAGTCATCCCTTATCCAGATATTTATGTTAATATCAAAATTATCCTTTCTAATTAAATTAGTTTGTTTAACGATTAGTTAGTTAAATGACTAAGTTAAGTTAATTAGTAATTATTAGGCTAAATTTGAAAGTTTAAAGATTTCAGCCATGGCAATAAAGTTCGACTACGACATCCGAAAAACAGGTAGCCGAACTCATCTGCAAGTGTAGTTCGGTTAATGTTTATGAAAACACAGGTAGTCGAACTCTGCTTTAATGGAGTTTTTTCTTTCAGGGAAAAGTTCGGTTAGGAGAAAAAAATCGCGACATAACCGAACTAAAAGTTACGCTAGGAAAAAAAATTGCGACGTAACTGAACTTTTTCTTCTGAAAGAAAAAACTCCATTAAAGTTGAGTTCGACTAGTTCGTCGGCAAAGTTTTTCACATAATTTCTCGCCGAATTTCTCTCTGCAACTTCCATTTTCAACTCAATTTGATGAATACTACTCATTTTTTTAACCAAAAACGAATCGCATGTGTTTGTGAAAATATCTTTGAATAGGTGATGACAAGGAAGGGGGAAGAAGAGAAGAAGATGAATCCTCTAAAAAAGGACGAGTTTGTGAAAAATTAAATTTAATGGGTTTGTTATAGTTTTGATTTTGATTTTGATTTTGTTTATATATATATATATATATATATATATATATATATATGGTTATTAGGTTAGTTATGAATTAGTTTAGGTTAAGGTTATGTTAGTCATTTTTCAGTTTTTAGGACACATAATGGTCACATAATTGTAGGTAGATATTATTATCACATAATGGTCCCCCATCATAAAAGGTTAGTGCCTAAAAACACGGTTTTAATTTGTTGCATGTTGCCTTGGCCCATTTCTCCCAACGAATGGAAGAGACATTGTTGCTTGAATGTCTTTGCAATATCCGGAACCGTGGATTTCACCCGTATCCGTCCGCAAAATTACGGGTGAAACCCAGTCTGCAAGTTCTATGGGCCAGAAACGATTGGATTTTCTAAATCCACACTTTTAACGGTTTGATTGCGGTTTGATTTTGAAATCCGCGGGTTCACCCGCTTCATAGATTAGTAAGAGAAATTAATACAGCCCAACGAATTGGATTACTGAATGTGCAATTTTGAGGCCGACACTCTTAACTAAATCTTTATTCTTTCTTTTGGTCGGCACTCTAACTGAGCATATAATTGGAGTCTATGTAGACACACTACCAAAACCTCTCACTAGTGGAAAACAGCCGATTTAAGATAGTTAGATAGTGTCGTTTTAATGAATTAAACGGCACTTTCGGAATGTTGCTGAAAGTGCCGTAGATTCAGTGTCTTTTTCTGGAACGACACTTTCTGAATGCCCCTGAATTACGATGCTTTCTAAGTGCCGCTACGCACGACATCTGGATATCGTCGTAGATTTAATTTTTTTAATATAAAAAAAAATGGAGTGAGATCTGGCTAGCTGACTCCAATTATTCTGTCTGGGCTGAAATAAATCTGATTCGAATTATACTAAAATGAAACTCAAATTACACTGAAATTTAAATGACAATTCAAATTCAAATGAAATTACTCAAGTTCTTAAATTCAAGTGAAATTCAAATTCTCAAATTCAAATTCTCAAATTCAAATTCAACTTCCATATAGAACCTGATTCGTCTAATACCAAATGACAGCTCCATTACATTGAACTGTACTCATAAATTTAGTCCAAAATCAGTAAAAAAAACTTCTAATTATTAAGGTTTCTTAAGTGATACAAGTCCTGAGAATTTCAACAACAATTTCAGTCATTAGGATCTTGGCACTAGCTTGCATGAGAGCAGAACTGTAGACGCACAACCCTTTCCAACATTTCCACATCCAGCAGGAACAACGATCTTATCATCAACCATGACATTAGTTAGCCTCATGAGACCATCGGGAATAGAGTGACGGCATCCATGAAGGTTCAAACTATATTCAGGAGAAGAGTAAGTCAGACCTTATACCTAACATAATTATACATAACATTCAAGTGCTCACTTTAAATTTATCTTCCTCCATGTACTCCCCTGCTTCCTCTCCAAGATGAAACCTAATCTCAGTTCCTCGTCCTAGTGGTTCATTCCATTCATCCTTAGAAACAGCAATGCTTTATCAGCCTTAGACTCTCATACGTACCTGAAACCAGTATTACAAGATTGTAAGATAGTTTAACTAGACCATGAAAAATATCTACCAATGTAATAATGTAAAACGCCAACTGTTTGTCATCATTGTGTTTGCTAATGACTTCGATATTACTGGAAACAAGATGGAAAGATTAAAAACCAACTCCAAAATGCCCAATTAGATTGAGGTCACCACTTGTCAGCATTTTCTCCACAAAGGTTGTATGTATAGAAACCAATATTACCCATAGTTATCCATCATCAGATTAAAAAAGGGAGGGAAATGTAAATAAGAAGTCCTATATGTAAAAAAATTACCAGAAGTTACTGATTTTGCAATAGTTTCCAAGTTCTTAATAAGATATTCCTTTGTCATTCCTATACCACGGTCACGAGTTGGCAGAATTTTTTTTTCCTCATCTAATTTCATCTGCAAATAAACAAAAACAAAAATATTTTTAGTCACAGCAGAAAAATAAGTTATCAGCTCATACAAGTCGCAGAATCCACACTTGTATAAACTTCACCAAAGAATTACTCACCAGAATCTCGAGCTTTGTATCGTCACCTTCTCCTA
The DNA here is from genome assembly GCA_023531295.1 of Papaver armeniacum. Lineage (NCBI taxonomy): Eukaryota > Viridiplantae > Streptophyta > Magnoliopsida > Ranunculales > Papaveraceae > Papaver > Papaver armeniacum. Next base: position 167,060 of record JAJJWW010001416.1, read on the forward strand.
GAATTTCCTTATCTGTAAGAACAAGGAGCCTAATATTATCCAAAGCCTGAGAACGAAAGCAAAGTTTGACATTAAATTAGCTCCCTCAAGAAGATATCTTTGTTACTGTAAAGAGAGTTGACAATGATATCCATAAGCCGAGAAACCTCATCCAGGAACTCAAACTTCTCAATGAATTTTCTAAGAGATTTCCTTGACATTGATTCTGACTCCCTGGTTTAAAACCACCATATTCAAACACCAATTGAACAAAACGTTCTAATGATTATATGAATAGACAATAGAAAGAAAACAAACAAAAACTTAACACATACCTCTTAAAAACTTCCGAATCAGTCGATAATCATGAGGAACAACACCAAGCTTATCTTCAATCTTTGGTTGATCAACTAAGTTATCTGATTCACTTTCTTCGGCATCAGCTTGGTTCTTTCATCCTGTTGTAATCCAAAGATCATTTCAATTTAAATCAGTACATGTGTATACAATCAATTTATTCAATCTTATTTGTTCTTAACATCAATAGAAACAAGCAATTACAATAACACTAAGAATCCCTAGTGACAATCATATGATCTAAGTAACAATAACCTTAAAATAAAAAATCAAGAAAACCGGATCAGTAATCTAAGCAACAATAACCTTAACCTTAATGTAGTTCCATGATTCCATCCGACAAGAATATAGATCCAGATCCAAAGTGATGCACTATTAAGTACTACCATAATCTCAACTTGATTTACATCTCTATAAATTTGAAATTAAAATATCAGGAGGAGTTCTAAAAGAACACTAAACAAAATCCATGCTTATCTCATCAAAATCCTACAACATATTTAGAAAAAAGAATGAAATAAGAATGAAATAAGACCATCAGGAAATCGTCTGGTTGAATATCTTAATGCAAGAAGATCTAACATAAACTAATTCAAATCAATTGACCTGACAGAAGCATTCACAAACGCGATAAGGACATGACTAACATAAAACTTTAGCACTCAAAAATAACAACATTATCAATACAAAGATTAAGGAGACTTACTCATTATCTTTAGTTCAAATTGGAGGACTTAACTATAGTTGAGATAACAACACAGAAATGATAACCATATTATGAATCGAAAATGGCTTCATCAGAAGGACAATACAATATCAAAGTCCAAATCAAGATAACCAATCAAGGCTTAGGAATTTGGTGCTCCTTTCTCTGGCTGCTTGTCGACTGAAGCAACACTAGGAAGATCGAGTCCGCAAGGAATCTTTCCAGGATAGTTAGCAACTGAAGCATCTGACCCTATCAAACCACAAATTCAGAAGGAAAAAAAAGAAAGATTCAGCATCAAGAAAATAAACAATGGGTGCCAACAGGTCTGTTCCCTTAGTTAAACCAGACAAAGTACAGCCGAGGAGCGAATATGCTTACCCGGTATCAACGATCACCACAGAACGTAGCTCGCAGTTAGCAAAGATGTAAACGAAGAGTAATAATCCCAACAACTGTCAACGATAAAACTTACAAGAAATGTCTTGACAGGAAAATTCTGGGGCCAAATTACAAATTTTGTTCTAAAAGATTCCCAAATGGTTATTTCCAATGTATAATTCATTAACAGCTATTATTACAGGGAGATCCAATAACACTTACCGGTGCGGATTTCTTTCGCACAATTGGGTGGTGAGTCATCTTCAAATGCACTGAGGGTTTGAAGCAAGAATGCACTATGGGCTACAACTGCAATCTCTTTTTCTTTACGAATCCACAACCTAAATAAGATATCAGATTTTACTATGTTAGTAATATTGTCCTTAACTAAATCATTCTTAGCAATGCTTAAATTCAAAGGGTAATTAAAAACCAATTGATAAATTTTATTCCCCTGGCAGCAACAACTTTTCTTGACTCTCTTACATCAGCCTGCCACAAAACATCCTCCTCATCTTCTATCTGCAGCAGATACATAACACAGAGATTGTAAGCTAACTGCAAAGCTTATTTAGTTGCAAAATTCATTATCATTTCAATGCGATACGTAAACTGTGTGTTAGTGGGATCCTATAGAGCATCATCAGATACTTGCCAGCGAGAAATCGATTGCAGGAAAGATGGACTGGTATTCAGATATACTTCTCCTCCTATCACATGGGTGAACACTCTGTAATAAGAATTTTTCAAGTTAGAAATCAATCTCTCAATTGTTCAAAGAAATTAAGATTAAGAAGAAGAAATCATTGTAAATATGAATATGAAATCTTTGAAGATTAAAGTTTCCCACTCCAACTCCGTCACTTGTTTGTTCAACGCTAAACCACACAAAATCGCAAAAATCGAAAACCAAATCTCAAAAAACTAATAATCCAAACTTAAAAATATGTAAGAAATGAAGAATCGCTCATTCGTTACCAGTACAAACCCCCAATTTTAAATCCCCCAATTATAAAACCTAGGGTTTTATTCTAATTAAAATCCACAAAATCGATTCCAAGAGAAAACTAAATTGGTTGATTCTTCAATTACATCTAACCCAAAACAACTAAACTCATAACTAATCATTAAACTTACCTTGCTAATGATTTTTCATCAGTTATTAAGAGAAGTAAGTTAATTGATTCTTCAATTGTTGGTGAACGTGAATCACCATGAGAAAGAAATAAGAAGAAGAAAAAGAAGAAGATGCTGGTGGTGGTGGTGGTGGTGGTGAGGTCGTGGTGATGGAGGTGGTGGTGGCGGCTGGAGTGAGCGGAGAGGGAAGAGAGTCCGAGTCTCTGATGAGTAAGAAACTAGATTTAGGGTAAGAAACTAAAGGAAATTACGTTTTGCTGGTTAGTGGTGGTGACTAAAGTGAGTTTCATTGTTTTAATTTGTTGATTCCATGGATGAGAAATGAAGTTGCAGATCTGGTATAGATTTAGGTTCGGTGTGAGTAAATTGTGGGATGAAGTTCGCTTCATCTGTGAAGGTGAGAGAGAAAAAGAGAGACTAAAGTGAGAGGCGGAGAATAATATGTTTTCTCTCTCTGCATTGAGATAGATAAGGTTGAGGTGATCCAGCTGTTTATCACTTTTGAGAGCAAATCTTGACCGTAGAGGGGGAATATCCTACCAAAGAAACTATACTACATGAGTGACGTTGTCTAAGTCAACAAAAGTCATAACCAACGACAGTTTGACTTTAGTCAAGGACACTATAACTAGTATTGTTGTCTAAGTCAACAAAAGTCCAAACACAACGACAGTTTGACCTTAGTCAACAACACTTTGGGTATGTAGTTGAATCACGACATTACCGTTTGTGTCATGTCATTGTGTCTCTGATAGGCCATTTTCCACTAGTGGATCTCTCTATTACCACATATAGATTCGGCTATATTTCGTAACATTTTATTACAGCTTATAATTTCGAGTGGTATTTTGCATTTTTCTTGTTCTGCTTGTAAAATAAGATCCTACTTCAACTGGAGGTTGCTCATAATTATACTCTATCTAATAATGTTGGGTTTGATTGCAATTCAAATTTTCCAACTAGCTACGCCCAATTCATGAATAAGTGCTAAATCATCGTAACCTTGTTGATTCCACTCCCATGGTTGGTGATTAAACACGAGCACTTTAGAGGTTCAAATACTCTGTTTTATAGAACCGCACCTGACACATCTATTTATTTTTATATATATATAAATTATTTTATTTTTTGACTAAATCCACGGTTAATCAGTATTAGGTCTGTATCATCCGCTAATCCATAGATGTCAACACCCCATGTTATTGGGTCGGACACGATTGGATTTTACAAATCCGCAAATTTAACGGATTAGACGCGGGTGACCCCTAATCCGCATCCGTTTGTCCGTTGCACACCCCTAAATAGGAACCATTTTTTGGGGACCATGACTTTTTTGAGGGGACCATGATTTGATTAGGCCACCTTCCCTATGATTATAAGGGGTAACCTAAAAGGTGGAGATGACTAAGTTACCCTTTTATTAATAAAATAAATATATATTTAATTAATTAATAAAATAATAATAATTTTATAAATGGTAGATTTTGGTCAAACACAACTTTTTGTTGGTTTAAAATTTTATTTTATTTTTTCAAAATTTTAAATATTTTTTTTTTTGTATTTTTTTTGTATGTGGTTCGGTTATGGGGAAAATAATGAATCTAGTCGAACTTAAAGTTCGGCTAAGAGAAAATATATAAAAGGTTTTTTAGATAAGAGTTCGGCTAAGTACAAAATTTCTAAATTTTTGCGAATGCACCGAACTTTCAGTTCGGTTTGCAAAGATTTTTTGTTAATATAACCGAACCATGTTCAGTGTATTTTCAGATAGGAGTTCGGTTAAGTAAAAAATTGCAAACGGACCGAACTCAAAGTTCGGTTAGGTACAAAATTTCTAAAACTTTTGCGAACGCACCGAACATTTAGTTCGGTTTGCAATGATTTTTATGAATATAACCGAACCCTGTTCAGTATATTTTCAGATAGGAGTTCGGTTAAGTAAAAAATTGCGAACGAACCGAACTCACCGAACTATGAGTTCGGTTTGCAAGGACATTTTTCGTTCTAACCGATGTGTTTTGGTGTTCTAAGTTTCAGGAAGTTCGGTTAGAAAACTAGAGTTTTTTTAAACTACTCCTAACTAACATTTCAAACCTACAAATTTGCATATCGCTAAAGGATTTGCGAGAAAAATACTTGCGAATTTGTACTTGTTGAACCAAAGCTAACTAAAAAAAAAAAAAGAAAAAAAAATTAAAATTTTGAAAAAAAATTGAAAAAAAATATTTTTTTAAAAAATATAAATTTGTTGCAGTATAATATTAGGGAAAGAGTGAGGCTGGGAAAAGAGAAGATGCAACTGATAAGAGAGTGCTTAGGTTACATGGATATAATATATGTATATACATGGAGATGGGAAAACCAAAAGACATTTGTTTTGGGCCGCACATCTATGGGCTGTAGGCCCTGTAACACTCCCCCTTGTGCGGTTCAATAACAAAACTTTATACATAGTGCTTTGAATGTAGTTCTTCAAATGTCGTCCTCTCCTTGATGCTTTGTGCCGAAATCAATCGCCTTACTAAAACTTTGACAAGGAAAAACCCAGTGGGATAAAACCTTGCTACAACTCTTCACATGTAGTACTTCACATTTTGTCTCTTACTTTACATGTAGTTCATCACATGCAATACGATCTTCAAAGATCGACGAGTCTAAGTTAATTTCCTCGTTAAAACTTCGTCGGGAAAACCCAGAGGGATAAAACCTGAACTAAAGAAAAAGAGTACAATATTAATTAACCTTAGAACATAGTTGGATGCGTATACGTTGCCTCATTAAAACCTTGATAAGGAAAACCCACTAGGATAAAACCTTGACGAAGGGAAAAGAGTACAACGTGACAGATGCATGTAAAGGTGATCCGTTGCGGATGATCACTTTGCTCCGTTGAAGTTGACTAGTTGCTTCACAACTCCTAAGGCAGAAAATCTTCGTGGGAAAGACAATAGCCTTAGCTGGGAAATTACATTTCCTGTGTTTGTTGTTGTCTCATTAAAAACCTTGTCGAGCAACAAAACCCTGTGGGAAAAATTAACCTCGGTGAAGGAAAAGAGTTCAACACACCATTAGATGCTCCCCCTGATGTCAGATAATTTTCATGAGTCTAATGCAATCAAAAGGAGTTTATCACACTTTACTTTGGTGACTTGGATGTTTATAAAACCATGTTGTTGATTCTGGAAGTTACGTTGCTTAACGGACTATCGTGTTTCATTTCTTTGATTCAAATATTTTCAATAATATCAACGCGATGTTTATGTCTTCAACGTTCAACATACTTGATGCTTTTAGTATTGTCTCGCTAAAAACCTTTTTGAGTAACAAAACCCTTTGGGAAAAAACTATTCTCGGTCGAAGGGAAAAAGAGTACAACACAAATTCAATTTCGAAGTAAATTATGTCGACATCACATCCTTAGATCCTCCCCCTGATGTCGGCATCTCCCCCTGATTACTTTCAGAGTTGTTCCAGACAGTTCCTTTAGTCATGTATTTTTCGAAACTGAATATTGGTAATGACTTAGAAAATAATCTACCATATCTCTCCCTGATTACTTTCGTTGGAGAAGAGATTATTGTTCCTTCATAATCAACAACTTTTGGATTGCACTTTCATTAGCATTCCTTTTAATGTCTTTGTAGGGATAAAACAAATTTATGTCAATGGTTACTTTTAAGTACATGATTACATTCACTATACTATTCCAATGACGTTGCGTTGGTGCTGAGCTATATCTAGCTAACAAGTTCACTGAGGATGTAAAATTTAATCGAGTACATTATTATACTAAGTACAACAATGCGTCTATTGTACTTAGATATTGGAATTTCATCTCCCAACACATATTCGTCATTTTCCTTAAGACGAAATGGTCACTTACTTACATTTGAACCTCGACTAATCATTGGAGTGCTATCAGAATGCATGTCTTTGTTAAATTGCCTGACAACTTTAGACATATGCAAACTGGTGGAATAATATCCCACAAGCTCAGTACTCGGTCGAGCTTTCCCTAGATTTTTCATCTCAAATTCGGATTTTAAATAGCTTTTAAGGTCTCTTATTACATCAAGAGTACCCATCATGTCTGTACCGTCGACATAAATATCTACAATTCCAAATTAGGAACTTTCTTGTGAATACGCAAGGAAAAATAACTTACTTGTCTATCCCCCTCCAAATCAAATAGCCACTTAGACGGGTATACCACATCCACCTGATTGCTTCAATCTATAAGTGAGCGTTCTATCTAACTGCAAACACACTCTGTGGTTTAGAGTCATTTGATTTGGGCAACAAAAGTCTATGAAATACTTTTGTAAATATCTTCCATCTCTTGATTCTTTCAGAGATATGTAACAACCACATACATATGTTGCATTTCAAGTCCTTTTGAAATTACCAAGCTAACTAAGTAGCGGTACTTTAAGACTACTTTCTTAAAGACTACTTTCTTCCCATTATGCTTTGTGACAAATTAATTATGTATGTCCAATAGGCTTTACACTTGGTTGGTTAGCACTAACACACCAAATACCCGTATATTTGCCAAAGAACTAAGTTTTACCTGGATTGTGTAGGCCAAATATGCTATTTATTGAATTAAACAATAAGAAGCATGGTTCGATCTCATCGTGCTCTATTTCCTTGAGCAACTATATATAAAAATAATCATTAATATGCTCGCACGATCTTTCCATTGACTCGTGTGTGTTCTCATAATCCTTTAGGATTTCATTGTTCTCTGGAATCATTAAACTTCGGAGCGTCCTCCAGTATTGATTCATGGACATAGTCAGAGACAATCAAATGAGATTATTTTACTAATGATACAAATTAGGTTGTTCCTTACTCATCTACTTCCTTTCTAGGTGAGCATTGATCGAACCTGGTGGTCTCTCCATCTTCCTTTATGGAGCCACGGCCTCAACTACACTTCCACCAAGTGTAGTTGCAACACCTTAGTCTATGGTGTACCCCATACTGAGGATTTCTAACCTTGCAGGAATATTTGAAGCTGGTATGTGTGATCTTGTCACTTTAGCGACATCAGTGTACATTCTGAAAATTGATTATTCCTTGTCACTTAACATTTACATTTGTGGAGTACAAGAATCAATATGAGACACAGTGGGAACACACCACGACAATTCATGCCGTTCCCTTAGAAAATACCTTTTCTTATCTTCTCCTAACGGGGGAAGATTTGTCTTATTAAAGTGATAACTTTGCAAATCTAGCAAAGAAGAGATCTCCACGCCAAATGTTTTAAAATGCGGATAATTGTTGAGATTAAATATCCAACAAAATTACTTAATCATTTTTGTAACCCATCATAATACGATGTGGACTCGTAAAGGCACATATATAGTGCAACCAAAAATGCGTAAGAACACAAATGTCAGGCTTAAATTCAGTTACCAACTGGTGCGCAGAAAAGATTGACTAATATTTGGTTCTACAAAAATTAAGTAAAGATGCGCGTAATATTGCATATCCCCAAAGCAATAAAAGGTAGGTTGGTACGCATAACCTATTCCTTATACACCATCTGTAACCTTTGATGGTATCCTCTGCGAGACCATTGGGTATAAGATGCTCTATATTGATCCTATTAAACATGCAATATTCATCAAGTCCTTTTGATGTAAATTCTCTAGCATTAACAAGGGTGGTTAGCCTTTGCACTTTGCATTGTGTAATATGTGCTAGGAGTTTTCAAACGCAAATTTCTTGGGAACTATAACTAGTCCAAAATGTCAAAACATTCACCAGATCCATCAGTCACTTTAATGGTCCGCATTCTGCATGAATATTTTTCTAAAGTTCACCTTGTTTTCCTTGTAATATGGAATTTTTACCATTTGCATCTTAGGATGGTCTCGATCTGTTTTTATCAAGACTTTGTAAAAATGAGTGATATGCTTTCTTACCTAAAAGCATAATGTGAAGGGGGGGTTGTGCATCTAGTAATTTAGAAAACACTTATTGAGAGATATGTCGTCACTTTGCATTCTGTCAATCTTTTTTCCATTTTCGTTCACTCAAATAAAGTGATATTTGTATGAGTTCTTTCAAAACAATCATCATGTGACAACCAAAGTTTCTTTATGGTTATGCCCAAAGCCTGTATGAGTCAGTTTCCAACATTTCATCGTCGGAGTCAATATGATTCAATAATCCAAATATTATAGTGAATTACATTGCACCAGATTGACTCATTAGTTTCTCTAAAATATATTTCCTTCCAAATATATCAGAGACTATAAAAGATGCAATCAATTACATTCTCATCATTTTGATGTTCCACATGATATCCATTTGCACGGGTTACTTGGGAATTTAACAAGGTGTGATTATCTCTTGGTACAGTCTGGAGATTTTGCTACGTCTTTGTTCTATCTTGAAAAAAAAATGAGCAGTGCTGCGCTCGATAAAATAGTCAATTGGCTAGGCAAAGTTCTTGTTGCCATTAAAGTTGATGTGAAAAATTGGTTGTTATTATGATACACATACACATTATATTGTATATACCAACACCTATGACCAGGTTCATTTCCAACTCTTTCATTTATGATGGGATATAGAGTTACATTTTAGCTTCGTCTCATATTCAGTTGATACATGTACTTTGGTGTCATCAGTACTGGGGAGATAAATACATCTTTGTCTCATGATATATATGTCCCTTTTCGCATGCTTTATATGAGTCATTACGTCTAACCCTCATTACTTCGGGGTTCTTTCCATTTTCAATTTTGCTACATTTAGCTTAATTTGAGAAAATTCTTTATCTCAATAGGCCAAGAGAATCTCACTACATTTAGCTTAATTTGAGAAAATTCTTTATCTCAATAGTTCTCTTGTTGTCATACTTCCACATGTACTGGTTTGTTAGTATCATGGATGAAGTAAAGAAATGGAAATTTTCCGACTCATATAATTTTTTGTGAGTTCTTCCACAAAAATTAGAATACATGTGATTTTATTTGAACGTATCTTTTGAAACTACTGAAAGATTAATAGTCGAGTAAGTGGATTACATTCCACGAAACGTTCGAATTTTTTTTTTTTTTTTGGGAGAAAAATATCGAGTACACAATAATGTTCCTAGTACTTCTAAACCCCAAATAAATGCATTGGAATCGAGTAGGTACAACCAATTGAACAAAAGAAACCATTTAACCATAGCCAATATCATATTCAAGAGAAAAAAATAACATTAAGGCCAAAATTCTTAATGATCGAAATCAATAGTCATAATTTAAATTGACCGTTTATAGACTTATTTTAAGAAAAAAAAAACAGAACTAGGCATGTTCTAAAAGATAAATAAATAAGCCCAACAAATATTTAATATTAAAACCCACATTAACATTAGGTACATACCTCAAGCCGAGCTTTATTTCCCACGGTACAGTACATATACAAAACCAAGCTTGGTTTCCCTGGAGCCGGAACGGAACATGACAGCAGATGGAGCGAACAGGCAGGGACAGCGGTGGCTCGGAACCGGAACAGGACATGACAGCCGGGTCCGATTTGGGCAGCTAGAACGGGCAGAACAGAGCCAGACGAGTTCGGGTCTGGCAGCTGACGGGTCCGGGTTTGTTCTCCTCCATCCCATCTTCCCTCACGGACGAATAAGTTTTCTTCCGCTTTCCCAGAAGACGAACAGTTTTCCACCGATCTCATAAAAATTAGATTCTTAAGCAAATCCCATATTAAAAATGATCAGAGATTTAATCAAAGCGAGACTATAGAGATTAATCAAAGTGCATACACACTACCTAAATAAGCAAAATAATTCCTCATATTCTATTCAATCAAAGGGAGATATGACTCCAGGTTAGTATTAGTATATACACAGTATAAAAACAATTAAAATAATTTATGATTACAAATGATTAATCAAAATAATCCCTAATTGCTTATTTAATCAATTTTTTGCGACAAATTAATATACCGGTGTATATGCCAAAATAAAAAACAGGAAAGAAAAAAGAAAAATCCAACTTAGCTTATTTGATTCCAGCGTTGATGAAAAATCATCCATGTAAAACAAAATCAATCGATTCCACATAGCTCTGTGGTACAGCTCCATGTTGATAACGTGTTGCAGTATAATATTAGGGAAAGAGAAGAGGCTGGGAAAAGAGAAGATGCAATTGATAAGAGAGTGCTTAGGTTACATCAATAACCTAAACACCCAATCACATCTCTCACACCACGTTGAGAGTTGCGGTAACCTCCCTTCTCATTGGCCGGTGAACAAAACCCTCGCTCCTGATTGGCCGAAATCAAAGTTAGCCCCCTTACATTTCGTGACCGTTATTTTTTAATAGAATATGAAATCTGGGCCTTCAGATTAGCGATAAAATCTACAAATATCTTTCGGGGAGGGCCCACAGGTTTTTTTTTTTTGGGAAAAAAAAATAAAAATTTCCATGTAGAAGGAAAATCAACATGTATAAGTTTTTTTACGAGATTTACATACCAAAGAAAAAAAAATTACGAGATTCTTTTAATAGAATATGAAATCTGGGCCTTCAGATTAGCGATAAAATCTACAAATATCTTTCGGGGGAGGGCCCACACGTTTCTTTTTTGGGAAAAAAAATAAAAATTTCCATGTAGAAGGAAAATCAACATGTATAAGTTTTTTTACGAGATTTACATACCAAAGAAAAAAAAAATTACGAGATTCTTTCATGAGCAATTAAAGGAAAAGAAATCTTCGAAAATCTGCAAATATCTTTTGGGGAGGGCCCACACGTTTTTTTAGGGAAAAAAACAAAAATTTCCATGTAGAAAGAAAATCAACATGTATAAGTTTTTTTATTAAGAATAAATATGCACCTAAGCGGAAATATTATTATTTTCTATACAAAACGGAAATATTATTATTATTATTATAACCATAGAAAAGAAAAAAGTTAATTTTTAATAGAATATGAAATCTGGGCCTTCAGATTAGCGATAAAATCTACAAATATCTTTCGGGGAGGGCCCACACGTTTTTTTTTTTTTGGGAAAAAAAAATAAAAATTTCCATGTAGAAGGAAAATCAACATGTATAAGTTTTTTTAAGAGATTTACATACCAAAGAAAAAAAAATTACGAGATTCTTTTAATAGAATATGAAATCTGGGCCTTCAGATTAGCGATAAAATCTACAAATATCTTTCGGGGAGGGCCCACACGTTATTTTTTTTGGGAAAAAAAAATAAAAATTTCCATGTAGAAGGAAAATCAACATGTATAAGTTTTTTTACGAGATTTACATACCAAAGAGAAAAAAATTACGAGATTCTTTCATGAGCAATTAAAGGAAAAGAAATCTTCGAAAATCTGCAAATATCTTTTGGGGAGGGCCCACACGTTTTTTTAGGGAAAAAAAAACAAAAATTTCCATGTAGAAAGAAAATCAACATGTATAAGTTTTTTTATTAAGAATAAATATGCACCTAAGCGGAAATATTATTATTTTCTATACAAAACGGAAATATTATTATTATTATTATAACCATAGAAAAGAAAAAAAAAAGTGAAAAAAAAAAGAGAGAAAAAAAAAAACGGAAATATTATTATATTCTATAGAAAAGATCTTGAAAATCATTTTTTTTAAACCCAAAACAAAAAAACAATCCCTTAAATATCTCATTGATAACCATAAAAAAAGTGACGTCAATCAGTAACATGAATTACTACCTTAAATATCTCATTTGCTATTAATACCTTAAAAACTCCTTAAATATCTCATATTTTTATTTTTATTAAGTTCATTTAAACCTAAGCGGCTTAACTATGGAAATCACGGATTTGTTAACAAAAAAAGTAAATGAAAATCATAATTTCGTATTTAGTACTAAACTATATTTGTAAAACTAATATATCGTGTTTAAAGTTCCGAAACTCTTGATTTTGATTGGCTGTAAAAAAATGAAATCCCGAAAATCTCATTAATTACTATAAAAAAATGATATGAAAAGAAACGTTTAAATATTGTTTAGGAAATTTCATTAATTACTATAAAAAAGAATTACATTTTTGTTAACAAATCTATGAACAAAAAAAGTATCTATTCATTATATATTTATAAGGTGCTTACCATTCGCGTAAAATCTAATTTGAGAAACTAATTTAAGATTTCTAAGTTAATATAAATACTTACCATTCGGGTATTGATGATTTCCGGTTTAAGATCTTATGCTCTAACCCTAAGCTTCTTCTCTTTTTTTTCTTCTTGAGGTTCATGTAGTACTCAAGTACTCCTTTTTTTTTCCTCTTCTAAAGTTTGACGTTTTTGATTTCGTTGATCGAAAGTTTAGTATTTAATCTATTTTCTTCTTTGCTTGAACAAACAAGCCAGGGTAAGTTTGCTAATATGCATTATATATACGGGTTTCGATTTAATTTTTCTTCTAATGTGATGTTTAGGTTTTCTGCTTGCCGAACATGTATACCAACAATGACGCATCTATTTCCTAACTTCGATCCACAACAAGGTAACAACTTTTTTCTGATTTTTGCTTAATTTGATTTCATAACTTGACTTTTTACTTAATTCACTTTCTTCTTTTTCTTTTGGTTTCTTAGGTAAGGGTTTTTTTTAGCTCCGAATCAGACAAAATTTTGGTTTGCCACTTTTCTTTATTTTCTTTAGATTTTTGGTTTATCGGTTTCTTTTAATATATCATGTATATTCTTATCTCATGTTTTACTGGTTCCTTTTTTCCTTTAGCTGTTTGATTTGTAAAAATCAAGATATAATGACATTAGATTTGGTTCTCTGAAATTGATGTTTAATTAACATTTTTGTTTGTTATATTTGTGGTAAGATTTAATGGGTCATCAGGGATGTTTAATTGTGATGTTTGTATCATTGGGGTTTGATCATTATTTATGAAGGTGGAGGGAGGGTTCACTTGATGATTATGGCCTGGGTAAGTAGTTTGATACATTTTTGTTTTTATGGGATTTGAGTTAGTATTGTTCATTTGTGCTGATTTCATTTGTTTGTGACATTTTTTGTTATTGGATTTTATTTTGTTAGGGTTTGTATATCACAATTCCAAAATAAAAAAGAATGAATTTTGGTTAAATTTGTTGTTACCTTGCATTTAGTTTTATATCACGATTCCTTTTATTGAGATCTGTTATAAATGAATTAGAAAATATTAACATGGCTTCCAGTGTGATGAGTTTAGGTGATGTTGTTGCAGAGTTTATATGGACTTCGTATAGAATTAAGTTATGTGTATTAGTTGTTTGACCACTTGCCCCAAAAAGCACTAAGAAATGTCAATAATCCGTAAGGTTTGTTCATTTTAATAAGCCCTAAATTGTTTCTTTTGAGGTTTGCATCAAAATCATGTAATCGGTAAATGTATCAAATTCGCCTTTTAATGTTTGCATCAAATACACATAATTGGTAATTGCATCACTTATAACCTTGAAAAGCATTATAATTTGTTTAGCAATCTTTATTCTTCTCAGGAAGTCATCTTAAGGACATAAAATGAAGGAGATTATACGAAGTGGGATCTTTGTTAGTGATGGTGAAAAATGGTGCACTAGAAGCTGTTAGGCCTAAACCGCTAACATGGTTTGTCCTCAACCAAAAAATGTGTAAATGGGCCGTTAATCATTTATATAGATCACTTTATTTAGTTAATAATTCTATATTTGACTGTATTTTTCATTTTTATCTATTATCTTCATAGTGTTGCTTAATCCACGAAGCATTACGGATGAAAATAGAAGTACAAAGAAGATTGAGAGGTAATAATCCTAACATCCTTTCCGTACATACCTTTGAACCTTTGAATTACTGAAATTCTAGCTAAGAGATGTTTTGTTTGCTTATTTAACATTTGTGTCTAGAACTTTCTTACGACCATCTTTAAGGCAATTTGGGTACTGATGGCCACATAAGGAAACATGTCCGTTGTGGTTTCTAAAATTGTTGGATGATGTGGAGCTACTTAGTCAAATAATCTGCAGGTATAAAAAGTGAGACTTTAAATGACTGCATGTGCTATTGATTGCTCCACAACCTTAAAAATGAGTCATCAGGGTCAATACGAAACTGGCACATAAATACAATTAACAAAAGAAAAGCATGAGAAGTATATATTTACGGTGAGCATGCTTGAAAAGGATCACGTGCCCATACGAAAATATTGGAGGACCAGAGAAACTTTAAAACATGCACGATAATAGCTTGCACTCTTTCTAAATCAAGAGCGTGTTGTAAAATCCAACATACCGCTGCATGTAATTTTTAGGGCTAATGTTTATACTTTGAACATTTTAATAATTTAATATTTTTCAACTTTTTGAGTACTGTGAATTAGTTTCCATTTCCCTTCCAAATGTATTTGTAGCAACTTCAACTTCAAGTAGGCTAAGTGCTTTCTTTATTTGGTAAGACATTACTGTGTTTTTTTATTTAAGCATCGAATTATTCATCATATTGATTTATTATACCAAGCCGATCCATCATTATTAATATTGTTGTCACTGGTATTAATAGTGTTGCTTACTTGAATCTTTTGATGTAGTCATGGAGTAGCAGGCTTGAAAGCAACATTCATCTTAGTTAAATGAGTTCTTTGACGATGAGTTTACTCCATGCTTATAAAGATTCTTTATTCTCTACTTTGGAACTTACCAAGACCTATTAGGTTCAATGAACTTACTAAGACCTATTAGGTTCATTTTACAATGATTTGTGTACAAGGGGTTTTTAATTTGTAAAAGACAGGGATTGGGGTTTACTTCTATTTGATATTTGGATTGGTACTTTCTTTTAATCCGTTGTGCATGATTTATTATTTATTTATTTTGATTTTGTATACACTGATTAGGTATTTTTCTGTATTTTTCTTTTCTTTTTATTTTAGGACATCAATTGATGTCTTTTTAATGTTTTTTCTTTTAAATTTGAGACAGCCGTTAGTATTTGTTTTATGCCTCTACTATTTTAGGTCAAGTTTTTCTAATCATAGGTTTAAAACCCCAGCAACTAATAGTAGTTTCATGTCTTTGCTATTTTAGATCAAGCTTCAGTTTCGTGGTGTCTAAATTGGTTGTGTCAAGAATATACATGAGGGAGATTTTATACTGGTGTCTAAATGTTATGTAGCTGACGTGCTTTAGATATTAGAACAAGTATATTTCCGGGATATCCGGGTGATTGGATATATTCGTTGCTTATAACATTTGAATGCAGACTATCTTTTCCATCCCTTGGTATCTTTGCCAGGTTGGATCGTGGAACTTTGGGTGGGTTTGGTGTGTTGCTGGATCGATCAGAAATTTGGATTTGCTCCTTTTCTATGTTCATTCACGTATTTGGCTACTTAAGGATTATTAAATTTCAATGCTCATTGCCAAAAATGTGCAACTGTTTATTGGCATGCAATTGTGCGTGTGCTAATTCTTTCAAAGGGACCGAGATGGTCGATGTAAGAAGATTGAACCAGTGTGTTTCTTAAGAAAGGCAGGTATTCATCTTTTATTGGGTCGCACATTCAGTAAGTAAGGTCCATTGCTAGGAGAAGGTATGAATATTTTTCGACTGTAGTTTCAGCGAAAATGTTCGAATACAAGGGTTGGCTTGAAATATGAGGCAGCTAAATAGTGTTCATAGTTATAATTACACTATTTATTTATTTTTATCGTGAAAGAAAGATTGTATTAGAGAAATAAGAATTTGAGTACACCAAGACCTGAAACACAAATTACAGAGATGAAACTTTCAATAGAAAGAGGAAGGCCTGAGGGGCTAAAAATTTCTTTACAAACTGTAAGAAAACTAAAGCCCATTAGAAAGCCTAAAAAGACACAACCTCAACCAAGCTTGGAAGCCCAATACAACTTAAACAACGTTAACGAACAACCCATTACAACGTGTTTGAGATACCCGATTACCCGGTGGAGTTTTCCCGTTCACTGTTGAGAACCCAAAATAATGAAAACCTAAGTAACAACAACATTGCTACCAAAAACCGCCACCGACCGCCATATGGACCATCACTACCATCACGAATTACATCACTGCAAATCTACAACCAGATTATCAACAGAAAACCAGAACCATTGCTGATTCATAACTGAGATGGGAAGCCTTTTCATCATCAAAAATCAACACACTTATCGATTAAGAAGAGAAAATGAGAGATGGCTGTAAGGGATGGGTGTAGGATATGAGATGTGGTGTATAAGGAAGTGTTTTGGTGGAGATTTAATTTAGATTGAGATATGTTGGCTGCAATTATGATTTTGATTTGTGAAACTTAACACACGATTCAGTTGATGGGTGTATGAGATGTATTAGTTCTTCAAACTAAGATGAGGTGAGATATGGAAGAAAAAAAAAAGAGGATATCATCTTCAAATCAGGAAGTTGAAGATAAAGAGGGAAGAGAGGGATTCGAGCCATGGATGAGAGATGGGAAAAAAGAAAAGGGGATATCATCTTCAAATCAGGAAATTGAAGATAAAGATGGGAAGACAGAGATTCAAGCCATGGCTTAGATGCAGGAAACATAAATAGAAACTAAAATTAAGGATGGAGAACAACAGAACGATGAAATCCTTGCTTTTGACTAGATCCGAGCAAGAAAGAGGTGGCTGAATGTAAAAGCTAGGGCTAGGAGAGAGGATAGAGAGAAAGAGTATTTGTATTAATTTTCTGGGCGATTAATTAATCTCGCGTGTGACTCTATGAGAATGATAATTTCTTCCATGTAATCAGTCAAGAAAACATGATCTCGCATTAGGATATCTTCCTAGCTACGAGATACAACATGCCGTTGTATCTTATTCATTTTTACGCGGACATTATATCATCTATTTACTTTTTATGTTCCACATCTGGTACCAGGAAGTTAACTGATATAAAGACATCAATTAGGAGAATGTAGATATACATATATGTATGGTAATATCCAAGTGCACCTTATGAGTATTTACAAGGTTTCAATCTCTTATAAAATTTCTTATTAGATTTTCTGTTGGGATTTGTTACTTAATTTCTTTTTTTAATTTGTTGACAGGCATACTCTATGAACTGATGAGTTACTTAATTGTTTGCAGGTCGGGGCATAAGAAGAAGTAGCATTTGGGTTGGAGATTACTGTTAACTCAAGCTTTAGTATTCTTAATTAAAGGTGATTTATTTGGGTTGGAGATTACTGTTAACTCAAGCTTTAGTATTCTTAAAGGTGATTTTTTTCTCTTGCTAAATCTCATCTCATACATATTAATTTACTGAATCTTAGGTGGATAATAGCTATCAGCTTTGAATTGGGAAAAATGATGTATCAATTTCATATTTTTGTGGAAATTCCTTAGATAATTGGGTACAAATTTTAGTGTTGCAATTAAACTGGTCATTCTTCTTTGTTTGTTTTGGGATGCTGACGTAGGTGTATGATATTTGATTTGTATGATTCATTACATCCGCTTGGCTGGTCAGAGTTACCGGCGATCATATTCTGGTTGTTCCGCTTGGCTATGTTTGAACAGTCAGTAAATTATTTCTTGCATATATATGTAATTACTATGGATCTGACCATGGTTCCAAGAATTGTACATGGCGTGCCTAGAGGTGAAAAAAATTTAGTATCAAAGTAAGTCTAAGTCATAATTACTTTTGCATTACTCTTTTTATAGTTAACATTTATCAAGTATAAACTTATTTACTTCATGCAATCTAAGAAAAATAAATCATTGTCCAGTAGCAGAAAATATATACACACACCTACAGAGCCAAATAATAGTAAGACTAAGAATGTCTTGGAGTTAAACAGATTAAAGAGTCTTGCATGTCCATTACGTCCCCGATGCGGAATTTGCGGTTAAAAATATCAAGGGGTGTTTCAAGTTCCGGAACTCTTAAGTGGGTCATAAAATTTTTGAAGTTCGGTAGTTAATACTTTCTCGATCATTTTTTACATAACTTAGAAAAGAATTTCAAATAAAGCATAAACATTACCCCATTGAAAATATGATAATCTTGAACTGTTAAGTGGTTTGGTGTTTCAAATATGATTTCTTCTGCTTTTGTTAAAATTGGTCTTTCAATTTTACACATTACTCCATTTGGTACTATGACTATTACTTTTAGACCAGAACATGGTGTACTTTGTTTTTTTTTTTTCCTGTTTGTCGGTGTTCATGGCATATACCCAAATTAGCAGGTTATGGCATCTTCCCTTTAAATCCAAGGCTCCACCTTATCAGTGATATGACTTCTTTCTTTTCACGTTAACTACAATATATATATATATATAAAAGCCATCTCTGTTTGCCTTAGGTTATAGTATTCATTCATGAAACTTAGAACTCTATGTTTTTGAGCATTATGTAGTCTAATCATGATTGGATTAATATCTGCTTCAGTCAAGTATGTAGAGTGCTTGGATGTTCTTTTATTACAATTTAAATGTTGGATGTTAGTAGTCATTAACTGCAGTTGCTTTTGCTCGAATTGTTTGTCTAAATGAACTTAAAATTAAAGGTTAACCGTTAACTTGGCTAATGCTCTTTTGAACTTTGTAGTACATAGAGACACCAAGGTACGATAACATGTCTAATCTTTTTTATACTAATCTCCATGAAGTAAATTTGATACATGTCTTAGCTAATGCTATGGACATCGGTCCTTGCCAGCTATCGAAGTGTTTGGCTAGATTGATTCCATATAGTCATTTGAATGCAACACGATTAGATATTGTGGACGCTTAGATAGCTTTGTGGTGTGGTATGATGCTGAAGGTCAATTGATTTAATTCAAATTTTGTATTGAGCTAATGGTGTCATTTAATTTTTTTTCTCTCCATTAATGGTACAGGTGTTGATTTAGGGAGATTCATCGTTTTTGCTTCCAGTGCTTAGGGCACTATTTGTGGGGTGGTAGTTATTATAATGATCTAAGGTATGTGTAGCTGCTACTGCCACTAAACTCATGGTGGGGAAAATGTTTCAAATGAAAGTCCGAACAAAATTTCTTACTTTTTTTCTTCATTTGTTTACAATTTGTATATTAAACTGTATGACTTAGTAAGAGTAGGCTGATTGATTTTGTTGATATAATGTAAGCATTTAACATAATTGTAGCTACTTATACTGCATGGTGGGTGTGGACACGAGTTTTGTCCTAATACCGTAAGCATTTAACATAATTGAAGCTACTTATACTGCACGTAAAGTAGGTGTGGACACGAGTTTTGACCAAGTGGCATGTAGTAAATTAGAAGTTGTATTAATTTTCACCCTAAGAGCCTTATGTCGGCCTGTAGGTTCGTTTCTTAAAAGACTAAGAGTGTTTTTTTTTTTGATGAGAATCTTTGTAAGTGAAGGTTGTGGAAAGTGGTTGGGTTTAAATCTGCAATATACTTCATTAATAGACTCAGTTTAATGAAGATGCAACAAATTTGTAACTGTATGCTTTTATACGAGAGTCATATATAAGTTCAATCGATAACTTTCATAGAGAAACATTTTGGTCTTTTGCATTATCCCTATCTTCTATGTATTTATTCATTTGTGTTTTCTTGGACTCTCAAGTGGTGTGGGTTCAGAACTCCTCAAGTTCAGTTTATCGCTCCATTTTCTATTGTGATTGTTGATGTTGCAAACACGAATTTAAGAAATGTGATTTATATTTGAAACATTGGAACGCTATTTGGAATTTTCTTACGCTTGCTGCTTATATTTTTGTAATCAAATTGGTTTAACCTTAACTTCATATACTTTTGCTAATCTTGCTATTCGTTAAGAAAATGACGTAATCTTTGAATTCAAGGTCTTGCAATCCCATCATGGCCGTGCTGCTATAACGGACGCCAAGTAACATAATTGCATTTAGTTAATGTGTTTTTGTTTAATATTGTTTCCCTTGAGGACTTCATGATAAGACAAATACATCCTAACACAATTCAGTTATGATTTTCATGAGTATTTACACATTACCACACCCATATGAATCAGAAATACAAACTATTTCCCAGGATGCGATTACACTGTCGTGGTTTGTAGAAAGAATACGTATAATTTGTATGATAATTCGTGGTACTTGATGGTGATGGTTCTGATCATATGATTAACTTTTACGTGTTCAGTGAAACTAAAGATAGCATATTCCTAATGAGATTACATTTTATATTCGGAAGTTGTTACATGAACTTCACATGGCAAGTAGATGATTTCTTATCATCGTTAACTCAATCATATGGCCAGGTTCTTATAAGAAAAAACATTATCGGGAAATTGGTGGAATGAAAGGGTAACTACAAATCCTGACAGGGAACAATTTCAAACACCTACAAAGAAAGACTTGGTAAAAAAAAAATCAAAGTATGCACCATAGAAAGGGACGATGACATGTCAAAGTCGAGATTATGAAGAGGGTTCCTGACATGCCACCCATCGTTGGTCGAGATAGATGAAGAGGGAAATGAAATGTTTACTTATTAGTAGAGATTATAGATATCATGAGTATTTATTTTTAAACGCATCGCTTTTGAAATTGAAACATATTATCTTTCCCTGACAGTGCAATGTTTAAATTTTTTAAACAAAAAAACGATCTGTCAATTTTAAACTAAAAGTATGCAAATCTTAAAATTAACGGTGCTATCATAACGTTTTTCTCGGGACGAATGCCCATCTTGGATAAGGTCTATTAATCTATATCATGAAACTACGTTTAATTAGTAGTTGTTACGCAAAACTGGACTCAACATAGTATTGCTACATTGTGATTTCTAAATATCGACATAAATAAAGTTATCTCTGCAACACTGCATGCACACTTCTTGCTTTTGACATTTCTTTTTGTTTTCTTTTGAGATTTGCATTTCACAAATTTGCATGTGATATATATATATATATATACCCAAGACATTTACATATAAAATTGTTGGATAAGAAAATTTATTAATAAAAAAAGGTTGGACAAAAAAACATGTAATTATGTCCAATTTGAAGTAAGTATAGGCGTATAAAATTTAATTATTTCAAAACCAAAATTTATCGAGTCAACTTCTTTTTAGTTATTTTAATATTTACCCATAAAATTAATACATCAATTTAGGTTGACAATACCAATTTTAAATCATTAAATTATTAAATACCTAAAGGGTGACAGAGCTCCCTATCCTTTAGAAAGAATCAAACCAATCAAAGGCTATTCCAAAAAAATCTAATGTATTTGACCACGGGTACGGGGCGAAGCCCCGCCACACTAAATCAGTTGATCCCACCAGTCCCGGAAAATTAGTTCTAAATTTTCATTATAAATAGTGAAGAAAAAGGCTTTTTTGATGGCACATGAATGATGCAACACGTGTTGTGGACAAATGTATTCATAATATAAAGGACCCAGTAACAAAAATCTGATATGGGTTTAACCGGACAACATATTATTGACCACTAAACTACAAGCAATATCCTAGAAATCCCTATTCCTACTAACATAAAAAATCGACCCCTATCCAAGATTAAATGTATTTAAATATCAACATAAATAACTAAGTGTACAATTTTTTTCAATTGTAAATAAAATTTTATTTAATTATGGAGTCATTTTCTTTTAAATTATTGTAACATCTGTCCATACAACCAATACACTAACATGAAGTTTTAGTACCAAATTTAGAATAATAAGACACCTAATGGGTGTCAAAATTTCCTATCTCTTTAAAAATAAAACTAATCACAATTTTTTCAAGAGAAAATATTAATGTATTTGTCTACGGGTGCGGGGCGAAGCCCCGCCACGCTAAATTGGCCGATCCCACCAGCCCCGGTGCGTAGCACGGGTTAGATACTAGTGGATATAATATATGTATATACATGGAGATGGGAAAACCTAAAGACATTTGTTTTGGGCCGCACATCTATGGGCTGTAGGCCCTGTAACAAAATTTTTATTTTAAAAAGTATTTTTTCAAATCCATGGACATCTTTGGGGATCATGCGCTTCATTGTGCTAAGGATATAGGCCCCAAGTTCCGCCATGATTTTGTTCGTGATATAATCACTGACATTTGTTACAAAGCTGATGTGCCTGCGCGTAAGGAAGTTTCCTTGGGTTTTCTGACAGACGATGACAAGGAGTTGAAACCTGCTGATATTCTTGTGCTCAACTGGGAAAATGGAAAGGAAGGTGTTTCACCTTTCACAGGTGAAGGAATTCGCTCTTTCGTCCGCTAATGCGGTCTCTCGGAAACACGCTAAGTACTTGGACAAGTGTGTTTCACATGGCCATGGTTTGGGTGTCCTAGCTTTCACTACTTTAGGAGAATTGGGTGAAGATACTTTATGTTTTTTTAAGCGTTTGAAAAATTGTTTAGTCAGTAAAGACGCTAGTAGTGGTATTGGTAGTTTTATTTTTCATAGATTAGGCATTGCTATTCAAATGGGTGTTGGAACCCAGCTTGTTGATAGGTTACCAACCAAAAGCTTTGTATAATTACCTAAAAAAATTTATTTTAAAAAAAATAAATTAAAATAATATAAGGACATTTTGGTCATTAACTAAAATATGTAGATAAGGAGTGGCTTCACTTTACTTCTAAATGTCCTCCTAAAATTGAAACCATGGTCCCCTCAAAAAAACCATGGTCCCCAAAAAAATGGTTCTTAATTAAATAGTAGGGGTGAGCAAGGGACGGTATGGACCGGTTTTCACCTCATCCGCATCCAATCCAATACACTACGGATTTCAAATTTGGCATCCGCATCCAATCCAACATCCAACGGATGCACGGATGAACAGATTGGATGCGGATAATCCAATGGATTTGTGTTAGTTAAAATTTATAATGAAAAAATAAAGCCTATATAGATGACTTCTTATAGAACCTGCACATTTCATATATGTATATAAATATATAAGTGCCATGTGCAACACTCCAAGCAAACATCTAAAAATTCTAAAACTATCTACATGTTTTCTAGAAACTATATAAATTCCCTTAATCTAACGGATATGGATGTCCAACGGATTTTCAAGGTTGCATCCGGGTCCAATCCATAATCCATTGGACTTCAAAAATTGCATCCGCGTCCAACCCATTAGCGAGCGGTCCGGACATCCATCCGCACAAATACAGTTGGTCTCGGTTAAATCCACGGATTACGGATAAAATGCTCACCTATTATTATTAAATTAAATAGGATACAAAACATCCATTACAGGCCCACGCGTATCCTAATGGGCCCAATTTGTGCAAGTTAACCCATATGTTCTTCAATTCTTCAAACTTCAAAGGCCGGGTCTCCTATTAAGAATACCAGAAAGCCTGCGATTCTCAAGCATATATGGAATGTAAATGCTTGTTCTGCTGCCTGCATCTGTTTTCAATTGCGATCCATTTTCTGTTGAATATTGGCGCAACAGTCATGATTCATGAAGGTTCAGAACTCATGAAACGTGAAAATCACGTAATTGCTGACTTTGATATGGTCTAGCCATCTCTACAGTTTACACCACCAGAACTTTTCCTTTTTTTGACGTGAATACTGACAAAAGATAATGATGTTTAGCGGTGTATATATATACTTACTAGTAAACATTGCATTGCCTTGTAACTATCTTAGCATGTGAAGTGAAGTTCTGCGGGAAAAAATGTCAAAAAACACTTGAGACATGGGAGAGAGCTAAAACATATGAATACAAAAATACTTCAGGGACATCCTCTTGGGATATAACATTAAAGGTTACCTAAAACAAGTCATATGTTGTTAATACGATTTGGCGAGAGCCGAACAATATACGTTTCGAAACTCAATATCCATATAAAATAGATGATGAATTGGTTCACGAAACTAAATCTTCGGTTCTAGCTTGGGCAACCGTAGCATGACATCGTGTTCACTTGAATTTCTCAAGTTCTTTGATTAATACTTGGGATTCTATCTTCATGTAATCTGTAGCTTTTTTTTTTCTTCTACCTCTGGTAGGAAATTTGTACATTCTTCTGGTTCTTAATAAAACTTCTCTTATGATCAAACAAAAAAAAAAAAAAAATTTGGAGAAGGGAAAGGCTCATGCTTAAAATTTAATTACTTGGTAAGCTAGCATAGAGGCACAGTATTACATCCTGGATCATTAGATAGGAATCCGCAGATAAAAAGAGGTAAAGTAATCATGCCCAACATACATTTTTCTGTGGGTGTCACGCTTACTGAAAATTTGAGATGGTAAAGTAATTCATCCCCTGTTGTCATTGCTTACTCTTTTAATCAGCCATGTTCACATGTGTTGAACTGAAATAGATTTGTGCCCGGTGCGTATTTCGCCCGCCTCGTGGTGATGTACGATTTGGTGTGCACGGGGCTTCCCCATCATCCCCGCAGCGATGCATTTTTGATTTGGTGTGCGCGGAGTTTCGCCTTGTCCCGTGGGGATGTATTTTTGATTTGTGTCAGGGAAAATACATTAAATAGGTGGAAAATATATGCAGATTTTATATATTTTTTTCCTTTCAATTTGATATGCGCGGGGATTCGCCTCGCCCCATGACAATGCATTTTCGATCTGGTGTGCGCGGGGCTTTGTCCCGCCCCGTGGAGATGTATTTTTGATTTGGTGTGGCGGGACAAATACATTATATAGATGGAGGATATGTGAAAATTTTATTTATTTTTTCCTTTTATTTTCGCAGAAAATATATGAATTTTTTTCCTCTTTACTATATATTAATCTGGAAAAAATAGTCCTACTATAAAAATTATTCGATTTTCAAATTGAATTTGGACTTCTATAAAATTATAAACACGGTAAGTTATGTTTTCCCTTTAGGTTTGTTATTTTCAAATCAATCATATGGTTGCCAAGTGTCCTCACGGTAAGTTATGTTTTCCATAAAACACTCGTTTCACAAAACTTAAAAAAGACCTATTTCGACTAGTAGAAAGCGAGAATTTCCTTACCATTCAACGTGAGAGCTTTATTTGTCTAGGCCTTTAAGTCTTTTAAGGTAATTCGGACCTTCATTCTACTAACAGTTATGTTCCCCATGGGTTCACAGTCAAATAGACCCGTTCAGTTGTGGAAGAGCCTTCCCCAAAACTTTAAACCCATTCAAAAAATAATTTATGAAGCTATTTTTTTGTTGTGAAAATTAGCCCCTTAAAATGATTCATAGCGGTTTTAGGATTTCAGCCCCCTTTGATTTTCTATCCTGGTTCCGTTGGTTCCCGATGTATACATACATTATCTATCTTACATTTTAATTTTCACATAACGACATGAAAAATAGCTAGACAAAGTCATGTTCTCCGAAGTCCAAACAGAAAACATAGGAGAAGTACATGGAGTGGTCTTTACTGAATTAGTCATTCCCAAGTTTAACATGTGTTGCTTTGCATGCCACTGTTCTCGTTTTTATCTACATCTGTCCTCATTTTACCACCTCAACTCGCATTCTCTCTCTCAATATAAATATTCAAGATTCTCTCTTACATCTGCTAGGAACTTTGTTCTCAAATCATAAGATTGAAACCCTTCAGAACTAAAAAACAATGGCGGATCGTCATTCCGTCCAAGCCCAAGCTCAAAGAGTTTCAACCACAAGACCAGGTGGTGGAACCACCATGGTAACTTCCGGCGGCGGTGGTGGTACTATTCTCAAAAGAATTCAAGAGCATGCACCAAACTCAACCCAAGTTGTTGGGCTATTAACCTTAGTTATATCAGGTGGTATTTTACTATTTCTCACAGGATTAACATTAACAGCAACAGTTATGGGTTTAATCTTTTTCACACCATTGATTATCTTGTCAAGTCCTATATGGGTACCAGCAGGTACAGTTTTACTCATTGCGATTGCTGGGTTTCTATCCATGACTGGATTTGGTGTGTCTTTATTAGCTGTGTGTTCATGGATGTACAAGTATTTTAGAGGAAGACATCCACCGGGATCTGATCGTGTTGATTATGCTCGTAGTCGAATCGCTGATACTGCCAGTCATATGAAAGATTATGCAAGAGAATATGGTGGGTATTTGCAGAGTAAGGTTAAAGATGCTGCTCCTGGTGCTTAATTAGTTTAACATTACAGTCTCCAGTTATTTAGTTGTTATAAATGCTAATCTTCATGTATACGTTTTGTGAGCGATGATGATGACGACGACAAAGGAATCAATAAGATTTTTCTTTAAGTTTTGTCCTGGGTTTTGGTTGTTGTTTGTGTTGTTTCAATTTTGGATTTTCAATTTTGCTATGAAGGGGAAAAAGAGATCTGGAGTTTCATATTTTACATTTACTTTGAAGTTGCAATGAAATCCTTGCTTTTGATATTATAAATTTAATTTATAATAGCTTGCACCCAGGGAAGTCAATCGGACCTTGGCCTCAGCAAGCTTTACACCCTTATGAAGTCAGTACTACGCCAAAATGAAATGTTCGAGGCATCAGACAACTTCGTTAATTAAGGTCTTGTTAGCCACCAAAATGAAACGAAATTTTAGAGGCATCAGATTCAGTTAATCAACTGATAAAGCTCTATAGGTAACAAAAGCGGGCCAAATTTTAGAGCGCTTAAATAGCCCAAACACAATAGTATTACCAGAATTCCTTTGGTGCAGGTTATCCAAGTTTGGGAAGCAAACGAAGAAAAGCAAACGAAGACGCAGTATCAGCGAAAATACTTTCATCCAAATTTTTTTTTACTTTCATCCAAATTTTTTTTTATTTCTTCAGCTGCGTCTTCGTTTGCTTCCGAAAAAAAGCAAACTAGAAAAAAGTGTCAAGGGATTCTTTCCATGTTGGATGAGGAATCCACTCACACTATCTCACATGTTGGGCGTCATTTTTGCAAATTGAAACCAAGAATTTGAAGCTAGTATTTTGAGGATATGTTCTTCTTACCAAGTTCTACATGCCTACCAAAAATGAGCGTATTCCGAGACGTATAACATCATCTACTACTTTGAAAATGAGTCGTTGAAAATATGTGGATTTATGGCCGTCGAAATTAGGACCTGTAGATTGTGAGGTTTTAGATTTCGGAATACGCTCATTTCTGGTAGGAAAATATAACTTGGTAAGAGGAACATATCCTCAAAATATTAGCTTCAAATCCGTTACGGTTTGGTTTTAATTCGCCAAAATGATGTCCAACGTGTGAGATAGTGTGATGATAAAAGTGTCAAGGGATTCTATCCGTGTTGGAGGAGGGATCTCCTCAAACTTTTATTATCACACTATCTCACATGTTGGGCGTCATTTTTGCAAATTGAAACCAAACCGTAACGGATTTGAAGCTAATATTTTGAGGATATGTTCTTCTTACCAAGTTCTACATGCCTACCAAAAATGAGCGTATTCTGAAACGTATAACATCATCATCTACTACTTTGAAAATCATCTGTTGAAAATATGTGGATTATTGGCCGTCGAAATTAAGACCGGTAGATTGTGAGGTTTTATATTTCGGAATACGCTCATTTTTGGTTGGAAAATATAACTTGGTAAGAGGAACATATCCTAAAAATATTAGCTTCAAATCCGTTACGGTTTGGTTTTAATTCGCAAAAATGATGTCCAACGTGTGAGATAGTGTGATGATAAAAGTGTCAAGGGATTCTTTCCATGTTGGAGGAGGGATCCCCTCACACTTTTATTATCACACTATCTCACATGTTGGGCGTCATTTTTGCAAATTGAAACCAAACCGTAACGGATTTGAAGCTAATATTTTGAGGATATGTTTTTCTTACCAAGTTCTACATGCCTACCAAAAATGAGCGTATTCCGAGACGTATAACATCATCATCTACTACTTTGAAAATGAGCCGTTGATATGTGGATTTCTGGACGTCGAAATTAAGACCGGTAGATTGTGAGGTTTTATATTTCGGAATACGCTCATTTCTGGTAGGAAAATATAACTTGGTAAGAGGAACATATCCTCAAAATATTAGCTTCAAATCCGTTACGGTTTGGTTTTAATTCGCAAAAATTATGTCCAACGTGTGAGATAGTGTGATGATAAAAGTGTCAAGGGATTCTTTCCATGTTGGAGGAGGGATCCCCTCACACTTTTATTATCACACTATCTCACATGTTGGGCGTCATTTTTGCAAATTGAAACCAAACCGTAACGGATTTGAAGTTAATATTTTGAGGATATGTTCTTCTTACCAAGTTCTACATGCCTACAAAAAATAAGCGTATTCCGAGACGTATAACATCATCATCTACTACTTTGAAAATCAGCCGTTGAAAATATGTGGATTTCTAGCCGTCGAAATTAAGACCGGTAAATTGTGAGGTTTTATATTTCGGAATACGCTCATTTTTGGTAGGAAAATATAACTTGGTAAGAGGAACATATCCTCAAAATATTAGCTTCAAATCCGTTACGGTTTGGTTTTAATTCGCAAAAATGATGTCTAACGTGTGAGATAGTGTGATGATAAAAGTGTCAAGGATTCTTTCCATGTTGGAGGAGGTATCCCCTCACACTTTTATTATCACACTATCTCACATGTTGGGCGTCATTTTTGCAAAATGAAACCAAACCGTAACGGATTTGAAGCTAATATTTTGAGGATATGTTCTTCTTACCAAGTTCTACATGCCTACCAAAAATGAGCGTATTCCGAGACGATTAACATCATCATCTACTACTTTGAAAATCAGCCGTTGAAAATATGTGGATTTCTGGCCGTCGAAATTAAGACCGGTAAATTGTGAGGTTTTATATTTCGGAATACGCTCATTTTTGGTAGGAAAATATAACTTGGTAAGAGGAACATATCCTAAAAATATTAGCTTCAAATCCGTTACGATTTGGTTTTAGTTCGCAAAAATGATGTCTAACGTGTGAGATAGTGTGATGATAAAAGTGTCAAGGGATTCTTTCCATGTTGGAGGAGGGATCCCCTCACACTTTTATTATCACACTATCTCACATGTTCGGCGTCATTTTTGCAAAATGAAACCAAACCGTAACGGATTTGAAGCTAATATTTTGAGGATATGTTCTTCTTACCAAGTTTTACATGCCTACCAAAAATGAGCGTATTCCGAGACGTATAACATCATCATCTACTACTTTGAAAATGAGCCGTTGAAAATATGTGGATTTCTGGCCGTCGAAATTAAGACCGGTAGATTGTGAGGTTTTATATTTTGGAATACGCTCATTTTTGGTAGGAAAATAGAACTTGGTAAGAGGAACATATCCTCAAAATATTAGCTTCAAAACCGTTACGGTTTGGTTTTATTCGCAAAAATGATGTCCAACGTGTGAGATATTGTGATGATAAAAGTGTCAAGGGATTCTTTCCATGTTGGAGGAGGGATCCCCTCACACTTTTATTATCACACTATCTCACATGTTGGGCGTCATTTTTGCAAATTGAAACCAAACCGTAACGGATTTTGAAGATAATATTTTGAGGATATGTTCTTCTTACCAAGTTCTACATGCCTACCAAAAATGAGCGTATTCCGAGACGTATAACATCATCATCTACTACTTTGAAAATGAGTCGTTGAAAATATGTGGATTTATGGCCGTCGAAATTAAGACCTGTAGATTGTGAGGTTTTATATTTCGGAATACGCTCATTTCTGGTAGGAAAATATAACTTGGTAAGAGGAACATATCCTCAAAATATTATCTTCAAATCCGTTACGGTTTGGTTTTAATTCGCAAAAATGATGTCCAACGTGTGAGATAGTGTGATAATAAAAGTGTCAAGGGATTCTTTCCATGTTGGAGGAGGGATCCCCTCACACTTTTATTATCACACTATCTCACATGTTGGGCGTCATTTTTGCAAATTGAAACCAAACCGTAACGGATTTGAAGCTAATATTTTGAGGATATGTTCTTCTTACCAAGTTCTACATGCCTACCAAAAATGAGCGTATTCTGAAACGTATAACATCATCATCTACTACTTTGAAAATCAGCCGTTGAAAATATGTGGATTTCTGGCCGTCGAAATTAAGACCAGTAGATTGTGAGGTTTTATATTTCGGAATACGCTCATTTTTGGTAGGAAAATATAACTTGGTCGGATCAACATATCCTAAAAATATTAGCTTAAATCCGTTACGGTTTGGTTTTAATTTGCAAAAATGATGTCCAACGTGTGAGATAGTGTGATGATAAAAGTATCAAGGGATTCTTTCCATGGTGGAGGAGGGATCCCCTTACACTTTTATTATCACACTATCTCACATGTTGGGCGTCATTTTTGCAAAATGAAACCAAACCGTAACGGATTTGAAGCTAATATTTTGAGGATATGTTCTTCTTACCAAGTTCTACATGCCTACCAAAAATGAGCGTATTCCGAGACGTATAACATCATCATCTACTACTTTGAAAATCAGCTGTTGAAAATATGTGGATTTCTGGCCGTCGAAATTAAGACCGGTAAATTGTGAGGTTTTATATTTTGGAATACGCTCATTTTTGGTAGGAAAATATAACTTGGTAAGAGGAACATATCTTAAAAATATTAGCTTCAAATCCGTTACGGTTTGGTTTTAATTCGCAAAAATGATGTCTAACGTGTGAGATAGTGTGATGATAAAAGTGTCAAGGGATTCTTTCCATGTTGGAGGAGGGATCCCCTCACACTTTTATTATCACACTATCTCACATGTTGGGCGTCATTTTTGCAAAATGAAACCAAACCGTAACGGATTTGAAGCTAATATTTTGAGGATATGTTCTTCTTACCAAGTTCTACATGCCTACCAAAAATGAGCGTATTCCGAGACGTATAACATCATCATCTACTACTTTGAAAATGAGCCGTTGAAAATATGTGGATTTCGGCCGTCGAAATTAAGACCGGTAGATTGTGAGGTTTTATATTTCGGAATACGCTCATTTTTGGTAGGAAAATATAACTTGGTAAGAGGAACATATCCTCAAAATATTAGCTTCAAAACCGTTACGGTTTGGTTTTAATTCGCAAAAATGATGTCCAACGTGTGAGATATTGTGATGATAAAAGTGTCAAGGGATTCTTTCCATGTTGGAGGAGGGATCCCCTCACACTTTTATTATCACACTATCTCACATGTTGGGCGTCATTTTTGCAAATTGAAACCAAACCGTAACGGATTTGAAGATAATATTTTGAGGATATGTTCTTCTTACCAAGTTCTACATGCCTACCAAAAATGAGCGTATTCCGAGACGTATAACATCATCATCTACTACTTTGAAAATGATTCGTTGAAAATATGTGGATTTATGGCCGTCGAAATTAAGACCTGTAGATTGTGAGGTTTTATATTTCGGAATACGCTCATTTCTGGTAGGAAAATATAACTTGGTAAGAGGAACATATCCTCAAAATATTATCTTCAAATCCGTTACGGTTTGATTTTAATTCGCAAAAATGATGTCCAACGTGTGAGATATTGTGATGATAAAAGTGTCAAGGGATTCTTTCCATGTTGGAGGAGGGATCCCCTCACTCTTTTATTATCACACTATCTCACATGTTGGGCGTCATTTTTGCAAATTGAAACCAAACCGTAACGGATTTGAAGATAATATTTTGAGGATATGTTCTTCTTACCAAGTTTTACATGCCTACCAAAAATGAGCGTATTCCGAGACGTATAACATCATCATCTACTACTTTGAAAATGAGTCGTTGAAAATATGTGGATTTATGGCCGTCGAAATTAAGACCCGGTAGATTGTGAGGTTTTATATTTGGAATACGCTCATTTTTGGTAGGAAAATATAACTTGGTAAGAAGAACATATCCTCAAAATATTAGCTTCAAATCCGTTACGGTTTGGTTTTAATTCGCAAAAATGATGTCCAACGTGTGAGATAGTGTGATAATAAAAGTGTCAAGGGATTCTTTCCATGTTGGAGGAGGATCCCCTCACACTTTTATTATCACACTATCTCACATGTTGGCGTCATTTTTGCAAATTGAAACCAAACCGTAACGGATTTGAAGCTAATATTTTGAGGATATGTTCTTCTTACCAAGTTCTACATGCCTACCAAAAATGAGCGTATTCAAAACTTATAACATCATCATCTACTACTTTGAAAATCAGCCGTTGAAAATATGTGGATTTCTGGCCGTCGAAATTAAGACCAGTAGATTGTGAGGTTTTATATTTCGGAATACGCTCATTTTTGGTAGGAAAATATAACTTGGTCGGATGAACATATCCTAAAAATATTAGCTTCAAATCCGTTACGGTTTGGTTTTAATTTGCAAAAATGATGTCCAACGTGTGAGATAATGTGATGATAAAAGTGTCAAGGGATTCTTTCCATGTTGGAGGAGGGATCCCCTCACACTTTTATTATCACACTATCTCACATGTTGGGCGTCATTTTTGCAAAATGAAACCAAACCGTAACGGATTTGAAGCTAATATTTTGAGGATATGTTCTTCTTACCAAGTTCTACATGCCTACCAAAAATGAGCGTATTCCGAGACGTATAACATCATCATCTACTACTTTGAAAATCAGCTGTTGAAAATATGTGGATTTCTGGCCGTCGAAATTAAGACCGGTAAATTGTGAGGTTTTATATTTTGGAATACGCTCATTTTTGGTAGGAAAATATAACTTGGTAAGAGGAACATATCCTAAAAATATTAGCTTCAAATCCGTTACGGTTTGGTTTTAATTCGCAAAAATGACGCCCAACGTGTGAGATAGTGTGATGATAAAAGTGTCAAGGGATTCTTTCTATGTTGGAGGAGGGATCCCCTCACACTTTTATTATCACACTATCTCACATGTTGGGCGTCATTTTTGCAAAATGAAACCAAACCGTAACGGATTTGAAGCTAATATTTTGAGGATATGTTCCTCTTACCAAGTTCTTCATGCCTACCAAAATGAGCGTATTCCGAGACGTATAACATCATCATCTACTACTTTGAAAATCAGCCGTTGAAAATATGTGGATTTCTGGCCGTCGAAATTAAGACCAGTAAATTGTGAGGTTTTATATTTCGGAATACGCTCATTTTTGGTAGGAAAATATAACTTGGTAAGAGGAACATATCCTCAAAATATTAGCTTCAAATCCGTTACGGTTTGTTTTTAATTCGCAAAAATGATGTCTAACGTGTGAGATAGTGTGATGATAAAAGTGTCAAGGATTCTTTCCATGTTGGAGGAGGGATCCCCTCACACTTTTATTATCACACTATCTCACATGTTGGGCGTCATTTTGCAAAATGAAACCAAACCGTAACGGATTTGAAGCTAATATTTTGAGGATATGTTCTTCTTACCAAGTTCTACATGCCTACCAAAAATGAGCGTATTCCGAGACGTATAACATCATCATCTACTACTTTGAAAATGAGCCGTTGAAAATATGTGGATTTACTGACGTCGAAATTAAGACCGGTAGATTGTGAGGTTTTATATTTCGGAATACGCTCATTTTTGGTAGGAAAATATAACTTGGTAAGAGGAACATATCCTCAAAATATTAGCTTCAAATCCGTTACGGTTTGGTTTCATTTTGCAAAAATGATGTCCAACGTGTGAGATAGTGTGATGATAAAAGTGTCAAGGGATTCTTTCCATGTTGGAGGAGGGATCCCCTCACACTTTTATTATCACACTATCTCACATGTTGGGCGTCATTTTTGCAAATTGAAACCAAACCGTAACGGATTTGAAGTTAATATTTTGAGGATATGTTCTTCTTACCAAGTTCTACATGCCTACCAAAAATGAGCGTATTCCGAGACGTATAACATCATCATCTACTACTTTGAAAATGAGCCGTTGAAAATATGTGGATTTCTGGCCGTCGAAATTAAGACCGGTAGATTGTGAGGTTTTATATTTCGGAATACGCTCATTTTTGGTAGGAAAATATAACTTGGTAAGAGGAACATATCCTAAAAATATTAGCTTCAAATCCGTTACGGTTTGGTTTTAATTCGCAAAAATGATGTCTAACGTGTGAGATAGTGTGATGATAAAAGTGTCAAGGGATTCTTTCCATGTTGGAGGAGGGATCCCCTCACACTTTTATTATCACACTATCTCACATGTTGGGCGTCATTTTTGCAAAATGAAACCAAACCGTAACGGATTTGAAGCTAATATTTTGAGGATATGTTCTTCTTACCAAGTTCTACATGCCTACCAAAAATGAGCGTATTCCGAGACGTATAACATCATCATCTACTACTTTGAAAATCAGCCGTTGAAAATATGTGGATTTCTGGCCGTCGAAATTAAGACCGGTAGATTGTGAGGTTTTATATTTCGGAATACGCTCATTTTTGGTAGGAAAATATAACTTGGTAAGAGGAACATATCCTAAAAATATTAGCTTCAAATCCGTTACGGTTTGGTTTTAATTCGCAAAAATGATGTCAACGTGTGAGATAGTGTGATGATAAAAGTGTCAAGGGATTCTTTCCATGTTGGAGGAGGGATCCCTCACACTTTTATTATCACACTATCTCACATGTTGGGCGTCATTTTTGCAAAATGAAACCAAACCGTAACGGATTTGAAGCTAATATTTTGAGGATATGTTCTTCTTACCAAGTTCTACATGCCTACCAAAATGAGCGTATTCCGAGACGTATAACATCATCATCTACTACTTTGAAAATGAGCCGTTGAAAATATGTGGATTTCTGGCCGTCGAAATTAAGACCGGTAGATTGTGAGGTTTTATATTTCGGAATACGCTCATTTTTGGTAGGAAAATATAACTTGGTAAGAGGAACATATCCTCAAAATATTAGCTTCAAATCCGTTACGGTTTGGTTTTAATTCGCAAAAATGATGTTCAACGTGTGAGATATTGTGATGATAAAAGTATCAAGGGAGTCTTTCCATGTTGGAGGAGGGATCCCCTCACACTTTTATTATCACACTATCTCACATGTTGGGCGTCATTTTGCAAATTGAAACCAAACCGTAACGGATTTGAAGATAATATTTTGAGGATATGTTCCTCTTACCAAGTTCTACATGCCTACCAAAAATGAGCGTATTCCGAGACGTATAACATCATCATCTACTACTTTGAAAATGAGTCGTTGAAAATATGTGGATTTCTGGCCGTCGAAATTAAGACCGGTAGATTGTGAGGTTTTATATTTCGGAATACGCTCATTTTTGTAGGAAATATAACTTGGTAAGAGGAACATATCCTCAAAATATTATCTTCAAATCCGTTACGGTTTGGTTTTAATTCGCAAAAATGATGTCCAACGTGTGAGATAGTGTGATGATAAAAGTGTCAAGGATTCTTTCCATGTTGGAGGAGGGATCCCCTCACACTTTTATTATCACACTATCTCACATGTTGGGCGTCATTTTTGCAAATTGAAACCAAACCGTAACGGATTTGAAGCTAATATTTTGAGGATATGTTCCTCTTACCAAGTTCTACATGCCTACCAAAAATGAGCGTATTCCGAGACGTATAACATCATCATCTACTACTTTGAAAATGAGCCGTTGAAAATATGTGGATTTATGGCCGTCGAAATTAAGACCGGTAGATTGTGAGGTTTTATATTTCGGAATACGCTCATTTTTGGTAGGAAAATATAACTTGGTCGGATGAACATATCCTAAAAATATTAGCTTCAAATCCGTTACGGTTTGGTTTTAATTCGCAAAAATGATGTCTAACGTGTGAGATAGTGTGATGATAAAAGTGTCAAGGGATTCTTTCCATCTTGGAGGAGGGATCCCTCACACTTTTATTATCACACTATCTCACATGTTGGGCGTCATTTTTGCAAAATGAAACCAAACCGTAACGGATTTGAAGCTAATATTTTGAGGATATGTTCTTCTTACCAAGTTCTACATGCCTACCAAAAATGAGCGTATTCCGAGACGTATAACATCATCATCTACTACTTTGAAAATCAGTTGTTGAAAATATGTGGATTTCTGGCCGTCGAAATTAAGACCGGTAAATTGTGAGGTTTTATATTTTGGAATACGCTCATTTTTGGTAGGAAAATATAACTTGGTAAGTGGAACATATCCTAAAAATATTAGCTTCAAATCCGTTACGGTTTGGTTTTAATTCGCAAAAATGATGTCTAACGTGTGAGATAGTGTGATGATAAAAGTGTCAGGATTCTTTCCATGTTGGAGGAGGGATCCCCTCACACTTTTATTATCACACTATCTCACATGTTGGGCGTCATTTTGCAAAAATGAAACCAAACCGTAACGGATTTGAAGCTAATATTTTGAGGATATGTTCTTCTTACCAAGTTCTACATGCCTACCAAAAATGAGCGTATTCCGAGACGTATAACATCATCATCTACTACTTTGAAAATGAGCCGTTGAAAATATGTGGATTTCTGGCCGTCGAAATTAAGACCGGTAGATTGTGAGGTTTTATATTTCGGAATACGCTCATTTTTGGTAGGAAAATATAACTTGGTAAGAGGAACATATCCTCAAAATATTAGCTTCAAAACCGTTACGGTTTGGTTTTAATTCGCAAAAATGATGTCAACGTGTGAGATATTGTGATGATAAAAGTGTCAAGGATTCTTTCCATGTTGGAGGAGGGATCCCCTCACACTTTTATTATCACACTATCTCACATGTTGGGCGTCATTTTTGCAAAATGAAACCAAACCGTAACGGATTTGAAGATAATATTTTGAGGATATGTTCTTCTTACCAAGTTCTACATGCCTACCAAAAATGAGCGTATTCCGAGACGTATAACATCATCATCTACTACTTTGAAAATGATTCGTTGAAAATATGTGGATTTATGGCCGTCGAAATTAAGACCGGTAGATTGTGAGGTTTTATATTTGAATACGCTCATTCTGGTAGGAAAATATAACTTGGTAAGAGGAACATATCCTCAAAATATTATCTTCAAATCCGTTACGGTTTGGTTTTAATTCTCAAAAATGATGTCCAACGTGTGAGATAGTGTGATGATAAAAGTGTCAAGGGATTCTTTCCATGTTGGAGGAGGGATCCCCTCACACTTTTATTATCACACTATCTCACATGTTAGGCGTCATTTTTGCAAATTGAAACCAAACCGTAACGGATTTGAAGATAATATTTTGAGGATATGTTCTTCTTACCAAGTTCTACATGCCTACCAAAAATGAGTGTATTCCGAGACGTATAACATCATCATCTACTACTTTGAAAATGAGTCGTTGAAAATATGTGGATTTATGGCCGTCGAAATTAAGACCGGTAGATTGTGAGGTTTTATATTTGGAATACGCTCATTTTTGGTAGGAAAATATAACTTGGTAAGAGGAACATATCCTCAAAATATTATCTTCAAATCCGTTACGGTTTGGTTTTTAATTCGCAAAATGATGTCCAACGTGTGAGATAGTGTGATGATAAAAGTGTCAAGGGATTCTTTCCATGTTGGAGGAGGGATCCCCTCACACTTTTATTATCACACTATCTCACATGTTAGCGTCATTTTTTGCAAATGAAACCAAACCGTAACGGAATTGAAGCTAATATTTTGAGGATATGTTCTTCTTACCAAGTTCTACATGCCTACCAAAAATGAGCGTATTCTGAAACTTATAACATCATCATCTACTACTTTGAAAATCAGCCGTTGAAAATATGTGGATTTCTGGCCGTCGAAATTAAGACCAGTAGATTGTGAGGTTTTATATTTCGGAATACGCTCATTTTTGGTAGGAAAATATAACTTGGTCGGATGAACATATCCTAAAAATATTAGCTTAAATCCGTTACGGTTTGGTTTTAATTCGCAAAAATGATGTCAAACGTGTGAGATAATGTGATGATAAAAGTGTCAAGGGATTCTTTCCATGTTGGAGGAGGGATCCCCTCACACTTTTATTATCACACTATCTCACATGTTGGGCGTCATTTTTGCAAAATGAAACCAAACCGTAACGGATTTGAAGATAATATTTTGAGGATATGTTCTTCTTACCAAGTTCTACATGCCTACCAAAAATGAGCGTATTCCGAGACGTATAACATCATCATCTACTACTTTGAAAATGAGCCGTTGAAAATATGTGGATTTATGGTCGTCGAAATTAAGACCGGTAGATTGTGAGGTTTTATATTTCGGAATACGCTCATTTTTGGTAGGAAAATATAACTTGGTAAGTGGAACATATCCTAAAAATATTAGCTTCAAATCCGTTACGGTTTGGTTTTAATTCTCAAAAATGATGTCTAACGTGTGAGATAGTGTGATGATAAAAGTGTCAAGGGATTCTTTCCATGTTGGAGGAGGGATCCCCTCACACTTTTATTATCACACTATCTCACATGTTGGGCGTCATTTTTGCAAAATGAAACCAAACCGTAACGGATTTGAAGCTAATATTTTGAGGATATGTTCTTCTTACCAAGTTCTTCATGCCTACCAAAAATGAGCGTATTCCGAGACGTATAACATCATCATCTACTACTTTGAAAATCAGCCGTTGAAAATATGTGGATTTCTGGCCGTCGAAATTAAGACCGGTAAATTGTGAGGTTTTATATTTCGGAATACGCTCATTTTTGGTAGGAAAATATAACTTGGTAAGAGGAACATATCCTAAAAATATTAGCTTCAAATCCGTTACGGTTTGTTTTTAATTCGCAAAAATTATGTCTAACGTGTGAGATAGTGTGATGATAAAAGTGTCAAGGGATTCTTTCCATGTTGGAGGAGGGATCCCCTCACACTTTTATTATCACACTATCTCACATGTTGGGCGTCATTTTTGCAAAATGAAACCAAACCGTAACGGAATTGAAGCTAATATTTTGAGGATATGTTCTTCTTACCAAGTTCTACATGCCTACCAAAAATGAGCGTATTCCGAGACGTATAACATCATCATCTACTACTTTGAAAATGAGCCGTTGAAAATATGTGGATCTCTGGCCGTCGAAATTAAGACCGGTAAATTGTGAGGTTTTATATTTCGGAATACGCTCATTTTTGGTAGGAAAATATAACTTGGTAAGAGGAACATATACTCAAAATATTATCTTCAAATCCGTTACGGTTTGGTTTTAATTCGCAAAAATGATGTCCAACGTGTGAGATAGTGTGATAATAAAAGTGTCAAGGGATTCTTTCCATGTTGGAGGAGGGATCCCCACACACTTTTATTATCACACTATCTCACATGTTGGGCGTCATTTTTGCAAATTGAAACCAAACCGTAACGGATTTGAAGATAATATTTTGAGGATATGTTCTTCTTACCAAGTTCTACATGCCTACCAAAAATGAGCGTATTCCGAGACGTATAACATCATCATCTACTACTTTGAAAATGAGTCGTTGAAAATATGTGGATTTATGGCCGTCGAAATTAAGACCTGTAGATTGTGAGGTTTTATATTTCGGAATACGCTCATTTTTGGTAGGAAAATATAACTTGGTAAGAGGAACATATCCTCAAAATATTAGCTTCAAACCGTTACGGTTTGGTTTTAATTCGCAAAAATGATGTCCAACGTGTGAGATAGTGTGATGATAAAAGTGTCAAGGGATTCTTTCCATGTTGGAGGAGGGATCCCCTCACACTTTTATTATCACACTATCTCACATGTTGGGCGTCATTTTTGCAAATTGAAATCAAACCGTAACGGATTTGAAGCTAATATTTTGAGGATATGTTCTTCTTACCAAGTTCTACATGCCTACCAAAAATGAGCGTATTCCGAGACGTATAACATCATCATCTACTACTTTGAAAATGAGCCGTTGAAAATATGTGGATTTATGGCCGTCGAAATTAAGACCCGTAGATTGTGAGGTTTTATATTTTGGAATACGCTCATTTTGGTAGGAAAATATAACTTGGTAAGAGGAACATATCCTCAAAATATTAGCTTCAAATCCGTTACGGTTTGGTTTTAATTCGCAAAAATGATGTCTAACGTGTGAGATAGTGTGATGATAAAAGTGTCAAGGGATTCTTTCCATGTTGGAGGAGGGATCCCTCACACTTTTATTATCACACTATCTCACATGTTGGGCGTCATTTTTGCAAAATGAAACCAAACCGTAACGGATTTGAAGCTAATATTTTGAGGATATGTTCTTCTTACCAAGTTCTACATGCCTACCAAAAATGAGCGTATTCCGAGACTTATAACATCATCATCTACTACTTTGAAAATGAGCCGTTGAAAATATGTGGATTTCTGGCCGTCGAAATTAAGACCGGTAGATTGTGAGGTTTTATATTTCGGAATACGCTCATTTATGGTAGGAAAATATAACTTGGTAAGAGGAACATATCCTCAAAATATTAGCTTCAAAACCGTTACGGTTTGGTTTTAATTCGCAAAAATGATGTCCAACGTGTGAGATATTGTGATGATAAAAGTGTCAAGGGATTCTTTCCATGTTGGAGGAGGGATCCCCTCACACTTTTATTATCACACTATCTCACATGTTGGGCGTCATTTTTGCAAATTGAAACCAAACCGTAACGGATTTGAAGATAATATTTTGAGGATATGTTCTTCTTACCAAGTTCTACATGCCTACCAAAAATGA
This sequence comes from Papaver armeniacum, assembly GCA_023531295.1. NCBI lineage: Eukaryota > Viridiplantae > Streptophyta > Magnoliopsida > Ranunculales > Papaveraceae > Papaver > Papaver armeniacum. The sequence goes on from JAJJWW010001416.1 coordinate 208,170, forward strand.
GCGTATTCCGAGACGTATAACATCATCATCTACTACTTTGAAAATGAGTCGTTGAAAATATGTGGATTTATGGCCGTCGAAATTAAGACCTGTAGATTGTGAGGTTTTATATTTCGGAATACGCTCATTTTCGGTAGGAAAATATAACTTGGTAAGAGGAACATATCCTCAAAATATTATCTTCAAATCCGTTACGGTTTGGTTTTAATTCGCAAAAATGATGTCCAACGTGTGAGATATTGTGATGATAAAAGTGTCAAGGGATTCTTTCCATGTTGGAGGAGGGATCCCCTCACACTTTTATTATCACACTATCTCACATGTTGGGCGTCATTTTTGCAAATTGAAACCAAACCGTAACGGATTTGAAGATAATATTTTGAGGATATGTTCTTCTTACCAAGTTCTACATGCCTACCAAAAATGAGCGTATTCCGAGACGTATAACATCATCATCTACTACTTTGAAAATGAGCCGTTGAAAATATGTGGATTTATGGCCGTTGAAATTAAGACCTGTAGATTGTGAGGTTTTATATTTCGGAATACGCTCATTTTTGGTAGGAAAATATAACTTGGTAAGAGGAACATATCCTAAAAATATTAGCTTCAAATCCGTTACGGTTTGGTTTTAATTCGCAAAAATGATGTCTAACGTGTGAGATAGTGTGATGATAAAAGTGTCAAGGGATTCTTTCCATGTTGGAGGAGGGATCCCCTCACACTTTTATTATCACACTATCTCACATGTTGGGCGTCATTTTTGCAAATTGAAACCAAACCGTAACGGATTTGAAGCTAATATTTTGAGGATATGTTCTTCTTACCAAGTTCTACATGCCTACCAAAAATGAGCGTATTCCGAGACGTATAACATCATCATCTACTACTTTGAAAATGAGCCGTTGAAAATATGTGGATTTCTGGCCGTCGAAATTAAGACCGGTAGATTGTGAGGTTTTATATTCGGAATACGCTCATTTTTGGTAGGAAAATATAACTTGGTAAGAAGAACATATCCTCAAAATATTAGCTTCAAAACCGTTACGGTTTGGTTTTAATTCGCAACAATGATGTCCAACGTGTGAGATATTGTGATGATAAAAGTGTCAAGGGATTCTTTCCATGTTGGAGGAGGGATCCCCTCACACTTTTATTATCACACTATCTCACATGTTGGGCGTCATTTTTGCAAATTGAAACCAAACCGTAACGGATTTGAAGCTAATATTTTGAGGATATGTTCTTCTTACCAAGTTCTACATGCCTACCTAAAATGAGCGTATTCCGAGATGTATAACATCATCATCTACTACTTTGAAAATGAGCCGTTGAAAATATGTGGATTTCTGGCCGTCGAAATTAAGACCGGTAGATTGTGAGGTTTTATATTTCGGAATACGCTCATTTTGGTAGGAAAATATAACTTGGTAAGAGGAACATATCCTCAAAATATTAGCTTCAAATCCGTTACGGTTTGGTTTTAATTCGCAAAAAATGATGTCTAACGTGTGAGATAGTGTGATGATAAAAGTGTCAAGGGATTCTTTCCATGTTGGAGGAGGGATCCCTCACACTTTTATTATCACACTATCTCACATGTTGGCGTCATTTTTGAAAATGAAACCAAACCGTAACGGATTTGAAGCTAATATTTTGAGGATATGTTCTTCTTACCAAGTTCTACATGCCTACCAAAAATGAGCGTATTCCGAGACTTATAACATCATCATCTACTACTTTGAAAATGAGCCGTTGAAAATATGTGGATTTCTGGCCGTCGAAATTAAGACCGGTAGATTGTGAGGTTTTATATTTCGGAATACGCTCATTTATGGTAGGAAAATATAACTTGGTAAGAGGAACATATCCTCAAAATATTAGCTTCAAAACCGTTACGGTTTGGTTTCATTTTGCAAAAATGATGTTCAACGTGTGAGATATTGTGATGATAAAAGTGTCAAGGGAGTCTTTCCATGTTGGAGGAGGGATCCCCTCACACTTTTATTATCACAATATCTCACACGTTGGACATCATTTTTGCGAATTAAAACCAAACCGTAACGGTTTTGAAGCTAATATTTTGAGGATATGTTCTTCTTACCAAGTTCTACATGCCTACCAAAAATGAGCGTATTCCAGAATGTATAACATCATCATCTACTACTTTGAAAATGAGTCGTTGAAAATATGTGGATTTATAGCCGTCGAAATTAAGACCGTAGATTGTGAGGTTTTATATTTCGGAATACGCTCATTTTTGGTAGGAAAATATAACTTGGTCGGATGAACATATCCTAAAAATATTAGCTTAAATCCGTTACGGTTTGGTTTTAATTTGCAAAAATGATGTCCAACGTGTGAGATAGTGTGATGATAAAAGTGTCAAGGGATTCTTTCCATGGTGGAGGAGGGATCCCCTTACACTTTTATTATCACACTATCTCACATGTTGGGCGTCATTTTTGCAAATAGAAACCAAACCGTAACGGATTTGAAGTTAATATTTTGAGGATATGTTCTTCTTACCAAGTTCTACATGCCTACCAAAAATGAGCGTATTCCGAGACGTATAACATCATCATCTACTACTTTGAAAATCAGCCGTTGAAAATATGTGGATTTCTGGCCGTCGAAATTAAGACCGGTAGATTGTGAGGTTTTATATTTCGGAATACGCTCATTTTTGGTAGGAAAATATAACTTGGTAAGAGGAACATATCCTAAAAATATTAGCTTCAAATCCGTTACGGTTTGGTTTTAATTTGCAAAAATGATGTCTAACGTGTGAGATAGTGTGATGATAAAAGTGTCAAGGGATTCTTTCTATGTTGGAGGAGGGATCCCCTCACACTTTTATTATCACACTATCTCACATGTTGGGCGTCATTTTTGCAAATTGAAACCAAACCGTAACGGATTTGAAGCTAATATTTTGGGGATATGTTCTTCTTACCAAGTTCTACATGCCTACCAAAAATGAGCGTATTCCGAGATGTATAACATCATCATCTACTACTTTGAAAATGAGCCGTTGAAAATATGTGGATTTCTGGCCGTCGAAATTAAGACCGGTAGATTGTGAGGTTTTATATTTCGGAATACGCTTATTTTCGGTAGGAAAATATAACTTGGTAAGAGGAACATATCCTCAAAATATTAGCTTCAAAACCGTTACGGTTTGGTTTTAATTCGCAACAATGATGTCCAACGTGTGAGATATTGTGATGATAAAAGTGTCAAGGGATTCTTTCCATGTTGGAGGAGGGATCCCCTCACACTTTTATTATCACACTATCTCACATGTTGGGCGTCATTTTTGCAAATTGAAACCAAACCGTAACGGATTTGAAGCTAATATTTTGAGGATATGTTCTTCTTACCAAGTTCTACATGCCTACCAAAAATGAACGTATTCCGAGACGTATAACATCATCATCTACTACTTTGAAAATGAGCCGTTGAAAATATGTGGATTTCTGGCCGTCGAAATTAAGACCGGTAGATTGTGAGGTTTTATATTTCGGAATACGCTCATTTTTGGTATGAAAATATAACTTGGTAAGAGGAACATATTCTCAAAATATTAGCTTCAAATCCGTTACGGTTTGGTTTTAATTCGCAAAAATGATGTCCAACGTGTGAGATAGTGTGATAATAAAAGTGTCAAGGTATTCTTTCCATGTTGGAGGAGGGATCCCCTCACACTTTTATTATCACACTATCTCACATGTTGGGCGTCATTTTTGCAAATTGAAACCAAACCTTAACGGATTTGAAGCTAATATTTTGAGGATATGTTCTTCTTACCAAGTTCTACATGCCTATCAAAAATGAGCGTATTCCGAGACGTATAACATCATCATCTACTACTTTGAAAATGAGCCGTTGAAAATATGTGGATTTCTGGCCGTCGAAATTAAGACCGGTAGATTGTGAGGTTTTATATTTCGGAATACGCTCATTTTTGGTAGGAAAATATAACTTGGTAAGAGGAACATATCCTCAAAATATTAGCTTCAAAACCGTTACGGTTTGGTTTTAATTCGCAAAAATGATGTTCAACGTGTGAGATAGTGTGATAATAAAAGTGTCAATGGATTCTTTCCATGTTGTTGAAACTATGAAATCCCTCAAACTATGAAATCCCTGTACATATTGAGTACAGACTAAAACATTTGTCTGGATATATGGTATTATGCGCCAGCGCCAAGCTATTGTGGATGGTTGTAAGTAAGAATTTGATATATTCATTACGACCACTATTACTTCCAATTGCAATAAAATTCTTGCTTTTAATTCAAAATTTTCGTTAAAACCAAAACCATTAGGCATGGAAATGTTTTACAAAATTTAATGTAAAAGATAACCTACTGCTGAAGAGTAACAAGATTTAATGTAAGAGATGGCCAATTGCGGAAGATTTAATATATAACCACCTCCTCCCATTACCACCGTCGCTCACCACCACCGACCACCACTACCACCGCCACCTCTATATATAGATTAATTTAAATCATTAACAAAACAAAATCAAAATCAAAATTATAACAAACCCATTACTTTTCATTCGTTTTGCGTTGAAAAAATGAAAGGTAATCATCAAAATGAGTTGAAAATGGAAGTTACAGAGAGAAGTTCGGCTAGGAATTATGTGAAATTTTTTTTCAAACTAGCTGAACTCAACTTTAATTGAGGTTTTTTTTTTCAGAGAAAAATTCGGTTACGTCGAAAAAAAAAGGTCCAAGCCGAACTCATAGTTCGGTCGTTACGTCGCAAAAAGTTCGGTTACATTGCAATTTTTTTCTCCTAACCGAACTTTCTCTGAAAAACCTGCATATTGAGTTCGGTTACGTCGCAATTTTTTTTTCCTAGACGAACTCCTAGTTCGGTTACGTCGCAATTTTCTTTTCCTAACCGAACTTTTCTCTGAAAGAAAAAACTCCATTAAAGCTGAGTTCGGCTACCTGTGTTTTCAGAAATATTAGCCGAACTACACTTGCAGATGATTTCCGCTACATGTTCTTCAGATTTCGTAGCCGAACTTTTTTAACCAAACCAAAATTAATTTGTAAATTGTTCGTTTTTAGGAATGTTTTGGTCAATTCAAGCACCGTTAACTAAATTTGAAATATCCATGAGTACCCAAAACATCATACTCTTGTTGTGGCTCTTATTGAAAAAAAATCTTAACTTTTTTTCTTCCAAAACCCTCATTTTCATTATCACCTTCATCTTCATCTACTCCCTCTCAATAACTCTTCTTTGAGGTGGTCGGTGGTGGTGGTGGTCGGTGGTGATGGGAGTAGATGAGAGGGAGTTATATATAGAGGTGGCAGTTAAACAAAACCACCACCACCACCACCGACCACCTCAAATCACCACCACCGCCATCTACTCCCTCTCACTTATCCCTCAATAAGCCAATTTAATCCCACTAATCATTAATTAACTCACTAATTATTACACTAATTTAATTATTAAGGGCAAGTTTGGTATTAAAAAAAAACTTAGATAAGGGGTGACTCATTATTACTTCTAATATCCACCCAAAAAAATGGGAATAGTCCCCCACCATTTTTGAGTAGTCTCCAAAAAAACGGTTCTTTAGTTTTGTTACCTTGCCTTACTGCCTTGCCCATAGGGCTGCACATACTCCGCTACGGCCCGGTTCTCTTATGGAACCGGTGTCTGTACCTGGTGTTGACCGGTACCTCCTTTTGAGGACCGGTACCTGTACTTGTACCTGGTGTTGTACCGGTCCTCCGGTACCGGGTTTTTACCCTATGTCCTTCCTTGTAATGATTCCTAAGTAACTCCTTCGCTGCAATGATTCATAGCATTCATCAATCACTCACTCCAACAGTTAACATTTACCCATACATTTTCACTCTTCACTGTTTATCACCAACACCAAAAAGGCAAAATCCCAATTCTCCAGCACAATACCACAAGAAAATTCCCCCAAAACCCCATCAATTCCATCACAAGCACTTTCCATTGAATGAGATAAGGGTAAAAACCATACATCAATCCTTGTAAAAATACAAATAAAACCCAATGAAAATCAGAACTAGTGGAATCAATACAAATCGATCTCAATAGAACCCTAAATCATACAATTAAACACATTAATCAAACATGCAAATAATAATTAAGAACCTTAATTGATTGTATATTATCTGTTGATGTTGTTGTCGAACTCAGAAATTGGGAGAAGAAAGGGGATCTGGGCTGTGGTGTAGAGACAGAGAATAAGGGAAGAATACGGTGGTTGTTATCATAGGTTAATCTGAAATTGAGAAATTAAAGACTGACAAGACGTTGTTGTTGATGGATTTGATCAATCTGGCTGTTGTTGCTACAACGGATGAAGATGGAAAATATTGTTGTTGTTTGAATCAAGGATATAGACTGGGAGATGGTTGAGATTGAGGAAAGTTTGTTTCAATTTGAAATTGAGATGGAAAGATGGTTTAGTTTGAGGGATGTTTCGCTGATGAAGAAGGTTGTGGTTGTGGTGGTGGTGGTGATACAGACTCAGAGATCGTGAGGAAGAAGAAGTGAATGGTTGTTGTTGGAAGAAAAAAAGAAAGCAGTAAGAGAGATGGTCGATAGATAAGATATGGCTAGTTACAAGACCTAGGATCGACGGTTATGATTAAACTCTAACCAAGATATTAACGACTAATAATCACCGGTACATATGGTCCGGTTCAAGTCCGGTCCTCCCCAAGAACCGGTGTATGTACCGGTTTAGGCCGGTTCTCAAATCTCAGTACCGATGTCTGTACCGGCTAAACCGGTTCCGGTCCGATTCCGGTTCGATATTTCCGGTTCCATTCTGGTCCAAGTCCTCTCAACCGGTTCTTGTGCAGCCCTAGACAATAATGTCATGTGGTACGGAGTCTATGTAAACAACAAGTGTGACGGGCTTTAGACGCTACCCCTTCTCAAATCTCCGAGCTTTAATAATGTACCAATTTTTTTTTCAATAAAAACCTCTATATGATTTCTCAAATCTCCGAGATTTAATCATGTACTAATTTTTTTTTTCTTTTAAAAAACCTCTATATGGCGGTAGCAGTGCGCGGCACATGCTTTTTAAGAACCTCTCAGTTCTTGATGAGTGGCTAGTTAATTAGTTGATCTACTAAGAGCAAGTCTTATGGTGGAATCCAAGCAATTCCAAGCGTGGAAAAATCATGGAATGTCAAGTCTATCGGCTTCCAAGTTGGGGTTTTCCACAAAAAATCCAAGAAGGGTTCCATGGTTTGGTGGAAAGGTTCGTGGAATCCATCTAAACGCCAATAAGATTGGCGCTAAAAAAACGCCATTAAAAATTGCGTTTTTTTTTTTAATTCGTAGATTTAAGATGAGTTGTTGAAATCTAACGGCTGGAAAAAAAGCTTCATTCTTATTGGCGTTTTTTTAGCTCCAATCTTATTAGCGTTTTTTTAGCTCCATTAAGAATGGAAGATAGATGAATTTCACCATAAGACTTCTCTTAAAAAAAAATTGTTTGTGTCTATTCCACCATTACGGGTTCACTCGGGAGTATAAATTTTTAGCGCTGAATCAATGGAAAAAAAAGGAAAAAAAATCCACGGTTCCAAATGCTAAGGTTGAACACTATTTGAAATTTATACGTGGAAGATGGAAGATAGATATTGTTCACAATTTCACGTGAGTAATTATTTTGATATTCAAAAGACTTCTGATCTTTTATTTTTTTACTTAAAAAATTATTTGTGTCATGTTTGCCAACATGAAAATAAAATAAAAAATACAAGTAAATAAAATTTTTCCCTATTTATTGTTCCATCATACCATAATTTCAAACTTCAAAAAGAATATTTCATCTAACAAGTACATATAAAAAGCAATCCAACTCCATGATGGTGAATACTTTTGTTCGGGAGTATAAAACTTAGATTTTTCCCTACTATAGATAAACACTATTTATTTATTTTTTCAAAATGTGAGAGTTATAAAATGAAGAAAAAAAAGGATAAATGTGAGTTGAAAAAATAAACTTATAATAGTAAATCAAAACATGTGTAAGATTCTTTCTCAATCATATTGATAACATAATATTGAAGAAATTCGTGGATAAAAAGATTTCACACCAACTATGCTAAGTAGTGCATGAACATCTAGTGTTACTCAAGTAATTTGGAGTTTTAAAGAGCATATTATTGATATTTGTATCTACATAAATTCAACTAACCTTCCGAAGAAAAATTATTAGTTTCTTGTGTCTTTTCCTTACAAAGAAAATACCCTATATGTATCAAAGTTTGTATTCAAATTAAAAAGTCATCAACTTAACACAAAAATATAAAAGAACCCAAGTTAAATCAATACTTGCATAAACAAAATAAGAGAATTTTATAATTATTAAATATCTTTAAAATCACTATTAGAGATTTAATTGCATGCCCCGCATAGCGGTAGGAGGAAATCACCAGATTAATTTGTAGAAATTTCACTTGGATATGTAGCAATTCAGAGAAGTTTACACTGGTGGTGATGCGTTCCATCTAAGTGTTGTTCGATTGATTATTTTTTTAGAAGGTTTCGGTTTTCATTGGACGAGAAGAACTAGTTGACATCCAAATGTTTTTTTCTTCTTCTTAATTTTCATGTATTTTAATCGAGTTTATATTAGCATTAAGACGATCAAACACATTTCTAATTTATACTAGTCAATTACTACTCATCAAAACCGGCCAGTACCACAAACCACCAGATATTACTTCTTTCTCCACCACCACCATTTTCCATGTGTCAATTAATTTATTCAAAATTTTAAAAATCATGAGTACGAACGGTTTTATGTCAAAAACAACCAACTATACTTTTCACAATACAATGTTACCCATCATGTAAAAAAATTTATTATTTTTGATTCAAAAAGAAAACTAATAAAAACCAAAACTAATGTTCTCCACCACTTTGTAACACATTCCACCGCTTCCACCACTTACTTCTTCCTCTACTTTTCAAAATTATTACTTATTTATGGAGATATGTATTAATATTAATTAAGGGATATTTATGATGTAAAATTAATAAATCATTTATCATGAGTCTTATGTTGATTTATCTTTTTTATCAATTCCAACCAAGGTGGAACAATGGTTAGAGGCCACTCTTATGACACAATAGGTCATGAGTTCGAACCTCCATGTTATAATTTTTAAAATTCAATATCTTGACTTGTGCACTGAGGAGGATGTCTTAATTTGTGATTTATCTTTGGGATAAATAGGAATCTTTGATCTTTGTGTGTCTTAATTTGTGGGGATAAATAGGAATCATGTAACATACGAGTATAATTTGTTGGATATTTTCAATAACATGGAAAACAAAACGTTTTTTCGTTTTTGGTTTGCCACTATCACGGGGAGCGTCCGGTGCCGAATAGATGCAATGGATTTTTTTTGTTGGAGATGAAAAGGCATCTCCAAAGGGTGTGATGGTTCACAAAAGACACATCCATTCCCATAAGGCACTATTGATGTCTTTTGGTAGTGAAGAGGCATCTCCAATAGGCATGAGTTCCCTATAAGTAGTGATGATTTGTTTTCATTCATACAATGAAAAACATCAAATGATCAATTCAACATGTTTTCTCTCTTTCTAAAGCATCATCAGAATTCTTTCTAGTGTGTTCTTGATTGGGTCAAGGGATGCAAACCTTGAATCCAATTTCTCTCGTTGTAGGGCTTTCATTGTATCTGAAGGCATTATTTCGCATACCTGTTGCAATCGCCAATTGATATTGGGAGGGTAGAAATAATCGTCTAAAATAAATCTTATGAGCCTTGAAAGTTTGGAGTACAACAATCTCTTGTATTCATTTCATCCTCCGTTTTTACCCAATTTTTTCCAACAGTTTTAGATGATTAGTTTCTCGAACAATGGAGGATGAAACTTCAACCGGCTCACACTGTGAAATTTTCTAAGAACATGTACTTGCTGATGTTTGCAACAAAAGGTTTCCTTATGTCGTCATCGGTGTGATATATCTGGGAGATGATTAGTATCCAGGAAATATGACAAGATTGTGTTTTTACGGGAGGAAATGAATGTGAACAAGCATGTTACGGAAGACTTCGGCATGGTTGCGATCTGTAACCAAACAGATAAGTCTTTATCTTTCTCTTTCAGTGTTAAATTTTGATCCGTGATGCATGCATTCAAGATTTATTGAATGTCTTAGTCTAGCATGCATGATGTATGCCGTTGCATACTATTGAATCTTCCATGAATGCATCCATGGTTGAATTTTTCTTGAAATAAAATATCATGATAGCTCTGTATGATTTTGAGAAATTGCTCTTTCATGAATAATGAGTACCAAAGGGTGTCTAAATAGAAGAAAACCCTACAGGATATAAAGATATATGAAACATTTGGGTTTTGTTGGATTCTAATCCAGTAACCGTTTCTATTCCGATGAAAATCTCTTCCTAAAGAGAATAGAGGAAGATATTATTTATTTTTTAATTTCTTATTTGCCTGACAGGGTAACAAGAAATTGAGATCTTCTTTGCCTGACGAGGTAACAAGAAAGATCAAAAGGGTATCTTAGCGCCTTCCGGAATGAATCATGTTTACGGTTTGCAAATTAAAATTGTGTGTATGTTTATTTTTGTGTTTACTAAAATGGAGAGAATAAGGGTCTTATTTTTTCTGAATCTAAAGATTGCCTTAGAAATCTTGTGGTGATTAGTGGAAGTTAGATCATGTTTACATCTCTGCTCATATATAGCTTGCAGTTGATATCATGCATGAGTCACGAACATCATAACATGAGCATGTGATTTTGATTGATATTATGGTGTATAGATTATGCACTGACACTACGGGAAAAATCATCATTGACGACACTTTATTAGCGTTGTAGTACCCCTACGACAACGCTTTTTTATGTATTGTGTAGGTGGGGTATTGTAGAAAGTCCAAGCTTTTCTACAATACTTGAATATGAGTTGTAAAGTGTGATGTGATTCATGGTTCTACAATATTTTCTGAAGTTGTGATTTTCTTTCGATTTTTTTGAAAGCCTAACACAACCCTTGATTGTGTTGTAGGAATATCTTGGACAACACAAGTTTTGTATCGTGGAAACATATGTAACAACAAATACTAGTATTACGAATAAGATTTGCACGTCACTTGTGTGAGTTGTGGAACTATCTTGGACAACACATAGTTATGTTGTAAAGAAACTTTTCGCAATATCTGGGTTGTGTAGTTGAAAACTGGAAGACAACATCTATTTGTATTGTGAATACTCTTTTGTCATTACACTTCCTAGAGTTGTACAACTATCCTGAACAACTCCTACTTATGTTGAAAAATTTGTTTTTACAATTATTGTGGTGAGTAGTAAATGTTTTTAACACAACACTTATTAGTATTGTGATTATGACAGTTAGTACACTTGTTGGAATTGTAAAACTACCATGATACAACTATACTATGTGTAGTAGAAATTTTGTAACACCACTCTTACTAGTATTGTATGACTATCTTGGACAGCACAAGTAAGGTATCTTAGAAACATATAAAACAATAGTTATTATTATTATGAATAAGATTTGCACGACAGTTGTATGAGCTGTGGAACTATCTTAGACAACACATAGTTATGTTATAAATAAGCTATTTCACAATATCTGGGTTGTGTAGTGTAAATCTCTAACACAACTGTCTATATGTCAATAAGGCCCTACATATATCACTTTTGGCACTTTGTTTATGTTGTGAAATGTGAAGAAACAACAACTAGATTAAACTGAAACATAAAATGGCTCGAAGATGAAAGATTCATTGAAATTAAACCAAACCCAGTGTAACAACATTCACATACCCATGTAATATAGACAAAAGATACAAAAAAGTAGCAGTGATGATGTTTGTTACCAAAAGTTAAGTCTCAAAGATGATTTAAGAAGTCTACTGGTAGGAAATTCTATCCTTGGTCCATGTGATAAAATTTGAAACAGCGTCACCAACATATTTGACTTCTTAAGTCACCTTGTAGACATGAGCATCCTCCACATAAGCAACCTTCACACATACAGTGTAGGCTCCAAGACCTATTGGCATTCCATGTATCTCCTTACTTGGATCTGTTTCAGCAATTTCAGCCTCCGCAACCACCTCGCCCTCCTTGTACCAGCTTAACAGCTTGCAAGCTTGGAATCTCTTTGGCACTTGGACCTCATTTGGTCTGCTGACAGGACTTGGAGTGGTATGAGTTGAGTCTCTTTCATTGCAGAGAACATCATAATAATTCCCTAGAATCATCATAAAAATCACATCTATACAGAACATATTGACAAACTAACATATCAAATCCTATTAACAATCAAATCCTATTATCATTTCAAATACTAAATAAAGCATGTGAATAAATCAAAATCATTTGATACACACAATTTGAGTTGACACACTCTAGCAAGGAAAGAACCTGAGTTGATAATTATTGACACACATACTTATTATCATTTCAAATACTTATATATCATCAACCAAACATATTAAACATACCTGTTGATGGTGGATTTTCATTTAAGGTTAAATTTGTAAGTAACCAGAAAATCATGCGCTGACATCTTGTAAAAGATAAAGCCGTTTATAAGTGACGGATACTCCTCACTTAATTCACCAAGAATGGAGCATGTAGCAACAATCCCATTGCAGTGAATACATGAAATTCCTCCAGGTTGGAGCATGTAGCAACAATCCCTTCCTGTGAATTTCATATCAGCCTTGTATTTCTGTACTCATTATCGGTGTGGCATGACGATCGAGTGTTACTCTTACGAGTAACACGAACCTCAAGCACTATAATGAATCATTATCGGTGTGGCATGACGATCGAGTGTTACTCTTCTGAGTAACACGAACCTCCAAACACTATAATGAAACCATGTACGAAATACCCGTACAGCTGATTCTCGGTGTGTTATACTAGCCCGAGCCCTCTCGGTGTGTTATACTAGCCCGATTGAGCCCCTCTCGGTGTGTTATACTAGCCCGATTGAGCATCAGGACTTGGCTGTATCAGTCTCCGGATATGATCTCGATCGCAGATCATCCAACTCCACAAGCATGATTGGATGACCACAGATCAATTCCATCACCCTAAGCATGGTATGGAATACCCACGGCCTTAGCTTGCCGGATATGATCGATCGCAGTCATCCAACTCCACAAGCATGATTGGACGACCCGGATCAATTCCATCACCCCCAAGCGGTATGGAATACACACGGCCGACCCCGCATGGTCGACCATTGGCCTTTGCTTGCCAAGAAACCGTCCATACCAAGCATTATGGGCGGAAAACCCTAAATTAGGGTTTGCGGCATATTACATGTGCCGCAAAAAGGTCTCAACCATCCATCTTCGCAGGTATAGATGGAGGGTGTAGATGTATACTCAAAGGGCCCGGAGCATGTCGAAACAATCACCATGTGACCGCCTACACACTTGACCGAGTCGGTCAAAACCAACCATGGTTGGTTACAACACATTCGTCCACGAAATAGCATGGTCGCGCGGCTTTGAAAGCCAAAATTAGGGTTCAAGCCATCACGCGCGTCCATCTTCTCCGGCACGAATGGAGGGTCACAGATTAGATTAAGCGGTCCGGTCATACCCGGCATGACCACCGTGGGCCCATCTACCTCTTCATGCGGTCGGCCAAGGCATATCATGCGGCCAATCCAAACGCCCGCTCAAACATGCGTGGTTACACCTCCCAAATTGCAAATCGATCTCGACCACTCAACTTCACCGGACAGGTGGGTGGCTTAGATCACGTTTTCATGGGACGGTGAGACATGGGCGTGAACATCGGCCTACCATCTTCACGCAAAACCAACCGGCCAAGACCGACCAAGCTAGGTCGTCTTGGAAAACGCCGGAAGAGAGTATGGCGCGCGGCTTCTTGCGGTATCAAACTCTTATCGCAAAATCGATCTCGACCACTCCTCTTTCTTAGGTCAAATTGAGTGGCCCCGGATCGCGCTTTCATGAGGGAACGGAATACGGGCGCCTACACCATCATGCCTTCAACACGCATGCATGGTCGGTCCTCTCAAAATCCTTCCCATGCTTGGTTTCGACCAAGTGAAGAGTGATGCTCGCGCACCTCTTTAAAAACCCTAATTTCATCAACGGTCGCGGATGAGTGTCTCAAACATCATCTCATCCGTCCGACTTCACCCGACTTGGTTATACAACCACAGTGGGAGTTATTTGGTTAGTGAGGAGTCATTACCCATCACTTTACCACACCATAATGCGATACTGCATAAAATACACACGATACTTCACAAGTATCGACTTTCGAATAACGCAGTTATTCAATTCAGCATTACATGCTATCTCTCGTGGATCCATGATCCACATTCCGGTTTATCAATCATGTCACAAACCGGGGGATACATCTTTGGGGTATTGGTCTGGCGGTTTACGGCGTGCGGCGTGCAACGCGCCATCACAAGAACGTGTTAGGAAGTCATGGACGGTTAGAGATGAACATGAAAAGTGGGCAAGACCGGTCGTGTGTTACCGGCACACAACTCCACTACTCCATCATTCCACTAACTCCACTTCCCACGAGAAACGTGAATGAGGCTCAATGACTTGTATAAATAGGTTCTCCGCCCTATTTCCAACAACAAGGCATAACGGAGAACAACACAAGTTCGGACAGACGTAAACCAAGTGTTAATACAAATCGTATTCAAACACCCCAGAGCACTGCTTGCATCAACCGCAAGCCTGCTCATCTTTCATTACAAGTCATAAGCAAGCCAACACCTTCACAATCTCAACACCTTCTTCGCTTCCCTCCCTAAGATCAACCCCATCTCCTTCACTTTGTGACCGAAACAAGTCTGGAACGGCCATTTCTTGGTTTAGGCCGGACTTGCCTGGATTGATCTCTCGAAATCTACAAGCACTCACCGCGCAAAGTGCATTTGTTGAAAGGTTTAAATTCATTCCTCATCCACACCCCAAATTACCAAATTCTGCAGGAGTAGTTTTCACCCATCAACAATTGGCGACCATAGTGGGAGATTAATCTCTCGGTTGTGAAATCAGTTTCTTCAATACCCAATCCTGTTTGGCTGAGTTCCGAGATGGTTGGTCTTAGGACTTCCTCAACAAATTCAAATCCCGGTCGAAGTTCCTCCAACGAGGATGCCCCTCTTCCCAACGGCGTGATCTCTTTGGCCGATGAGTGCCAAATATTGCATATTTATACACCTTTTTATTGGCACTTTACTCATCTTTTGTGCTCATAAATCGATATTATCCCAGATTCGTATTTTCTTTGTTTTCAAGAATAAATATTTGTATTAATTAATTTTGTGTTTTTAGGTAATAAATAAAGCTCGGAGAAACGAGGAGCCCAAAGAGCGAAGAATTGGAGTCGATCATCTATGGAGCGGATAGCCAAAGCCCACGCGCGAATCGGTTGCAACCCAACAAAGAAGACATGGGCTAGAGCTACCCCACGACCCGGATCCGAGCCCGTACACTTCAAGCCGTCAAGATCTCATCTTGCCGCATCCTCTGGTCGCTCCTCATGCGCATCGAAGTTTTGCTTCCGCTCAACATCGAATCACTCCAATACCGCTTACCATTCTCGGCCGTCGAGATCTCCATCGGCTTCATCCAACGCTCGGTGCGGCGTTTCATCATCATCCATTGTTCGTGCCTCACAACGAAACACCCATACCCCTATACCCCCACTCGACCTAACTCATTTCACTTCCACCTTCTCTTTCCTCTCCCACGCCTCTCTCGCAACAACCCTCGCAACAAACCTCCGACACCACCATCCCCTTCCTCGTGAGAGCCGCACCATCACCACCGGCTCCTCATATTACCATCACCTCCATTGCATAGCCGCCCCTAGTATTAATTATCTATTACATAGCTTCTCAATCCCTAGAAGCTAAATGATAGATAATTGAAACTAGGGTTTTCCACCAACACCACAAGCATGGCGTTCTCAGAGGCGAAGTGACAAGAGGGAAAGGCGATTCGGGGTATGGGTTTCAATTAATTTCTATTTTATAGAATTAGGGTTAGGTATTTTGGGGTGAAGCAATTGTATGTATAAATAGAAGTGTTGGATGTTCATAGAAAACACGCCTGGATTAGCCAGTGCAGTCACTTTAGTTTTAATTTTGTGTATTTTGTTATTTAATCATGTTTTAATTTAGTTATTAGGGTTTCAGTGAAACCCTAATTCCATACTGTGTTTCAAGCTCTGTTGATTTATCCTTGCATGCTTAATTTATAATTATGCTTTCAATTTTAGCACCCAATGCATTTCTTTCACAATGCATGCCAGGTATGCATTGTAGTCAGGGTATAAATGTATTGTGTGTGCTGCAGCTTAATCTTTAGACACAAAAACTAATTCTCTTGACTAATTGTGCTTCATTAGACAATTAGTACTCTAGGTTAGTATCCTCAGCTGATAATTGAAGTGTTATAAGGTGAAACATCCTAGTTAAGTGGTGGAATTGACACCCTACCCTTAACTGCCATAGGAACAAGGAGTTCAATTTAGTTGAGCACACAGTAGGAGTGAGTGGTGGAACTGAGACCTTAGCATCCCCTGTCACTTTATCATACCTTAGTTTAGGTTCACTTGATCACAACTCAGCCGTTTCGGCAACCAAAATATCTTTGTTACATTCTGTTACATTTTGTCACTTGTTATCACTAGAACTCAGTAGTTAGCAAGCCGTAGAATCAACTAGAGCACACCCTCGTCTCTGTGGATCGACCCGTACTTTCCGCGTCTCCAATAGACGCCGTGCACTTGCGGTATCACCGTAGGCCATTAAATTTACACATCATTCGAGGCCTACCAAGTTTTTGGCGCCGCTGCCGGGGACTTGGCGCGTGCCTTGTTGTTCTTGACTTTTCTTTATTTTTGCTTCTCACCTTGTACATAACTCATTTTTAATATTACTTGTAGCCCTGTTGTAGAGTAACTTAGCATTGTAAGTTTATATCCTGCATTGCAATTTTTGGCTTAATCATTTCTGTTTTAGTGTAACTTAAGAGTCATCTGTTTTAGTGTAACTTATAACTTTGCATCTATCAGCATATCATCAGCATTGTTAATTTGCATCTCAGCATATCACTGGTAACTTAGCAATCTGTGCATACTGCACAATAATCTGCACTGCTAGCATCATTTGGTCAATTAAGCTCTGTCCCACTCCATAGTGGTTTAGTCGTTTAATCATTTAGTCATTTAGTCATTTAATCTGCATTGCTAGTATAGTTTAGTCATCTTGTATTATTCTTCTTGCTTTGAACTAGCACTTGTAAAACCAAAAAAATCTTTGTTGAGTAACGGGTGCTCATTGTGAGTTCTGTGCAACCAAGGAAGAGGAGAAAGGAGCGACCGGTGGTAATGTACCTCTGACCTTGCTTGAATGAATGAAAATTATAACCATGAGCATCTGGTCACCTTGTGCATAAACCCTGTAAGCCAGTACAGCCTGTTGCTGCCTTGCCTTGGAATTTTAAGTTAGCTAAGCATGCTTATCTGTGCTTCTTTGACCTAAGAACCCTTGGCCTTGATAAGGCTTGTGACCAACTCCAGCCCCTGCTGCTGTGAGTTTGAGCCACAACAAGTACCAACATCTACCCTGTATTACTCGCACCTGTATTGTATGCCATGTAACCCTTGCTTTGGCCCGTTGAACCACTTCCTTTTTGAGTGTGCAACCCGAGACTCGTGTTGTGAGCATATCTGTGAAAAGTAGAGGCAACCGAGCTAGTTGCCTTCCCATTTGTTGAGTCTGCAGACTCTGTTGTCTGTGTCACCACTTGCATCTGAGTAGTTGCTCATTCCCCCGTGACCTTAGCTTTCATTCGCTTCGAGCCAAACTCCAGCCCCCATTTGTGAGTTGAGCTGTGGAATTTTAGCTACCCTGTGCTGTGGCTAACCTGAGCCAGACCAAGGAAAAGCACATAAGCTGCCAATCTTTACTGTGTGCTCGGTTACGCGAGGAAGTGTCACTGTGTGAATTTGTGTTATCCTCGTGTGCCTTTGTGAAACCTTGCCTTGCATTGCCCTTTTTTGGTGCCCTGAAGCTGTGAGCTTGAGTAAAAACTGAGTTTTGATTGCATGATAAAAATGTGTTAGGCGTTTTTCATACCTGAGTTGCATGAGCCACCTGAAGTTCACTCAGCTTGTAAACCTTAGTGAGCCATTTGCTCTGTAAATCTGTGTAACTTGTTGAGCCAGCCTGAGCATAGTCTTTTGCATTGGTGTATGAATCTGTGGTGCATAAACAGCCCCTAAAGCTTCAAGCTGTAAGCCACAATCCCATAGCCTAGTTGGCTGAAACCTGGTGAGCTAGAAACCTTGCTGCCATCACCATAACCTGTGAAACTTAGTGCATCTGAGAGGCCTGAACTTTGACAAGGCCTGTGCTATATCACCTTTGAGCCATTGTCTACCCTGTGCTGTGAATTTTTCTTGTGCTGTTTGAGAAATTGGGTCATTTATGTTGTGAGTTGTTATTTTTCTGTGCTTGGCCTAACCAGGTTCGCACTTGATCTGTCTTTGTGCAAGCATTAGTCGCAAGCACTGTCGTGTTTGTGTGCCCTGTGTTGATTTCACTAAGCACCCTGATCTGTGTCATTGTGTGTGAATTTGTGTGCTGTGGTGTGAATTACCCTGAGCTTAAACCTGGGCTCTGTGCAAGCCTGCTGCCAACCTGAGTTGCCTGCTGCTGGGCTACCTGAAACCCAAATCACTGAAATCCAACCTGGGCTGTGCAACTGGCTCTTCTCACAACTAAAGCCCACAAAAAGAGAACCAAAACTAAACCCACATACTGGGCCATCAGTCTGGGCTTGCACTCTGCATAACCGGAGCCCACAATCAAATTCTTTGGGCTGAAGACCAAGACCCACACTGCTGGGCTGACTGCACACAACTGGGCTGTGCAGTTCTACACAACAACTTGGGCTTACACCAAAACTCAACCCAATTCAATTCAGTTCTGGGCTATACTTTTTCAAACACCTCTGGGCTTAACAATTTCAAATAGCAACTGGGCTGAACATTCCCAAATAAACCAAAACCCAACAAAACCAAACTTACCCAACAAAACCAAACTTTCCCATTTAAACCAAAATTTCCCACATAAACCAAAGTTTACAAAAACAAAAAATGAACCCATTTAAACCAAACAAACCCACATAAACCAAATTAGATTGTGAGTTCAATTTGATAGACCATGTCAGGATTTTGGTCTGCATCTGGGGATGGAACAAATAAATCCCTTAGAGAGCTTGCTTACGGGCACCTTTCACAGGATGAACACCCCACATACCATAGTGACTTTAGGGAACTTTATGGGCCTTCTCGGTGGCCCTGATCTCACATACCCTAATCATTATGATCACATGTATCATCCATCACGAGTTGAGAATGAACACTCTCCTCATACCCAGTCATCACTTCTAGATCAATTGAAGCTCGACTATCCGCTTAGAAAGGCAATCACATGAGCGATCTGTCAAATCTAATCCCCTAGGCAATATGAAATGCATGCTTGCACCTTATGTGGTGGCTTAGACCACCCTGCTGAATCATTGTTATATCTTGCATGATTTTAGGCAGTCTAGGGAAAACCATGATAATCCAATGTACGAAGTGTCTAGAAGTGACTATTGGAACCATAATCAACCCGCACACATGCATCATTCACCACAGTGGGGAGATGAACAATTTTATACTCCCCAACTCCTAGTTTGCAATCAGCAATGGAAACACTCATGGAGCAAAATGCTAGGCTTGAAATGAATGCAATGCATGACCATCCATATAGCAACATGTCTGAATTTACCTTCTCTAGTGAACCTCATGCTCAACTATACAATGAATATCCATATGAGGAATGCATACCCACTAGTGAAGACTCTCCTTCAATGGAACAACTCAAGATGATTCTTCAAAGGAACTTTGATTGAGTTACAAAATGATAGGATTGAAAATAGTGTTTCTAGTCTTACTCATGCAACTAACATTGAATATGAACCTAATCTAGAGGTAGATGAGTACACTAAAAATACTACCATTTTGAATGAAGAGATGGATTTTTGCTATGATGATGATGATGATGATGATGATGATGAATATGAAGTGCATGTGTATTTTGAAAATGTAATAGAATCTTTAGGTTCAGAGACATTAAGTGTCTCTCCTGTGAACCCTATGAATGATGCTTCTTCTGATATTCATGCATGTGATATTGATGTGGAACCTGTGCAATTATCCTGTGAAAGTGAACATGATTTACCCTCTTTTGACTTTAGGAAAGTGTGTGACGGTGCAAATGATTTTATACATGAACACAACTTAGATGTACCTAACCTCTCTCCTGAGTCACAAATTGAAACTCCTCCACCAAACCTAGGTGTTGTTTGTCACAAAATTGCAAAACCAACTTTTCTGAAAATGCCTAACTTAGGCCTAGAACTTTGTGCTTCCCAAGTCCTCTTGGACTATTTTGCATCAAAGTATAACACCTTTAGGGAACCAGGTTGGAATGTGTATGTCTGCCTGTTATTAGTAAAACTCATTTTGAGTTAGACCTTTTGCATGATGTACCTTTAAAATTGCAAGATTTTGTGCTTTCAAACACACCCATTCATAAGTTTAGGTTTGGGGGAAACTCATTCCCATTTGCAGTCTTACTTGCACTCTCATATTATATTTGTGTAAGGCTGTTAATGTTTGTATATATTTTCTATTGGGTTGATCCTCAACTCTTTAGATTGTTAGTTTATGGTGAATTTTCATTGTATATATCCAGTAGGACTTGTTAAAATTTTTCTTTTCTTGATTCGGTTGAGTCTTCTTGCACATATATTATGCTAATCCGATATGATCTCCGTTGAGAATATTGGATTCTAGCCTTGATTTAATGAAGCTCAACCTTGCTCTTGCCGACATCCGGTAATCTCTTCCCTTTTTATCTTTTCAAAGATAGTTCTCGGTATGTGATTGTTTAAATTTTTTTCTATATGTAGACACATTGAGGACAATGTTTGATTTAGGTTTGGGGTACATTTGCATTTGCATTTAGAGTTTTTAGTCTTTTATTTTACCTTTATTAAAAAAAAAAAAAAAAAAAAAAATTCAAAAACTCTTTTTGTAAAAACCTCCAACTTTTAGAGATTTTAGAGTCACTAGCATGCTTTTAGCTATGTTTACATAGAGAGTTTTTGACCGAAATAACAAAAGTTAGAAGTCCTAAAACATAATCGGGTTTCTTAGTTGATTAGAGCGTTAAAATTGGATTTAACCATACCGAGGGCGAATTAGGTCTTGTTTAGATATTCGGTAGTAGAATTGTGATCACCCATAGTGGAGACTACCCATTTTACATCAAGCGAGGTACCGACCTTCACTCTTTGTGACTTTCTAGAAAAGCTTTTAGAGTGTGTGTCACCGTACGTCAATTCGGGTAGGAATGGTGAGCTACCCAACTTCGCACCACTTTCAAGACTACTTTTGATCTCTTGAGTGCTAATTCCGTCAATCATGAGGGTGACGTCTAAAGATGAAAACTCCTTCTAAATATCGATTTGCAGTTAGCATCTCTCTCTCTCTCAATCGGCAAGACCCATAGAAACACATCATCGTAAAGAATAGGAGCAGAATCGAATATTGAAAGAAAAATTGATATAGTCCAAGGTTTATGTACAACAAATAAAACAAAATAAGATTACAATTAATGAAGTTTGTGAAAAATTGAGTTTATCGTTTTATGGTAAAAAAAAAAAAAAAAAAAAAAAAAAAAATGTAGTTTATTTTCTGTGTCTAGTTACCACAAAGTTAAAAAAAAAAAAAAAAAAAAAAAAAAAAAAAAAAAATTTAAGTTTTTGTGAAGTTCAGAAGTTCGTCATCAATAGTTGAAGACTGAAGACCGAAGACCGAAGATTGAAGACGTTTCTATGGTTTCTTATGAGAGAGTGATATTAATTGCCGATCGGGTGAGAAGGGAGTGAGTACTCCCATCCTTGCTAATGGTTGATTTCCTTCCTTAGAGATCATCGGAAAAGATTCTTTTTGTCCACACTTTTGTGGAGTCTCCGATTTTATTTCGGAAGGTTATCCTTCTTACCTACAACGTGTGCGGGATTTCTCTCTTTACTCCCGCCCGCACACATGAGAGACTAAAAAAGCGATCTTTTTGAGTGCAATTATCATAAAACCCTAATGGTGAGGCGAAGTCGAGGCTTATGATCACAATCGAATCCGAGGTTCTTTCATATGGTATGGTTACTTCTCGCTCAAGACTTAAGGATGAGAATGCGTTCTTCGATAGTTCTAAACTCGTTACTAGCATGCGAAACTCTATGTCCTCATAGCTCCTTGGATGCTTGAGACTCTTTTACACTCTGAAGTTGGAGAAGGTTTTGTGGGTACACCTCTTGTAAACCCTCACGAGACTACAACTCGTCCACTAGGGACACCTAGGGGTTTAAAGGCTTAGTGCATACGCTAAATGCATTCGAGAGACCTACGACAAAGTGGTATAGTTAGGATTTCTTCATCTTTGTTTCACTTGAGGACAAGTAAAATTCAGGTTTGGGGTATTTGATGAGTGCCAAATATTGCATATTTATACACCTTTTTATTGGCACTTTACTCATCTTTTGTGCTCATAAATCAGATATTATCCTGCATTCGTATTTTCTTTGTTTTCAAGAATAAATATTTGTATTAATTAATTTTGTGTTTTTAGGTAATAAATAAAGCTCGGAGAATCTCGAGGAGCCCAAAGAGCGAAGAATTGGAGTCGATCATCTATGGAGCAGATAGCCAAAGCCCACGCGCGAATCAGTTGCAACCCAACAAAGAAGACATGGGCTAGAGCTACCCACGACCCGGATCCGAGCCCGTACACTTCAAGCCGTCAAGATCTCATCTTGCTGCATCCTACGATCGCTCCTCATGCGCATCGAAGTTTGCTGCTTCCGCTCAACATCGAATCACTCCAATACCGCTTACCATTCTCTCGTCCGATCTCCATCGCCTTCATCCAACGCTCGGTGCAGCGTTCTCATCATCCCCCGCTGTTCGTGCCTCACAACGAAACACCCATACCCCTATACCCCCACTCGACCTAACTCATTTCACTTCCACCTTCTCTTTCCTCTCCCACGCCTCTCTGCAACAACCCTCTGCAACAAACCTCCGACACCACCATCCCCTTCCTCCCGACGTGAGTCGCACCATCACCACCGGCTCCTCATCGTTACCATCACCTCCACTGCATAGCCGCCCCTAGTATTAATTATCTATTACATAGCTTCTCAATCCCTAGAAGCTAAATGATAGATAATTGAAACTAGGGTTTTCCACCAACACCACAAGCATGGCGTTCTCAGAGGCGAAGTGACAAGAGGGAAAGGCGATTCGGGGTATGGGTTTCAATTAATTTCTATTTTATAGAATTAGGGTTAGGTATTTTGGGGTGAAGAAATTGCATGTATAAATAGGAGTGATGGGTGTTGATAGAAACCACGCCTGGATTAGCCAGTGCAGTCACTTTAGTTTTAATTTTGTGTATTTTGTTATTTAATCATGTTTTAATTTAGTTATTAGGGTTTCAGTGAAACCCTAATTCCATACTGTGTTTCAAGCTCTGTTGATTTATCCTCGCATGCTTAATTTATAATTATGCTTTCAATTTTAGCACAATGCATTTCTTTCACAATGCATGCCGGGTATGCATTGTAGTCGGGGGGTATAAATGTATTGTGTGTCCGCAGAACTTAATCTTTAGACACAAAAACTAATTCTCTTGACTAATTGTGCTTCATTAGACAATTAGTACTCTAGGTTAGTATCCTCAGCTGATAATTGAAGTGTTATAAGGTGAAACATCCTAGTTAAGTGGTGGAATTGACACCCTACCCTTAACTGCTATAGGAACAAGGAGTTCAATTTAGTTGAGCACACATAGTAGGAGTGAGTGGTGGAACCGAGACCTTAGCATCCCCGTCACTTTATCATACCTTAGTTTAGGTTCACTTGATCACAACTCACCAAGTTTCGGCAACCAAAATATCTTTGTTACATTCTCGTTACATTTTGTCACTTGTTATCACTAGAACTCGTAGTTAGCAAGCCGTAGAATCAACTAGAGCACACCCTCGTCTCTCGTGGATCGGCCATTTGCCGCGTCTCCAATAGACGCCGTGCACTTGCGGTATCACCGTAGGCCATTAAATTTACACATCATTCGAGGCCTACCACTGGCGCAACAGGAGGAATCCCAACTATGAGCGAGTTGGCTCGGATACTTGAGACTCAGACGAGGAACATGGAGCTGATCAAAGAAGCGGTAAACGGCATACTTGACCTCCTCATCAAGATGACGTCGGAAATGAGCGTGCCAGAGACCTTTACACCGGGGACTAGTCCTCCTCAGATCAACAGTTTTACTACGAACCAGAGACCAGTAGATCAGGAAGCTGTGTCTCTAGTGGAAGACTTGTGTGAACTCTTGCACCTCTCAAAGGATCAACGGGCAGAGACGTTTGCTGCAGTCAATAAAATAGCTCTGGACGCACACCTTGCTCCTTCTCGTCCAGGGGAGTCTCGGCGCATCG
Source organism: Papaver armeniacum (assembly GCA_023531295.1). Classification (NCBI taxonomy): domain Eukaryota; kingdom Viridiplantae; phylum Streptophyta; class Magnoliopsida; order Ranunculales; family Papaveraceae; genus Papaver; species Papaver armeniacum. The sequence continues at coordinate 232,878 of JAJJWW010001416.1, forward strand.
GAAACATCTATAAATAATGTTACATTCACGGAAGATGACATGATGGCGGAGAGGAAGGTCACAAGGCCCTACATGTTACCGCACGCATCAAGGGTTCAGAGTTCCGGAGGGCCCTCGTCGACACAGGAGCATCTTCGAACGTAATTACTCTCAAGACTCTCAAGACAGCCAAGGTCAGCCCATGCAAGATTGTACGACAGCCCACCACGATGACGGACTTCGAAGGGAATCGAACCAGCACATACGGGTATGTCAATTTGAATTTATTTGAGGACCTGTTCGATCACGAGCAAAGTTTGAAGTCATAGAAAAGGAATGGGACTACCACATGATATGGGAGACCAGTGGCTTCACCACAACAAAGTCATTCCTTCAACATATCACCCAGTGCCTGAAGACCGTGCTAAATAAGGAGGTCGTCCGTATTCGCATCATTGTATCCGTACGCGCCAATATGTGGAGTGGAGCTGTTCGAGTCAAAAGATGCTCCGGGTGGAAAGTCCGACAAAATCATGTGCAATCCACTACCCACGTGGGATTCAATCGGGAGGAAGACCGACTTACATCGCTGGGGGCCAAACACCACGACACACTCTCTCCGACGAGACGTCCATCTCCAACCGGTGAAACTTGACCCATCCTCACGCCAAAAGGGAGCGCTCTTTCGAGGCAAGCCGTGATCGAAGGGGGAAGACAATATACGGCGCCTGCTGTTAGCAATTAGCAGGAGAGACCATCCAGTCTCTCCGTCCAATTGGATGCTTTTGAAGGACGACGGAATACAATAGGAGGTATTGGACGCCCGACGAGCTACAAGACGGAACCAATTCCCACGACCGACGAGCTCGAGATTGTTAACATCGGGACCGATGAATCTCCCGTGCCGGTCTCTATCGGTTCGACTCTATCCACAGGCACGAACGTACGAGCCTTGTTCAACTACTCAAGGAATACCAAGACGTGTTCGCCCGGACATACGAAGAAATGCCTTGGCCTAGATGAAAAATTGGTCACCCATCACTTACACGTCATGCCCGGATCCAAGCCAATCAAGCAATCTCCGAGGCAATTCGGGACACGAGGTAGAAGAACAAATCAAGAATGAGATTGAAGCGCTAGCCGTGTGGCTTCATCGACCCATTCATCATCCGACCTGGTTAGCCAATGGTCCCGGTAAAAGAAAAACGGACAGATTCGATGCTGCGTGGATTTCGAGACTTGAACAAGTGCTGCCCCAAGGATGACTTTCCCGCCTAACATCGACATGTTAGTAGACGCTACTAGCGGACACGGCATGTTTTCCTTTATGGATGGCTATAGCGGCTACAATCAAATAAGGATGTATGAGCATGATGCAAGTAAGACTGACTTTCCGAACCCCTCTTGGCAATTTTTACTATATTTGTTATGCCATTCGGTTTTTAAAGAATGCCTGTAGCAACATACCAACGTGCTATGACGGCAATCTTCCACGACATGATGCATAAACAAGTAGAAGACTATGTGGATGATATTGTGGTCAAGTCAAAGGCCCGAGCCGATCACACCAACGTCCTTACTAAGTAAGTATTTGAGAGGTGTCGGGAATACAAGTTAAAGATGAATCCTTTAAAATGCGCTTTCGGTGTCTCCTCAGGTAAATTTCGGGATTCCAAGTGACCGCGAAGGAATAAAAGTAGACCGGGTCCAAGACTCGTGCTATCCTCACAATGCCGCCTCTCGAACCGTGAAAGAGCTCCAGCAGTTTCATGGGCAAGGTAAACTACATTCGACGTTTCATACACCGGTTTAGCCCAACTTACCGCCTCATTCACCCCCTCTTTGAAGAAAGGAGCCAGCTTTGTTTGGACCGCAACCAACTGGGGAAGCTTTTCGGAAAGTCCAACGAATACTATCATCTCCAACCGTCATGAAATCTCCAGAAGGGCAAGGGAAACCATTGTTCTCTACACCGCCTTGACGCCGCCGCCGTAGGGCTTTACTCGCTCGGAGAAGACGATGAGGGAATCGAACGTCCCATATACTATTTCAATTTAGAATATTGAGGGATGTCGAACTCCGATATCCAGAGGAAAAGCGTGTTTAGCTTTAATCCATTCCATTGGAAGTTTAGGCATTACCTCGCTATCCAACAGGTGATACTCGTGTCTAAATCCGATCCTGCAAAGTTTTTGCTTTCAAAGCCGGTCTGACGGGGAGGACGGAAAATGGCTTCCAAATGTCGAACTAGACATAACGTGCGCACGCTAGAGCTATCAGGGTCAACACGATTTGGAGACTTGCGGCAAAGATTTCTTGGAGAAGGTACTACGGGACTACATGAAGAACTCCCTGGAGAATTCCTGGACATCTCTACTCCGGAAGAAGAAGTATGGCTTTTGTATTACGGACTCCGCTACCCTAGCAAGAATACTCGAGGAGGAGGCGTGGTGTTAGTCTCTCCAACCTGGAGAAGTATTTTCACATTCCTTCAAGTTAGACTTGAATGCACCAACAACTCTGCAGTAATCGAAGCTTTCCTCATAGGGCTTTCAATAGCTAAACAGCGTGAGTCACACGTCTGGAGATAAGAGGTGACTCCAAGTTCTTGGTGAATTAGATGAACGGAGTATATGCATTAAAAGAAGTAACACTAGCCCCGTCACCGATCGTGGCACAGAGGTTACTAAACTACTTTGCGGATGCAACCATAACCCATGTCGGTCGCAAACAACAACAAACACGCCGATTGTCTAGCAACATTGGCTTCCAAAACTGAAGTTCGAGGGGGCGGAAGAAACTTTGACAAGAAAAGGAGAACCATAGAATCGACATGGCTACCGCAACATAAAGACACCAAGACCGACGATTGGCGAACTCCAATCATTCGAGAGCTCAACAGCTCACTCTCCCAAGGAAAGGTCAGTCTCAAAACCCCGCAAAACTTCTTCATGCTTCATGGTATCTTTGTATTATCGGAATCCAGATGGCTCCTCGTCAAGATGTCCGGGAAGTGACGAAGCACAACTACAAACTGGATCGTATTCACAATGAAATTTGTGGACAATCATTGGTGGTAACGCTTTACCGGCGACTTCAACGTCGGGGTTATTACTGGCCAGAAATGGAGGCTCAATCCAGCATCGAGAAGTCTTGCTCGAATTGCCGACGCCACCACACCAATTGGAGATTTTTAATGTGAACCGTGACCGGGACCGGAGAGAACCCTACATTAGCTATCTCCGTGATGGGATAATTCCCGCCGGTCAAAAGGACGCTATTAAGATGAAGCAGAGAGCCAAGCGGTTCATATTCCATGAAGGGATCTTATACCGCAAGAGTTTCGGAGGTGATATGCTACGGTGCCTGGCTGGAGAAGAAATCCCAGTCATACTAAAGCAGACACATGAAGGAGAACATCAAGGTAAGAGGAAACTGTTTCTCCAGATACACGAGAAATACTATTGGCCGACCATGGAGGATGATGCAGCCGTTTTCGTTCAAAGTCATCACACATGCCAAATTCATGGAAACCTTGTTCATGCGCCTTCTACCCTCTCGCATTCTATAAGCAGCCCATGGCCATTCTACCGCTGGGGATCGGACATTAACGGAAGATTAATCCACCGTCATCGAAGCAAAGATGAGTATATCATAACCGCAACGGAATACTTCACCAAATGGGTAGAGGCCATTCCCTACGAGGGACTACAGGAGCAACAATTGCGGCTTTCATTAAAGAATACATCATTTGTCGTTTTTGGCGTGCCCAAGCATATCATCATCGATAATGGCACTCCTTCGCCAACAAGCAGTAGGAGTTAATGGAGGAGTACGGCATTAAACAGGTCTTCTCCACCGTCTAATATCCTCAAGGGAACGGTCAAGCTGAGATTACCAACAAGACATTGATCCAGGATCATCGGTCGAGCGGTACCACAATCCCGTGGGAATGGCATGATCAGTTACCAATGGCACTATGGGCATACCGTACGTCACCCGTAAGCTCCATTGGGGTTTCGCCGTACTCACTCGTCTACGGAGCGGATGCAATTCTCCCGAAGAGATCGAATCCCATCGGCCCAGATTGCGGCGAAGAATCGGGATCCACTCGAACGAGGCCGAAGTCTCTCGACTCTAGAATCGCAGAGTTAGACACTGGATTTTAGGAGGAATAAAGCAGAAGAACGCGCTCAGGGTGTACGGGAATCGAATTTCAGGGCATACAACAAAATTGTGAAACCACGAGTTTTCAAGGTGGGAGATTTGGTTTTGAAAGCGGCCAAACACATCCAACAAGACATGTCGCACCAAAATTCTCACCAAAATGGGAAGGTCCCTACGCAGTCACCAAGGCTTACAAGAGACCGGCTACTACAAGATCATTAACGTAGACGGAGGCAAGTTTGAAGCAATCATCAATGGAAAGTGGCTCAAGGCATATTACACCGACCACTATCTCATTGTGTCAACAATACAGGAATTTATTTTCATTACATGTTTGAATCATCAGCTATATTCAGAGATGTGTCCATGGAAAACCTGTTTCACCAATCAAAAACCAGTGCAATTTATTCCGCAAAGATGTTCAAAACTCTTGACATAAACGTCATTAACAATAAGGGAGTACAGCTTAGAAGAGGCCATCTAGAAGATTATAATTCCTTGAGAGCATCATCTCCGGTCTAGCTTGATATCTCTCCGTTCTTTTCTTCAAGTCCCGCATGCCTTGCTCCACCTTCTCTCGATTCCGCGGCCGAGCTTTCTCCTCTTCCAAGATAGCTTTCGTAGCGGGGAACAACATTTGCGAGGATACCAACTCGATCAAACTTGATGACATCAAGACGTTACGCAACCAGCCCACGTTGAACTTCATGGATTCGCAGGTAGATACCATATTCCCCACTTTTCGAGATTTGATTCAAAGAACGTTGCGGATAGAAATACTCTCCATCTCCGCAATCATGGGAAGAAGGCAGTTTACCGCGGTAACCAAGGCAGAGGAGCAATGTCGGACCACATTCCCGGGTTGCGATATGACCTTACTTCCTCCACAACTTGATGTACAAACCCACAAACTCCTTCCGCACCAAGAATCCACCGGCATCCCGGTAGCCGGAGGATAAGCATTTCATGCGAACATCGAATGAAAGACCTGCATTCGGATATTCATAAGATGAGACACCCGGGTCAGCGTCTTCGAGATTCACGGGGGTAGGTGTGTTTGAGTTTGAAGGAAGAGGAATGGTCAAGTCATCATCATCAATAACCATCACACATGTTAGAGTAGGGTGTCTCTGCAAGAATGAAGGGATTATTCACCCGATTTGTTATGAAGAACAAACAATGTTTCGAGAAAAGGGGGAAGAGACAAACCGGAATGATCTTCTTGACTCGAAGAATACGAACAGGATTGATCATGAAGCTCATTTGCAGTCGTGCACGTTTAACGGAAGATCCTGGGTGGTATGAAGAAGATGATCCTTTGTTGTTAGACATGATGGGGAAATAGAGTTTTTGCAAGGAAGCTCTACCGTAAAACGGATCAAAATCTCTTCACTCCGCATAAATGCCGGGAAACCCTAAAACGATTATGGCGCCCGATATATGAGGATTCAACGCCGACCAAGTCGTGGATTTCTTTTGGACCCTAATCAAGAACCGGAAGAGCATCTGGACACAACGATTCAATTGGCAATGTGCAAGCACCCGCGCCCAGAATTCGGTAGAAGAAGAATCCTATCCCTGACTCAAACACCTGAAGGGGCGGTCGAGTTCATACATGTACAAGAGGAACCAAAGCGACTCACCGGATCAAGTCCTGCTTCCTTCGCATCCTTAATCAAGACCAACCAGTTCCAGGGAAACGCCTGACAATGTGAAACTATCCCAGTAAATATGTATTCACTCCAGCTTGGTCATTTCTATATGTCACCATCTCATGCCTACCACACAATAGTGTAACCATTATATGCTAGGCAGGGGACTTAATGTTGATGGTGGATTTTCGTTTAAGGTTAAATTTGTAAGTAACTGTAAAATCATGCGCCGACATCTTGTAAAAGATAAAGCCGTTTATAAGTGACGGATACTCCTCACTTAATTCACCAAGAATGGAGCATGTAGCAACAATCCCATTCTCGTGAATACATGAAATTCCTCCGAGTTGGAGCATGTAGCAACAATCCCTTCCCTCGTGAATTTCATATCAGCCTTGTATTTCTGTACTCATTATCGTGTGGCATGACGATCGAGTGTTATTCTTACAAGAGTAACACGAACCTCCAAGCACTATAATGAATCATTATCAATGTGGCATGACGATCGAGTGTTACTCTTCACCGAGTAACACGAACCTCCAATCACTATAATGAAACCATGTACGAAATACCCGTATAGGCTGATTCTCGGTGTGTTATACTTGCCCGAGCCCTCTCGGTGTGTTATACTAGCCCGATTGAGCCTCTCGGTGTGTTATACTAGCCCGATTGAGCATCCGGACTTGATATGATCAGTCTCCGGATATGATCGATCGCTGATCATCCAACTCCACAAGCATGATTGGATGACCACAGATCAATTCCATCACCCTAAGCATGGTATGGAATACCCACGGCCTTAGCTTGCCGTGATATGATCCGATCGCAGTCATCCAACTCCACAAGCATGATTGGACGACCCAGATCAATTCCATCACCCCAAGCGGTATGGAATACACACGGCCGACCCCGCATGGTCGACCATTGGCCTTTGCTTGCCAAGAAACCGTCCATACCAAGCATTGTGGGCGGAAAACCCTAAATTAGGGTTTGCGGCATATTACATGTGCCGCAAAACGGTCTCAACCATCCATCTTCGGGTATAGATGGAGGTGTAGATGTAGACTCAAAGGGCCGGAGCATGTCGACACAATCACCATGTGACCGCCTACACACTTGACCCGATCGGTCAAAACCAACCATGGTTGGTTACAACACATTCGTCCTTTGAAATAGCATGGTCGCGCGGCTTTGAAAGCCAAAATTAGGTTCAAGCCATCACGCGCGTCCATCTTCTCCTAAGCACGAATGGAGGGTCACAGATTAGATTAGCAGTCCGGTCATACCAAAGCATGACCACCGTGGGCCCATCTATCTCTTCATGCGGTCGGCCAAGGCATATCATGCTGGCCAATCCAAAACGCCCGCTCAAACATGCGTGGTTACACCTCCCAAATTGCAAATCGATCTCGACCACTCAACTTCACCGGACGGTGGGTGGCTTAGATCACGTTTTCATGGGACGGTGAGACATGGGCGTGAACATCAGCCTACCATCTTCACGCAAAACCAACCGCCAAGACCGACCAAGCTAGGTCGTCTTGGAAAACGCGCCGGAAGAGAGTATGGCGCGCGGCTTCTTGCGGTATCAAACTCTTATCGCAAAAAATCGATCTCGACCACTCCTCTTTGCCGGTCAAATTGAGTGGCCCAGATCGCGCTTTCATGAGGGAACGGAATACAGGCGCCTACACCATCATGCCGTCAACACGCATGCATGGTCGGTCCTCTCCAAAATCCTTCCCATGCTTGGTTTCGACCAAGCTGAAGAGTGATGCTCGCGCACCTCTTTAAAAACCTAATTTCATCAATCTGGTCGCAGATGAGTGTCTCAAACATCATCTCATCCGTCCGACTTCACCAGACTTGGTTATACAACCAGTCGGGAGTTATTTGGTTAGTGAGAGTCATTACCCATCACTTTACCACACCATAATGCAAAGTACTCGCATAAAATACACACGATACTTCACAAGTATCGACTTTCGAATAACGCCAGTTATTCAATTCAGCATTACATGCTATCTCTCGTGGATCCATGATCCACATTCCGGTTATCAATCATGTCACAAACCGGGGGATACATCATGCGGGGTATTGGTCCTGGCGGTTTACAGCGTGCGGCGTAACGCGCCATCACAAGAACGTGTTAGGAAGTCATGGACGGTTAGAGATGAACAGGAAAAGTGGGCAAGACCGGGTCGTGTGTTACCGACACACAACTCCACTACTCCATCATTCCACTACCTCCACTTCCCACGAGAAACGTGGATGAGGCTCAATGACTTGTATAAATAGGTTCTCCGCCCTATTTCCAACAACAAGGAATAACGGAGAACAACACAAGTTCGACATTTACGTAAAACCAAGTGTTTATACAAATCGTATTCAAACACCCGCAGCCTCGCTTGCATCAACCGCAAGCACTGCTCATCTTTCTGTTACAAGTCATAAGCAAGCCAACACCTTCACAATCTCAACACCTTCTTCGCTTCCCTCCCTAAGATCAACCCCATCTCCTTCACTTTGTGACCGAAACAAGACTGGAACGGCCATTTCTTGGTTTAGGCCGGAATTGCACAAATTGATCTCTCGAATCTACAAGCACTCACCGCGCAGTGCATTTGTTGAAAGGTTTAAATTCATTCCTCATCCACACCCCAAATTACCAAATTCTGCAGGAGTAGTTTTCACCCATCAACAATACCAAACCTCAAGTATACAGAACATATTAAAATCAAATCAAGTGTAACACATGACAAAGAAAAAAATCTCTACAGAACATACCAAACCTCATTCATCATAAACAACTAGTACTATTAACAGAAAGTACTAGAACATGAGCTATAGGGACAATCATCATATCATAAAGACCAAATAATAGAACATGAGCTACAGAGACAAAATCTTCAAAAAGACCAAAATTAAAGACCTAAAATCAAAAATCCCCAAAATTAAACAGACCCAATTTAAATTTCATCATAGAAACAAGAAAACTTAAGTTGCATGTTAAGACCTAAAATTTCTGAGAGGAAAAAAAACTACCCAAAATTAATAAATCACTAAAACAGAAAAATATAACAAAAATTACTCTTAAGATTTGATAGTATGAGAGATTCTAGAACATGAGCTACAGAGACAAAATCTTCAAAAAGACCAAAATTAAAGACCTAAAATCAAAAATCCCCAAAATTAAACAGGACCCAATTTAAATTTCATCATAGAAACAAGAAAACTTAAGTTGCATGTTAAGACCTAAAATTTCTGAGACGAAAAAAAACTACCCAAAATTAATAAATCACTAAAACAGAAAACTATAACAAAAATTACTCTTAAGATTTGATAGTATGAGAGATTCTTACCCCTTGGTGAGATCTGATTGAGTTCGAGAAATTAATCCTTTGAGTTTCTTTGAATAGATTGAGAGATTGCTTCGAGTTAGGTTTTTTGATTATGGGTTATCTTATGAGAGATTTAGAGATCGAGATATTGCTTCCGAGTTAGGGTTTTCTGATTATGGGTTATCTTTTGAGAGATTTAGAGATCGAGAGATTGCTTCTGAGGTGCAGGGTGAGAGTTATTTTTTTCTTTTTTTTTGGTGAAGAGGGTTTTCGTTTTTTGTGAAGAGGGATTTCTTTCAGTGATTTTGGGGAAAATTTGGATGTCTTTAGAAATTTGGGCGCGTCTAGAATTTGGCTGAAAAATTAGGGGGAATAAACTCTAGAGAAGACACGTTGCGGTAGAATATTGTCTGAAAATTCCTCAGTCTGACACGTGACCAAAATTGGGCGGGCTTTTGGGGCGGGAGAGACACAATTTTGTGATTGGAGAGAACAAAAGCATACGGATTGGTAAAGAAACACAAACCAAAAGGCTTCCCACCGTTAGATATTAGTTATTTTTGCACCCCTCATTTTGGTACGTTAGATTAGAGAAAATTCCCAAAAAAACAACCATAAACAAATTCATTGATTGGTCTAAGGAAAAGCATACGGATTGACAAAGAAACACACTTTAAGAATTCTCAGAAACCTTAAACGAACACGAATTCGTCAAGTTTGAGAAAGAAACTGGCTCCGAGATCGAAACCTGGCCACGAGAAGATCACTATAAATCTGAGAATTCGTAAGAACGATGAATCACACCATTTATTGGTAAGATTTGAACTTCAAATGTGGTATAACGACATACAAACTATGAACCGAGAAGTGCGGGAGGGGTTCAGACTTCAATCAAACTATGATATAATACATAATCTAAATCAATAAATATGAAGCTCAGTGTCGATTCGAACTTCAAATGTGATATAATGGCATACAAACTATGAACCGAGAAGCTCCGGGAGGAGTTCAGACTTCAAACTCATCATAATACATAATCTAAATCAATAAATATGAAGCTCAGTGTCGATTCGAACTTCAAATGTGATATAATGGCATACAAACTATGAACCGAGAAGCTCCGGGAGGAGTTCAGACTTCAAACTATGATATAACACATAATCTAAATCAATAAATATGAAGCTCAGTGCCGATTCGAACTTCAAATGTGATATAATGGCATACAAACTATGAACCGAGAAGTTGCGGGAGGGGTTCAGACTTCAATCAAACTATGATATAATATGTAATCTAAATCAATAAATATGAAGCTCAGTGTCGATTCGAACTTTAAATGTGATATAATGGCATACAAACTATGAACCGAGAAGCTCCGGGAGGAGTTCAGACTTCAAACTATGATATAATACATAATCTAAATCAATAAATATGAAGCTCCGTGTCGATTCGAACTTCAAATGTGATATAATGGCATACAAACTATGAACCGAGAAGCTCCGGGAGGAGTTCAGACTTCAAACTCATCATAATACATATTCTAAATCAATAAATATGAAGCTCAGTGCCGATTCGAACTTCAAATGTGATATAATGGCATACAAACTATGAACCGAGAAGTTGCGGGAGGGGTTCAGACTTCAATCAAACTATGATATAATACATAATCTAAATCAATAAATATGAAGCTCAGTGTCGATTCGAACTTCAAATGTGATATAATGGCATACAAACTATGAACCAGAAGCTCGGAGGAGTTCAGACTTCAAACTCATCATAATACATAATCTAAATCAATAAATATGAAGCTCGGTGTCGATTCGAACTTCAAATGTGATATAATGGCATACAAACTATGAACCGAGAAGCTCCGGAGGAGTTAAGACTTCAAACTCATCATAATACATAATCTAAATCAATAAATATGAAGCTCGGTGTCGATTCGAACTTCAAATGTGATATAATGGCATACAAACTATGAACCGAGAAGCTCCGGGAGGAGTTCAGACTTCAAACTCAACATAATTCATAATCTAAATCAATAAATATGAAGCTAAGTGTCGATTCGAACTTCAAATGTGATATAATGGCATACAAACTATGAACCGAGAAGCTCCGGGAGGAGTTCAGACTTCAAACTCATCATAATACATAATCTAAATCAATAAATATGAAGCTCGGTGTCGATTCGAACTTCAAATGTGATATAATGGCATACAAACTATGAACCGAGAAGCTCCGGGAGGAGTTCAGACTTCAAAATCATCATAATACATAATCTAAATCAATAAATATGAAGCTCAGTGCCGATTCGAACTTCAAATGTGATATAATGGCATACAAACTATGAACCGAGAAGCTCCGGGAGGAGTTCAGACTTCAAACTCAACATAATTCATAATCTAAATCAATAAATATGAAGCTCCGTGTCGATTCGAACTTCAAATGTGATATAATGGCATACAAACTATGAACCGAGAAGCTCAGGAGGAGTTCAGACTTCAAACTCATCATAATACATAATCTAAATCAATAAATATGAAGCTCCGTGTCGATTCGAACTTCAAATGTGATATAATGGCATACAAACTATGAACCGAGAAGTTGCGGGAGGGGTTCAGACTTCAATCAAACTATGATATAATACATAATCTAAATCAATAAATATGAAGCTCAGTGTCGATTCGAACTTCAAATGTGATATAATGGCATACAAACTATGAACCGAGAAGCTCCGGGAGGGGTTCAGACTTCAATCAAACTATGATATAATACATAATCTAAATCAATAAATATGAAGCTCCGTGTCGATTCGAACTTCAAATATGATATAATGGCATACAAACTATGAACCGAGAAGCTCCGGGAGGAGTTCAGACTTCAAACTATGATATAATACATAATCTAAATCAATAAATATGAAGCTCCGTGTCGATTCGAACTTCAAATGTGATATAATGGCATACAAACTATGAACCGAGAAGCTCCGGGAGGAGTTCAGACTTCAAACTCATCATAATACATAATCTAAATCAATAAATATGAAGCTCGGTCTTCGATTCGAACTTCAAATGTGATATAATGGCATACAAACTATGAACCGAGAAGTTGCGGGAGGGGTTCAGACTTCAATCAAACTATGATATAATACATAATCTAAATCAATAAATATGAAGCTCAGTGTCGATTCGAACTTCAAATGTGATATAATGGCATACAAACTATGAACCGATAAGCTCCGGGAGGAGTTCAGACTTCAAACTATGATATAATACATAATCTAAATCAATAAATATGAAGCTCCGTGTCGATTCGAACTTCAAATGTGATATAATGGCATACAAACTATGAACCGAGAAGCTCCGGGAGGAGTTCAGACTTCAAACTCATCATAATACATAATCTAAATCAATAAATATGAAGCTCAGTGCCGATTCGAACTTCAAATGTGATATAATGGCATACAAACTATGAACCGAGAAGTTGCGGGAGGGGTTCAGACTTCAATCAAACTATGATATAAAACATAATCTAAATCAATAAATATGAAGCTCAGTGTCGATTCGAACTTCAAATGTGATATAATAGCATACAAACTATGAACCGAGAAGCTCCGGGAGGAGTTCAGACTTCAAACTCATCATAATACATAATCTAAATCAATAAATATGAAGCTCGGTGTCGATTCGAACTTCAAATGTGATATAATGGCATACAAACTATGAACCGAGAAGCTCCGTGAGGAGTTCAAACTTCAAACTCAACATAATTCATAATCTAAATCAATAAATATGAAGCTAAGTGTCGATTCGAACTTCAAATGTGATATAATGGCATACAAACTATGAACCGAGAAGCTCCGGGAGGAGTTCAGACTTCAAACTCATCATAATACATAATATAAATCAATAAATATGAAGCTCAGTGCCGATTCGAACTTCAAATGTGATATAATGGCATACAAACTATGAACCGAGAAGTTGCGGGAGGGGTTCAGACTTCAATCAAACTATGATATAATACATAATCTAAATCAATAAATATGAAGCTCAGTGTCGATTCGAACTTCAAATGTGATATAATGGCATACAAACTATGAACCGAGATGCTCCGGGAGGAGTTCAGACTTCAAACTCATCATAATACATAATCTAAATCAATAAATATGAAGCTCGGTGTCGATTCGAACTTCAAATGTGATATAATGGCATACAAACTATGAACCGAGAAGCTCCGGGAGGAGTTCAGACTTCAAACTCAACATAATTCATAATCTAAATCAATAAATATGAAGCTAAGTGTCGATTCGAACTTCAAATGTGATATAATGGCATACAAACTATGAACCGAGAAGCTCCGGGAGGAGTTCAGACTTCAAACTCATCATAATACATAATCTAAATCAATAAATATGAAGCTCGGTGTCGATTCGAACTTCAAATGTGATATAATGGCATACAAACTATGAACCGAGAAGCTCCGGGAGGAGTTCAGACTTCAAACTCATCATAATACATAATCTAAATCAATAAATATGAAGCTCAGTGCCGATTCGAACTTCAAATGTGATATAATGGCATACAAACTATGAACCGAGAAGCTACGGGAGGAGTTCAGACTTCAAACTCATCATAATACATAATCTAAATCAATAAATATGAAGCTCAGTGCCGATTCGAACTTCAAATGTGATATAATGGCATACAAACTATGAACCGAGAAGCTCCGGGAGGAGTTCAGACTTCAAAATATGATATAATACATAATCTAAATCAATAAATATGAAGCTCAGTGCCGATTCGAACTTCAAATGTGATATAATGGCATACAAACTATGAACCGAGAAGCTCCGGGAGGAGTTCAGACTTCAAACTATGATATAATACATAATCTAAATCAATAAATATGAAGCTCAGTGCCGATTCGAACTTCAAATGTGATATAATGGCATACAAACTATGAACCGAGAAGCTCCGGGAGGAGTTCATACTTCAAACTCATCATAATACATAATCTAAATCAATAAATATGAAGCTCGGTGTCGATTCGAACTTCAAATGTGATATAATGGCATACAAACTATGAACCGAGAAGCTCCGGGAGGAGTTCAGACTTCAAACTCAACATAATTCATAATCTAAATCTGTTTTTTGAACTACAGTTGCATTAAATTCTAATCATTTTTATTTGAGATTTTTTTATTTATATTTAATTCAGTTTGCATTCAACCCAAAATAGTTTTTTAGAACTGCACACCAAAATGTTTTTTTTTTTTTTTTTTTTTTTTTTGCAGAATTGAGAATATTTTTGCAGAACGAAACTCCAAAATAATTTTTTGCAGAGGTGAATTTTTTTTTAGCAGAATTGAGAAAATTTTCGCAAAAGGGAGAAAATTTTATCGTATCCCTACGACGATGTTTCTTAAGAGTTGTAGAAAAATTTCATCATAACCATCCATTTCCATCTACAACCGTCCATTAATTTATTCTTTTTCTTATTTTTTTTTTTTTGAAAATAGTTTTATTTGATTTTTTTGGCTTTAAAAATAATTATTTTTTTACTTTTTTTTTTTTTTTTTTTTTAATTGTTACATCTATTTTATTTAATAAATTTCTCAACAAAGTGTTACATGTTAATTTCTCGTTCCTTATAATAATCCAATTTTTAATATAACCATCATAGCATCATGACCATCCATTCATTTATTCTTTAATAATTTCTAATAATCTTTTTCATCTACAACCGTTCATTCCTTTTTTTTTTTTTTCTTTTCCCCTCGATATCCATTCCTTTTTTTCCCTTAATTAATTTCTTTTCTTTTTCTCCCCCTACATCGTCTTCAACAGAGGAGCAGCTTCATCTCCCCCTCCAACCACTGGAAACTTCATCGTCTCCAACTGCATCACTAGCACAACTTGATCACCCAAACCACTGGCAACTCCATCGTCTCCAACTCCAACCGCTAGCTCTGTTATTTACCATCGTCTTCAACTAGGTAGATCGATCTCGGCTTCATCGTCACCAACTCCATCATCACCACATAGTTGAAGACTTACCACCTCCACCGATATCTTAAAGGTCTATTAGGTACATCGATCTGTAACCAAAATCTGATTTTAGGGTCTTTTTATTTTTTTTTTGATTTTTGAACCTATATTTTTTTTTTTTTTTTTTTTTTTTGCATTTTAAGACTGAAGCATTCAGTTTCTATTGAATGAGTATATGCCTCCCTGTCTCATAAAATACACTTCAATAGGTTTTTTTGGATTCAACTTTCTGAACCTTTGGTTTAATTAGGATTAATTTAGCTGTAATTTGTAATTTGAGAAAATCAATGGCAGAAACTATGATATGTCTGATATGGATACCCGGTTTGGAAATACACACTTTTACTTGTGTTTTAGCCAACCGAAAGTTTGAATAAGAAACTCAGTATCTTTGCCTTGGACTGCAAATCACTTAAATTTGGACATGTGGTCAGACCCAGGACTAATTGATTTCAAGTTTCAAATCACTTAAAATTTGGACAGACCCCAATGCCTTACCTAATTTTGTGTTTTATTTCTGCATGGGTTTTCTGAAAGGTTACCAGAAGGGTCCATTTTGTTATCATAGTGACAAATCTGTACTTTCTTCTTTCAAATATCGTCTGTAGCTATTTCAGTTGTGTTTAGTCTTTGTAAGCCAGGAATCGCATTCCTACTTATCATATGTTTGGTTTGGAATATGGATTTGTATTTACTTAACATGTGTTTGGCTCAGATCTGTAATTAGGTTGTTCTCTAGTTGGCCGCTCAACTGTTTTGAAGCTATTAACATATGTTGTTTGTAGTTGGCATGTTGCTCTAGTGTTGAATCTTTAGAACGCCTTCATGTCAATTGTTAGCTTGGAAATTGGGTCAATTTCCTTGCATTTCTGAATGATTAAGTTCATGATTAGAGAGTTAGTGGTGCTAAGGCATACTTGTACCAGCACCACTAACTCTCTGAAAACTGTAGGTTCGCAGTTCTGCAACTTCTAAATCTATGACTGCTTTGGAATGGTTACGTAACAAAAGAGGTCCTACTGCCTCTCAATGTCGAGAGTTTTCTTCTTTTTTTTTTGAAAACTACCGAGCACCTAAACCTTGTTTTATCTCTCAATATTTTTTTCAGTAAATTGAGGTGCATTAAATTCTCCATCATTTTGGATTCAGTAGCATTAAATGGAGTTATTTTTGTATATATGATATGCTAGAGTTAATTTTGTTCAGAGTCAAAATTGAACGTTAAGTGCTGATACTGAATTGTGCTCAGTTTAGTTCTCTTAGACTTGCATACTCTCGATTCTAAGAACGTTATTGTTGTTTTTGTTCGTCACCATTGTATCCTTAATACAGCTCAGTTAACTCATTTTTCAATGTATTTCTGACCTCCCTTTTCTGTAGTTGTATGGGTAATAAAAGCGATTGAGTTTAATTACCCCAATTTTAATATTTGATCACTTTTTTGGCATTAAGCCTGTAATAGGTTATCAGCATCTTCTTAAGAACTGTAGTAAACATTTGAAAATTTCCTTGGGAACTCCTCATAGAGAAATGTGGTATTTTTTGAGCAACTGCCAAGGCATACTTGTACCAGCACCACTAACTCTGTAGGTTCACAGTTCTGCGACCTATTTTGCGTGCACTTTTGGGAATCCAGATTTTTCAAATGTATGAAAGGTGGTTCTTTCTAGTTTTTAAATTGGGGCCAAGCTCTTCATTCTGACTTCTAAAGAATCCTGTGGAGCCTCGACATTGCTGGCTGGTTTGATGTGTTTCTGCGGCATTTTTTCCCATATTCTTACTGTGTACTTTTGGCATTCATCTGCACTAGTACATGACTTGTAATGCATCTAACTATTTAGATTTTGGTGAAAAATTAGCCTACAAGGCTCAATTTTTACAAGATCAGGGCATGTGCGTGCTTATAGCTACAATGTTGTTCTTAACTCTGCCATGTTGTTCTGCACTTCATGCTGAAAATTCTTTGCATCTCAGAATTGATGGAGTGGGAATACTAATATTGATTCTACAGGTGCGTGCCTACTATGCTGCCAGATCCTTCACCATCCTAGTCTTGAACACTGAATATATATGCAGATGCCATAGAGTTGCTGGAAGCTCCTAATTGGTGCAAGGAGTTAAAGTTAAATGACATCGCGTAATTGGTCAGTAACTTCTGCTATAAATAAGGTCTTATGGAGTAACTGAAGCATTATTTAGGACTGTAAATATCTTCTCCAAGTTTTTGATCACTGAGAATGTATATATGTACATAAAAAACTAAACAAGATGGCTGCTATACTAGCTAAATATGCATATCTGGAATATGTATTCTCAATCCCCTATTTTGTATATGTAAATATCGTACAATGTGTAACTCCAAGTTTGTAAGTTAAAAAAAAAAAAGGAAAATTTTAAACTTATAGCTTATGATTGTTAATCCAATGTTCTGTACTTATGCTGGTTATCATATTTTGATTGCGCCAGCTGCCATTAATCTTTAACTGGAAGAACCGAACAGATTTGCAGATTCAAGTCATTATAAATGATGAATAAAGATTGGGTTCATTGGCCAAGGTTAATATGTTGTTCACTGTAGATTATTACATTCTTTACATTGGTTTTCCCTCTTGTATTATGTTATTACCGTGCTTAATTATTTCGTCGTTCTTTCATGTAGGGATGATCTTCCATATCAGGAGGCCTTGCAGAATTTCATAGATACTGTTGGTCAGAAACTTGGAAATCCTTCCGAGTTCAGTTGTCCTTGTGTTGATTGTAAAAACCTTGCTGTGCCACTTCCTCCAAACAAAGTGTATCTTCACTTGCTGAAACGAGGTGATCCTACATACACTGACTGGGTTTTTCACGGGGAGATGAATGTCACTTCTAATGACGTACACCAAGAGGGAGAAACGGGGGGTTCATCGCAGATGTATGTAGATGCTGATGTTGAAGCTGATGCACATATCGATCAGGGACATGAAACTATGCAAGATGAGGGGTTGGAAAACGAGGTGGAAGAGGGGGACACACCGTTATATCCTAATTGTAACACACACACAAAGTTATCCATAACTGTTGAATTGTATAGGCACAAGACAGTAAATGGTTTATCTAGGAAATCTTTTGACGAACTTCTCAAGACAATTGGTTCCTTGTTGCCGCTAGGTCATTGTCTTCCTTGCTCAACATATGAAGTGAAGAAGCTGCTGAAATCTTATCATTTGACTTACGAGAAAATACATGCTTGTGTGAATGATTGTTGTCTGTTTAGAAAAGACTTGAAAGATGCAGAAGAATGTCCTAAATGTCATTATTCTAGGTGGAAGGAAGGCACATATAACATGGACGATGCTGACATGATAGACAAGCCCAAAAAAGAAGATACCGGTGAAGGTCCTTAGATACTTCCCCATTGTGCCGAGATTGAGGAGATTGTATCAATCAGCAGAGCTGGCTGAGCTGTTGATATGGCACGCGACAAACAAGAGTAAAGATAGGAAGATGCGTCATCCAGTAGATTCTTTGGCTTGGAAGCACATAGATAGAAAGTTTCCCGAGTTTGCTTCAGATTCGCGTAATTTGCGTCTTGGGCTTGCTGCTGATGGATTTAATCCATTTGGTGATCTTTCCCCAAGCCACAGTTGTTGGCCAGTGATGATCGTGGTTTATAATTTGCCCCCTCAGTCGTGTATGCAAGGCGAAAACATAATTCTCAGCATGTTGATTCCAGGAAAAAAACAACCGGGTAAGGACATCGATGTATACTTGCAGCCCTTGATTGATGATCTAATTGCGTTGTGGGAGAACGGCGTGCAGGTATATGATTCGTTTACTAAAACAAATTTTAACTTGAAGGCATTATTAATGTGGACAATAAACGATTTTCCTGCATATGGTAATCTATCTGGATGTACGTATAAAGGGAAGGCAGCTTGCCCACTTTGCGGTGAAAATACACTTTCAAACTGGTTGCCATTTAGTCGTAAAACTGTTTACTTGAATCATAGGAGATTTCTTCGTCATAATCATCCTCTTCGGCAGAAAAAAGACTGGTTTAATGGAGAGGTTGAGAAAAAGGAAAAGCCACCTGTTATGTCTGGTGCTGCGGCGCTTGAATGTCAGAGTAGTATTGTGAATGACTTTGGGAAAGCGGAGAAGAACGAGGAGGAGATAAGGAAAAAGAAAGAGGAAAAGAAGAAGAAGAAAAAGAGTAAGGGGCAGAGTAGTGTGGCATGTTTGCTAATGTGGGTAATTCTAAGTGTGGGAAGCGGAAAAGGGATGTTGTTACTGATGCGGCTACTTCGGGTGCACTTGATGATGAAACTGAGCTTCGGGTGTTTAACAAACGTTCGATATTCTTTGACTTAGCTTACTGGAAGGTCAGTTCTATAAATTCAAATTTACTTGGTAATAGTTTGCTTAACTTCAAAATTACTTGTTTATGTTCTCAACTTTTTTAAGTTCACAAGTGTTCACCTGAAATCATTTAGATTGCTTAATAAGTCAGAGCTGCAGCCTTACTACAACTCAAAAAAACCTGAAACTTGTTCTTGGTAGCATATTAACTTGTTGTTGGTGCTCAAACAAATTGATATGTCCACTGAAACTTGTTTTTCCATGTCTATATTATTAGGCTTGCGTAAGAGGTATCCTGTACATATTGAGATGTAGACTACAGTTAATTTGCTCTTTTATTGGTTGACAGCTCTAGAAGTTAGAAATCGCATCTTTGGTTTTTATTGAGTGGATGTTATCATTTTTGTTTTCTTCATGTCTTAACTTGTTGATTTTGAAATGTATATTTCTAAGAATGAAGTAGCATAAGGAATGTAGCTCTTACTGACCAAGTATGGTGGCACATCTTGTGCTGCAACTTTCTTTGTTTTCTCCTTTGTAGATTTTTATTTCTTTATAGAGTTACTAATGTTAGGATTTTTTCCATCTTCCTAGGATTTATTACTACGGCACAATATTGATGTTATGCATACAGAAAAAAAATGTTTGCGAGAGTATCATTGGTACTGTATTGAATATAAATTCCAAAACAAAAGACGGTCTAAAATCCCGCAATGATCTGAAGAGTATGGGAATAAGACCAGAATTGCATCCAACAGAGATAAATGGCAAAACGATCCTTCCACCAGCACCATACTGCTTAAATGACAAGGAAAAGGCTATATTTTATAATAGGATGAGAAATTTGAAGGTTCCATATGGGTATAGTTCTGATCTTAGAAAGCATTTCTCCAAAGATGGTTGCTTAGGTGTTCTTAAGGCTCATGATTACCATGTTCTTATGCAACAAATATTACCCGTTGCTTTGCAAGGACTTTTACCTGTAGGGCCAAGGGAGGCGATTTTCAGGTTATGTTCTTATTTTCACGAAATATGCCAAAGGGCAGTCGATCTGCAGAGATTAGTAGAACTTGAAGTAGAAGTTGCCGAGACTTTGTGTATGTTGGAGAGGTACTTCCCTCCGTCATTTTTTGATGTAATGGTGCACTTGACAATTCACCTAGCTCGAGAAGTACGATTATGTGGACCTGTACAATATCGTTGGATGTATCCATTTGAAAGGTATGCCAATTTAATTTATATTAGTTCTGTTATTTTTGTTTCATGTAGAAAGTTATGCCCTTTGTAGCTTAGAGATACTGATATTTAATTCATTGGTAACTGTTGCATACGCGACTATCCTAGGTATATGAAGATATTCAAAGAATATGTAAAGAATTATGCACAACCTGAAGCTTGTATAGCCGAGTGTTATCTTGGAATGGAGTGTGTTAGGTATTTTGATATTCGTAAGGCCCAAGCAGCTGAAACAGGATCAGTAAAGCAAAGGCGTGACGAAAACATTCAAAATGGTTCCACACCGGCAGCACGTCCTCTTTCTAAAGGTGTCCAAGTGCGTATGGATAGTGAGAAGTTAAAGATAGCTCACAGATATGTGCTTTTTAACACACCCGAAATTGACCCATATATGACGTAAGTATGACATTCATGTTCATTAAAAATGGTCTGTCAGTTAATACTTCATTTTTTAATTTTACTTTTATCTTAGAATGCATATGGACGAGTTAAAGTCTGGTGTTGGGAGGGCAATTACCAGTGAAGACCAACTCAACTCCATACAGTCTGACACATTTGCAGATTGGTTTCAACAAAAGGTATGTTTAGTCCACTCTTAGTCAGATTATGCAGCTTAGTATAGTTTAAACACTTGGACATTTTGCTGCTACAGAAAACGCAAATACGTGTGATTCTGTTTGATTCTGTCACTTGGAACAATCCATGTTAGGCATAGCATCACTATAAATCTAACTTCTCATGCTTAGAGAGAAAATTTAGTTATATTCTTATGTCCTGAGATTATACATTTGTAGGTTAAGATGCAAATTGAACAAGGCATGTCAGTATCAAACACGGTAGAATGGTTGTCATATGGGCCGTTAGAAAACTGCGTATCATATAAAGGCTTGCTAATCAATGGGTCTAGGTTTATTACGAAGGATGTTAAGAGAGTCACACAAAACAGTGGAGTTTCAATTGAATCAACAACCTTAGTTGCAGGACGGTCAGAAACAAGTGGGTTCTACGGTGTTTTAGAAGAAATTCTATTGTTGGACTACAATCATATGTTTCAAATTCCAATATTCAAATGTGATTGGGCTCACACCAGTTTTGGAGTGAAGGTAGAGGATGGCTTTACATTAGTCAATTTAAAGCAGCATAAGAACCAATACTGTAACGATCCATTCATTTTAGCAACACAAGCGCGACAAGTTTTCTATTCTCGAGAGTCAAATACATCTAACTGGTATGTGATGGTGAAACCACCACCTAGGGGTTTCCATGAATTAGAGGAATACAATGAAAAGCATGACACAAATTGCCAACCAGTGGATACTTCAACTCTTGCTTTCCAAATGGATGACGAGAGCGAGATCTACTTAAGAGAAGATGGTGAATATATCATAGCGGTTCCGACAAAGAAGAAGAACAAAAAGAAGAAGAAAACAAAGTTCACAAGTTAAGTCAGTATAGTGTATTGTTTTTACTTGTATTGAATTTTAAATTGTCATAGTCGTTCTTGTTGTATTTCCTTTACTAACACTAGTATTGTTGTTGCAAAATAGACAGATTAATGACTCCATTTGGGTGCTTAATTTATAAAATGCTAGCTTTTTTACCTTTATAATGTTTGTTCTGAGTAAACACCCATTTTTAACTCTGCCAATGTAAATGATATATCATTTCATTGCCGGTCTCAAGCCCGGATAAAGGAGGAGAGAAAAATGGACATGTCAGTTGTTATGATTGCTATATTGGCCCACTTAAAATCTGCATTGGACACAACTTTGCATATTTGCTCTACATCTGCTTATATTCGTATATGTATGCTCCCTCCCTTAAAACTTATAAGCTCATAGTATACTTTCCATAATTCCCGAAACTTATTCATGTAGTTCATTGCAGGTATTGATTTGCCTAAAGTTGGTGGTCTTATATAAGCAATTACGTTCTTAGAAATGGACAATTTTTGCAAGTATATGATTGACAAATTCCTAAATGGCATTATTCATTGTTTCAATTCATTAATTATGTGTCTTTGCTTGTGTAAGATACATGATACTTCAGCTCTTGGCATAATCTAATACTTTTTCCTGTATATCTGATGGGGTCATTGAAAGGGCAGTTACAATTTGAGTTATATGGTTTTGGAAGGGCAGTTACATTTTTTAACTTAACCATCTTTGGTGAGAAGATTGTATATGATTGTTTTAGAGAGAAGGCTTCATTGCTTTTATGGCTCAGTCGCTGAGCATTACATTTTGTTTTACAACACTTATGAAGGGTTGTCATAAAGTTAGTGTATCAAAGAACCATAAACTTGACAGAACCTGTGATAGTGTAGCATGGTTAGTTGTGTAGATTTCCACGCCCAAGGTTCGGGATCGAATCCCCCAACCTCATTTTTTACAACATCATATATTTTTACTTCAACAACACTTATAAGTGTTGTTATAGGTTTTTATTTAAAAAAATAAAAAAAAACATAACTTGTGAACTTAAAGGATGGTTGACGAGCTACACTTCCATGCAGTGGGTTCATGTTCGAATCTCCCCTCTAACATATTTTTCATTATCATATTTTTGTGTTCTTCCACAACACTTGTGAGAGTTGTCATAGGCTAAGTCACTACACTTATAAAACAGAGTTGTTAGAGCTAAATGTCGTCACAACTCTTTTTCTTAAAGAGTTGTCGTTTTTTTTCTTATCGAAACCCCTTGGTCCTAAGTGTTGGTAGTGATGATATACGACAACTCTTACTTCGAAAACAGTTGTAAAACATATGACTTTCTACGATATTTAGCAAAGAGTTGTAAAACCCCAGTTGTAGATGTATATTTTTCCTGTAGTGTGAGATCTTTGGATAAAATTTAAGTATAATAATTTAATGAGATCAACATATATATTTCTGTACAATCAGCAAATTGGCTAAAAGAAATCACGTTGTAACTGGTTCGTATATATACTAGATGTTTTGCGTATATGTCTAGGGCAGAAAGTGTTAGCATGACCAAATCCAAAGGTAGTACTGTAATGGATTTGAAGTTTTTTTTTTTTTATTTCTATTTAGGAATGTTGTGCGCCGTGTTTCGGCAGAAATTGACACATGCGGTACTTGATACAAATAAAGGAAGTGTCGTTAAATGACACAGTTTTGGTCGCGTGACAATAGAGGAGTATTGTCATGAATGCTCTATAATTAGAGAACCAATAGAGATCACCAATGATTGTTGAGACTACAATTTTTTGGTACAGGTATAATTCTTGCGGTAGGAATTATAAATTTAGAAATCTGAAATCATCAATAAATGTTGAGAAACATTTAGATGTGAACATAATTCTTGCATTAAGAATTATATGGTTCCAAATCTGGAAATTGGGATGTCTTAAATGATATCAAAAGGAAAATTCCGGTGAATATATAACGTATTGGAAGATTGGGCGCGCGACCAAATATCCAACGATGTTATGATATTACCGATGCATAAATTATGAACATTTGCATTATATAATGTATGTAAAATGTTAAATAGACATTGTCTATGTTTTTGGGTATAAATTTGTAGAAGATTGGGCATGAGTAGAGGAGTTACTCATCGTAATAATGTGCTTGTTGAAATAGTAAGTAAGTGTGCCTACAAATTTTCTATGCCTCTAGTGTATGCAAGTCTATAATGACTTCTTGTGAATTAACTGTAAATGTTAATTAGGATCACTAGAGAAGTTACATTTATTTGTAAAATCAAATAGGAATTGATTGCATGAGTATATGAAATTAATGAGGAAGAATGGCTTAGAACCTAACTTGTAGAGATCCCATTTTTTGGAAGAAGCCATCTCAAGCGGTCTTGATTAATTGTGAATCAGGATATGATCTATAACGTCTCTTAAAGACTTATAATGAAAAGTCAAGACATGCAAGTCTTGGAACATTGAACGTTAAGTCATTACTCAAGAAGGGAGTAATTGCAGTTGACCATTGAAACAGAGAAAAAACTTGGCAGACTTATCATGAAGAGTCTCCCAAAGGAAATGTTTTCAATGAAGTATACGAAATGGGACTAAGGTCTGTGAAGGAAGGTTGATCACCCATAGCAGAAACCCAACCTATGTTTTGAAAAGGATAAACAAGGTTCAATGTGGTACCAACAAGCTATGGATGTGATTATGGTGCACTAAGTAAAAACTTCTCATTTCTGTTTAGTGCAGGGATTCTGCAAGAAAAAGGGATGGATGAAAATCCTTAATAAGTCTAACTTTTATCACAAGGTGTCTCGCAGAAACACCTTCGAGACTTACCTATATGAGTATGGAAATCAGGCCGTTTCCTAAGAGAATAAGACCGTTCTCTAAAGCAGACTCATGAATCCAGGATATAGCACATGGCCATTAACGTGCTGAGCTACAGAACACACAATCTCTGAAATCAGTATGTGTAGAGATTCCGGTTTTATCACATGGGGTACTTGGTTCAAGACTAGTTTCACCACTGAACCTCGATAAGGCTTTGAATTTCTTACACTAAGTGAAGGTTCAAATCCAAAAGATACATATCATTTATGTATTGTTTTTAACGATGATACTTAATTCCCAACTTTGCTTGAACTACGTTGGCTTGATCCCACTCGGGTACGTAGGCAGTCATTTGAGTGATGCAGCCACTCCGGTTTTGTAAGTTTTACTTTATTTTTGTTTTGGTTTTTGAAAATAGGGGGAGATTGTTGGATATTTTCAATAACATGGAAAACAAAACGTTTTTTCGTTTTTGGTTTGCCACTATCACGGGGAGCGTCCGGTGCCGAATAGATGCAATGGATTTTTTTGTTGGAGATGAAAAGGCATCTCCAAAGGGTGTGATGGTTCACAAAAGACACATCCATTCCCATAAGGCACTATTGATGTCTTTTGGTAGTGAAGAGGCATCTCCAATAGGCATGAGTTCCCTATAAGTAGTGATGGTTTGTTTTCATTCATACAATGAAAAACATCAAATGATCAATTCAACATGTTTTCTCTCTTTCTAAAGCATCATCAGAATTCTTTCTAGTGTGTTCTTGATTGGGTCAAGGGATGCAAACCTTGAATCCAATTTCTCTGTTGTAGGGCTTTCATTGTATCCTGAAGGCATTATTTCGCATACCTGTTGCAATCGCCAATTGATATTGGGAGGGTAGAAATAATCGTCTAAAATAAATCTTATGAGCCTTGAAAGTTTGGAGTACAACAATCTCTTGTATTCATTTCATCCTCCGTTTTTACCCAATTTTTTCCAACATAATTTGATATAAAAATGCGTTTGTGAAAAATTTGATTAGATTGGATTTGTTGTTGGTGCGTGCAATAGTCATGAAGGTTGAAAGCTCTTGAGAAGTGTAAGTTACATATGATTGATGTTGGTTATGCCGGTATACAGTCATCTTTGCACCAACCAGAGGCTGGCCTCTAGTTATATATTTTCCATCAGTTGTGGAAACGTAAGTTTTTTGTATGGGAGAGTGTTACATAGTGATAATCAACCAAACCTAGGGAAATTTACTTTAGTGTTGTAATTTACTTACCATGGTATAATTTTTAATGAATTTATTTACAAACATATTTAGACATGGGAGAAAAGTAAAAAAGCACTTAACCGGAAGTAATGTATGAAATTAACAACACCTTTAAACATTGGCAATTTTAATTACACAGTTTAATAAAAAAAGATAACGAGAAAACCACCTCATATATGTTGCGTCTATTTACCTCCGCGCATATGTATTTGAATTAACTGAAGCTAGACTTTCAACATAAATCTCTACATCCTTGTTCATATGATCATCAGAAGGAATGGCCTTTCTAACTTTTCCACTATTCGGGTCATATAAAATTAAATCGGAGCGTGTATCAAGTAGAATCTGACCATCTTCCAAAGAGCAAATTGGCTTACAAGGCAAATGTCGGATTTCTAGTTGTGTAATGGTAAATCTCTTAGTCCAAGATTCTTGCACTCCATAATCTTGCATTACCCATATATCAATGCAGTCTCCCAGCGCACTGTAATCACTATAACCAATATTTAAACAAATACGGTCTCCAAGCACTCCCACACTTTTATATAGTTCCCCATTTCCTTTCCAATCTTTCCTATGTTCTTTAGGAAACGGAAACTGCGTGAGCCTTTCATTGCTCAGTTCAAATGAGACTATAAAATCAGATGATGTTCCTTCGGTGGTAAAGCCTAGCCAATGAACAGCACCATTGAATAGCAAACTAGCAAGAAGAAACTTCCATTGCCAATACTTCCGTTGCCAATTAATCCAGTAAGTGATGGTCTGAACGTTATGCCATGAATTTAACCCCAGGGTATAAACTTGAATATCTGAACACATACCATCATTACCAAATGGAATACGTACCACCTTGTAACCATTGATGGTTTTATCAAAACCAAATCCATACTTGAACCCATAATTATTGGAACTTGAAACATCACATTCAGGAACTCTTTTATATTCTTTTGTCGATGGGTTCCAAATATAAATAATATTGCAACCATACGTTACAATTTTTAAGCAAATCAAGCCATTACAAGAACCCAATAATCTAGCGGCCTTAACATCCTCGTATCGGAACAGGTTAAGAGGGTAATCCATAGGAACATACCCATCACGTTGACATGATAATGATAATGGCAATATTGAAGCATACTCTATGGAACTGATTACAGGTTCCGCACCGTCTGGTCGTTTCGACCAGTGACTAAACATGAGTCTAAAATTATTGTTTCTTTGAGTTGTTAGATGAAGGTGATTCTTAATAAAATCAGGGCTAGAAATCAGCGTAAACCAAAGTTTGCATAGATACTTACATGCTAAGATGGAATCAACTGGTAGCTTCATTAAGATCTCAGCTTGAATATCGTCTGGCAGGTTTGACAAAGACATAGCTTCTTCAAACAAAAGCTCCCAAACAGAAGAAAATATTGTGCGGCAAAAGGAAAACCTAATGTAGGAATTCGTGGAGGTCGAGTTGCATCCGATGCGAATTACGAATACACATATGAAAGGACCATATGTATTCTAATAGGCCTTAATTGGGCCACTCTTGGTGGGTTTGAAATTTTGAATGTTTTGGCACCTCAGCCGAAGGATGACTATTGCTTGAACCACCTAAACAGAGAATAGTGTTCCTTACGTGGTTGAAAATTTCAGTTGTTAGATTATTTGCATGGAAGTGCATCTGTGATCGTTACATCCAAACATCAATACAGCTCGCATCGTTGGACGAGCTGGTGTGCTTCGAAGTTCTAAGGTTTGTAGTTGCTGGAAATCTTACAACCACATCCCAATTTCCTAAACAAGACTTTAAGTGATCATCATAATAGAATTCTTTATTGATTATTAAGATTCTAATTGGTTA
The DNA here is from genome assembly GCA_023531295.1 of Papaver armeniacum. NCBI lineage: Eukaryota > Viridiplantae > Streptophyta > Magnoliopsida > Ranunculales > Papaveraceae > Papaver > Papaver armeniacum. The sequence continues at coordinate 261,019 of JAJJWW010001416.1, forward strand.
CAAGATATTATAATGACTTAACTTGCTCTCCAAATAAACTCTCTCTCTCTCTAAATTTTTTGTCTAACACACACTAAAGATCTCTCCCCAGTGTGATAACTCTTTCCCCTTATATAGGGTTCTACATAGTGGATGACAGCTAAGAGATCCACTATTTTCGGAATCACTGTGCGTTACATTCGCTCATATACATTTACTTAGTCTCGCACAGTTTATACTTCGCGTGTGTTTTTTTTAACCATTCATTACCTGACACGTCCTTTTAACCGCCTGTTTTTATCCATTTATTCTCCGCATTAATGACATGAAATTTTGAAAAATGAACCTTATTTTCTCTGCTATTGATTTTATTGATCTTGATCTTTATCTAAAATGAACCTTATTTACTCAGTCTCGCACAGTTTATACTTCGCATAGACCATCACACTATACTCGTGACTTTGCTGACATCATCCAGTGTGTCACCTTGATTATACTATGTGCGATAGGCTTCGCTTATATTAGATAATCTTCACTTTACTTGTGCGATATTCCATTCCTACATTTTGCCTCTTCTCATTTCACTTACTCTAAAGGGTGAACGATAAGAGAAATCCTAATCCTGAAATATCGCACTTGCGTACCTTTTCGTATTCCACTTTGCCGACACCCTTCCGGAATTCCAGCTTTCTTTATTTACGTGTGTTTTTTTAACCATTCATTACCTGACACGTCCTTTTAACCGCCTGTTTTTATCCATTTATTCTTCGCATTAATGACATGAAATTTTGAAAAATGAACCTTATTTTCTCTGCTATTGATTTTATTGATCTTGATATTTATCTAATAACTTTCACTCTTCTTCATTCCCATCCTTTAATGGCTCCAGTTGGTAAGAAGATGGAGACAGAATTCACCAGGTTAAAGGAAGAACTCAATTCAAGAGGTTATTCACTTTCTCTTCCTTCATTATCTGATTATTCATCCAAACTCAATCTTGATTTGATCAACTCTGAACAATGGAACAATCAAAGAGTTATTGTCTCATTTGGACAACTTCTGAATAATATTCCAATTCCCTTGTATAACCCAGAAATTCCCTTATTCTATGATATATTTTATGATGATCGATTCGCACAAGGAATATTCCAGCTAAGTGGTGATGCGATTAGAATAGCATTAGAATATTCTCGTCGTGCAGCCGGATTAGAGACCTCTTATTCTTATGAAGTGCGAAACAAATCGTATCGTGATAAGATCATTGATTCTACCGAATATACTCTTGATAACTTCTTCAAAAATTACTATGTTGGAATTATGAAAAGTAATTCAACTAAATGGGACATTCACTTAAGAAGAAAAGATGGTATTACTGAAGATAAGAAGATCATGCGAGATGTTGACTGGAATGATAAATCCAATAGCACTGCTCGTAGATCTAATGACTCAAGTTGGCTTAATTGCCCTTCCATTCTAGAAGGTCCCTATGTTTCTGGTAAGGCTGAGGATGGCTCAGATCTTCCTCTTCCCGAGAAATTTTCTTCTTATCAACCTTGGAAGCTTGAACTGTCCGAAACTGAGAGAAATAAAATGGTATGTGATCTTAATCTTGCACAATTTGAACCATCCGAAGTTTGATAATCTATCTTTATATAAGTACTACTCCCTTCCACGCAGGCTGTTAAAAGGACCAAGGCTTCGCACGATGTATCAACTTTACAGAATAAGAAAGTAAGAAATATTCTTTTTCTATTTTAACAATATTGTTGTCTCTGTTTATTATCTTAATTATTCGCGTAGGTGAAGTCTTTGGGTGCTGAGACTTTGGATAAAGAAGTCTTATAAAAACTCGCGTCTAAATCTTCGTCCAAAACGACTTCTTAAATGGATGAACTTTCCAGAAAACGTAAAAGATACGATTCTTACTCCAACTCGGAATCTAGTGATGACGATACTCCTGAAGATTCATCAGTCTCCTCCTTTCTGAAAGAGTTATCTAATCTTTTTGCTGGGGATCTTTTGACTGTTGTTAATAATGAGGAGGTAAACCATGCCTTTAAAATGGTCTCCAGGATCTGTGATGCCCCTACTTTGGATGATCCATCTCTTCGCGGATCTTCCTCTGCGATAAATCCAAATCTCCAATTTACAATTAGTTCCTTGGTAATATTTGCGACTTTGTTCCTTGTATTTTATTTAGTATTACCTTAATATTGCCTTATTCTATAATATCTCCTTTGTGTTCTCTAATGGAGCCCGTCTGTCCTATGTTATTTCTTCATATTATCAGAGGAAACTCCTTAAGCTGGAAACAGAAAATACAAGACTTAAAGCCGAGAACTCAACCAATTCTGGACTGATTCGCAGAGCCCGAGAAAGAAATGATGAACTCATTGGTATGTAATCTTTACTTTCCCCATTCCTATATTCATATGCGATAATTCACACTTCTTATTTTTTTTGTATTCGCAGACATTTATAGCTTGTCAGATGAGGCAGCCAATCTCCCCGATGATGAAGTTCTTTTAGAACATCTTAACTCTTCTTTAAATAATTACCCTACCCAAGGATTTGAGAGTTTGAGTTTGGAAGAGTTAAGACTGAAATATTCTACTCTTAGAAAAGACCATAAAAGCTCGTTGAATACAATTAAAAACTTTAAGTGCCGTCATCAGGAGAGTAAAGAAACAATTCATATCTTGGACACTAAAAAGAATAAGCTTATTAGTGATAAAGATGAGGTTGCTCTTAAGGGTGCTAAAGCACTAGAAAAATTCCAAGAATCCATTATTAAAGTTCAGAAAGAACGTGATTCAGCATTGAGTGAAAAGAATGTACTTATTGAGAAGAGAAATTTAGTTCGCTCCCAACTTCTCATAGAAAGTGAAGCCGAATTTACTTGGGCTGCTAGGGTTATGAACGATGCTAGGAAGAATTTAGCTGTAAACGTGATCCTTCAAACTGAACATTCTACACTGGTTAAAGACATTGTTTCCTACTATGAAGGTCATATGTTGCTCTTTTAATACTTGTCTTTCTTTTGAGAATAACATTTTCTTCTTTCCTAACTTGCTTATTCATATTTCGCAGAGAATGAGACGGATTATCTTCAAGAAATTGAGGAATTAAAGGCTCGCTTATGTTGAGAAATTGAAGAAAAAGAGTTATATGTTAGCAACTCCAAGTAGCATTCCTTTTACATTCCCATCCTTGCCTCTGTTAGTTGTCACATTTCGATAGCATAATTAATATTATTTTAAATTGTTCGATGTATCTGGTGCGAATGAAATTAGTTATTAAATTCCTGCAAAACAAAATTAGTTATTAAATTCTTTTTTTCTCATGAGGTCTTATTTTGCCTTCCTATGTAAAGGTCTTATCTTTCCTTGATTTGTCTTTTATTTCTATGTGACGAGATCGCAGGCGGTCTTTACACTGTAATGTATTTACCCATTGATCTCGTCTTATCTTTTTCTTGTACTATTACCTCTTCAGGTTTCTATTGCATAAATATCATAAGTATTAATACTCCCATGAGTAAAAGCCTCATGACATTTATGTATTTTGACACAATTTAGCTCCCTAATGGAGGGTGCCGTCCTTATCTTCCCCCTGGTTGCCCCTTCAAGGAAGCTTACATCTACCGGGTTAAGGTTGGCTCCTCCCATCCGGTAATACAATAACCAGTTGATTTCACAGTTTCTTATCCCTCCATCGATTGGGTTTATGGTTACGAGACTGCACCCTAAGTGGGGTATCTTCGGACCGAGTGCATCATAGTCAGGACTTGTCAAGAATGGTAAGTTAGGCTACAACGCCCCCCCGCACTCTTGAGTCAACCGTGTACCTCGGTGCCTGATAGAGTTTCTGCACTCCTTAGGAGAGACTTTCTTACCTTGGTCTTCCAATTTAAGATTATGAACTTATACTGAAAATTTAAGGAACCTCTCCCGGATGGGCATTTTCGTTTTTTTCTCACCCCAAATCTCCATGACTCAAGTTCCAGGGTCAGTGTAGCTTTCCCTTGAGTCATTCATGTATGCGAGCTAGGTTATCTCCGATTATGACGTGTGATAGGTATTACTTTTTTGCCTCTTGCATGTATGCGAACTACGTTGCACGCCACACTCGGATTCCCGGTCTATCTGATTAAAATTCTCATTTCTGGTGCCTTTTATTAAGGTCTTATCATAGTTGAAATTAGAATTTGTCATTCCATTCTCAATATTTGAGTTTATACAACTCTAGTACATAAATTTATTATTAATTTCTTCTTGATGAAGCACAAACATGTATATTCTCCAGACTACGCATTTGTCGCTTTCTCATTTTGTATTTCCTTAATTTCGCAGAGATACTTTCCAGAACATTATTTCGCATATCTCCTCCAATCTCCTCTGTGCAAGCGCCATCGTACCTTTCACTTTTATCTCGAGAACATGACTTCTGCTTCTGTATTCCTCCTCTTTCTGTAGAAGTGATATCTTTGGCTCGCTTAGTGCTATTCGCGGAAGATTCAGCTTCGGTATTCTTCTTATCTGTTTTTCCAACTTTATACACTTCGTCCACCATTAATCTCTCAGCTCTTTGACTGTCTGCAGCATGCTTTTTCCAATTTCTTCATTTACCTTCTCTTTCTTCGCACGTGTCAGTATCGTTTTCTGACAACTTTTACCTTCAACTGTATCTCCTCTTATTATGCCAATACCTTGAGGTAAAGGAAATTTTATACACTGGTGAAATGTCGAAGCTACGCCCAGGATACTATGCAACCATGGCCTTCTAATTAGAGCATTATAAGGTGATTCGACATCCACGACACAGAATACAATTTCTGTTGGTAAATTTTGTAGAAGAATCCTCATTGTCACCTCTCTTTTGGTTTGTTCGCCGTTCCATTGAAGCCATAAATTTTATATGTTGAAGGAATCAGTTCGTCATCCCTTCCACCCATAATTTTGTATGTAGGATAGAAAATAATATCCACAGAACTTCTAGGATCTATAAGTATTCTATTTATCGCACATGTATTTGCTTCATCTTCTTCATCATCCTCTACTTTTGGTTTCGGATTAATTCCTAATCTCACTACTTATGTATATTCGTGCCATTCCCCTCCTCCTGGTGTTTCTTCCGCACTGAATGAACTAATTTTTTTTTGCCAATCTTTTAATTGTGGTACTTTCGCAAGGTTCGGAATTTCCCTTCCATCAGCATCTCTCGCATACACCCTACTTAAGATATTTTCATGGAAGTCTTCTATGTTTTTGAATGAATGTATAATTGAGTTGCAATATAAGTTTTTTGCTTTCGCGCCTACTTCAATTACATATGTATTCTTTCCTTTCTCCGTTCCATATGCGTTTCCTCCCGGTGGTGGTGGTGGTGGTGGTAAATTCTTTGGTTGTTGTGCTAAGAAATGATCCAACTTCCCTTGTTCTATCATTCGCAATATGATTTTCCTCACATTTATGCAATTATTTGTTGTATGACCATGAAAGCGATGATATACACAAAAGTCTTTGCTCCTCCTTCCTGGTGGTGGCTCATCTCGTACATTGTGTGGTTCAGGAATTTCATCCATTAGGATGGCGACTTCCCATACTTTATCTACTGTGGTGTTTAGTTTTGGAAAATTTATCTATTCCCATACTATCCTTCCAGTTCCTTGCCTCTTATTATGATATGGTTGCTGACCTCCAGAGCCTTCTAGTAGATTGTCCATTCTTTGAATCTCATCATTACCTCCATGATTTTGAAGTTGTTTTTCTCTGTATTCCTTTTCAAATTCTTCTTGATCTGCACTACCCATGGCTATTAGGTTTTGTTCCCTCCCTGTACTGTTCTTTCCTTGGTTTCCATGCGAGGTGCTTGCAACAATATTTGTCATTTTTGGGAGTAAATTTGAGTTTTCGCTCTTTGCATCATGTACCGCCACTGGATAGGATTCCATATCTCTTTGCTTCTCTTCCAATGCTATGTATTCCTCTTGGAATTCGTGCAACTCTGACATTGTTATTGTATCCTTTATTCTGAAGATTTGTGTATATAATAAATCTGTAAGGAAAAGAGCATTGAAAAATTCCAGAATAAGGTGTCGCTCATCCACTCGTCTTTCCATTTCACTACACATGGTTCTCCAACGTGTTGTTAGATGACGCAAACTCTCATTTACACTTTTGTGAAGTCCGAATGCCGTTTCAATCCCTGGTATTGACATATTATTGATTATGTATTGTCCTAAAAATACGTTCTGTAAATAATGAAACGGTCCAATGGTTTCTATTAGTAACCCTTCAAACCATTTCAGTGCTTCTCCTGCTAGGCTCGCAGCAAAATATTTACACATCACTGCATCATTCTTTTCCCATTGTAATAATGATCGAGTGTAAGCTTTTACCTGTTGTATGCACATGCACTCCCATAAAATATGCTAGTGAACACTGGCAAATTTCACTTGGGCGGTATCACTGCCATTTGAATTTTCCTTGTAAAAGGAGTTTTTCCAGCTTTCTCCACCGCTTCTTCTAGTTGTCTCCTTCCACTCTTTCTTTTCGCAGTTATCATTTCTCTTATTTCCTCCATTTCTTTAAGAATTTCTTCACTTAAAGTTGGATCTAAATCCTCTTGCATAGGTCTTTTTAATCTTGATTGTCCCAATATATTCTCATGATTATTCTGGTGTACTGCCTCTTGTATCTCATTTTCTTCAGCTTCTTCTCTTCTTCTCCTACGCCTTTCAGCGTTCATATCAATCTGTGATCTATTATACCTTTCCTCTTCATATGTGCGATTATGTCGATGTCTTAACATTTCTCTTTCTTATGGTGTATCTCTTCTTTGTTATATATTATCCATGCGATAACGTTCGGGCTGCCTTACTTGATTATCATAATTGTTTTGATGCAATGTTTCTTGCAATTCTGTCTCTTCAATTTCTTCTCTTCTTCTATCTCTTTCATCTCTCGTACGTGTAATTTCCCTTTCACGCTCACATTCTTCTCTCAACATTTCTCTTCCATGTAATATCATCTGCGCTTGCCTTTGGTCCTCGTCTTCTCATTCAAAATTATGATGTGTGTGACGAAGAAGTTCACGCGGATGTTCATATCGGTTAGTTATTAGATATTGATCTACATATCGTCTCTCTTGTTGATTTTGTAAATTGTCATCTACTTGCAGGTTTTCTTCGATGATTTCCATGCGTTGTCTCCGCCTAGCATTTTCTCTATTAGATTGAATTTGTTTTGATGAACTCCTGCTTGATCTTGAACTTGAGCGTGTAGGACTTCTTGACCTCTGTTCTTGCAATATAAGATTCTCTTCTCTTAAATCATCATTCTGACGTATTAAATTCGCATGCTCTTCTTCCTCTCTTATTCGTTCTGCTAGTAATCCTTGCCTGAGTTCTTCAATTGTCATATTCTCTTCATCTTCTTCAATTAATCTTGCATTCTCAGTCCTTTGTTTATCTTCTTCAGTAGAATTTGTTTGTGTAGTATGAATACTCACTCTATCATAATCAATATCATTGTTCTGCTCGTGTTCACGCTGAGGTCCAAGTAGTTGATTTTCTCTTCTTCTTTCTTCTTGTTGCTCCATATTTGTATTGTTTTTTCTTTCAACAATTCTATTACTCCTTCTAGTTTTTGTTCCTTGTTCAATAGTAGATCCAAGTCTCACCATCTTCAACTTCTAAAAGGATTTATCACCCAAAGATGTTTCCGGCGCCAAAAATGTAGTTGCAGGAATCCTACAACCACATCCCAATTTCCTAAACAAGACTTTAAGTGATCATCATAATAGAATTCTTTATTGATTATTAAGATTCCAATTGGTTACAAGATATTATAATGACTTAACTTGCTCTCCAAATAAACTCTCTCTCTCTAAATTTCTTTTCTAGCTAACACACACTAAAGATCTCTCCCCGGTGTGATAACTCTTTACCCTTATATAGGGTTCTACATAGTGGATGACAACTAAGAGATCCACTATTTTCGGAATCATTGTGCGTTTCATTCGCTCATATACATTTATTCATTCTCGCACAGTTTATACTTCGCATAGACCATCACACTATACTCATGACTTTGCTGACATCATCCAGTGTGTCACCTTGATTATACTATGTGCGATAGTCTTCGCTTATATTCACTACACCATTTTCATGGATTTGTAACTCAAATTCGTAACAGCCTACTAGCAGTTACGAATTCATAACAGGGAGTTGATGTTACAAACTCGTTGTAACGGCTTCTGGATGTTACAAATCTTGTCAGATTTCGTAACTGCCTAGGAGCAGTTACGAATTCGTAATTGGATATGGTTCCACGCGTGCCATCCGTGTGCGTGGGTGGTCACAACATCATATTTTTCCACCCAAGCAATGTATAACTGGGGATATTTCATCCCTTGGTCACTGACTCATAGTTGCACATGAGCTTGTTAGCTGAGATGGTCACTTGGTCATAGACTCATACACATGAATCGAACCACTTCATCTCTTTTCACTCGAACCACTTCTCTTTCCACTTTCCTCATCTCTGCAGAAGTTAAGTTTGGGTTTCAGTTTGAGGATTTCGATCTGAAGCTGAAGCTAAAGATGTGATTTGTGTTTCGATTTGTGTTTCAATATGTTCGTTTCTCACCTCTTTCCACTTTCTTTATCTCTGCAGAAGCGAATTTAGGGTTTCAGCTGGAATGTGAAGTTTGGGTTTCAGTTTGAGGGGTTGAGGGTTTCGATCTGAAACTGAAGATGTAAGTGTTTAAATCTTTCAATTTGTGTTTCAACTTGGGTTTCGATATGTTCTTCTCTATTAGGGTTTCATTAAGGTGTTGATGTGTTAATTAGACTATCAATTTTATCTGAGATTCTCGATTATGGTTTCGATATATATGTGATTTTCGATTAGGATTTCGTTCGTCTGATGATTTTTGGTATCTTTTATAGGGTTTCATTTTTCTTTTTGAATCAGTAGGGTTTCAATCATCATCTTTTAGAATTTATTTTAGGGTTTAATGGATTAATGATTTCTTAGTAACATGTTGGTTCTGGTTTCTGGTTTTCCCCCAACATGTTTGATTTAATGCCTGCTCGAAGTTCTATTATTTCTGTATTTCGATACATGGGTTTGTTTTCTTACGTATCCCTTTACATGTTTCTTATATTGTCTGATAGAAGGTCATGGTTTAACCGTAACCTATTTGTGATGTCTGCAACCATGGGTTTGTTTCTTCTCAGATCCTATCTTGTATGTTCTAGTTTCCGAGCAACTTTGTTTGCTCTGTTTTTTAATTTCCCTGTAAGGTCCATTATCTCCTTTATTGTAAATGTTGAATTCAACTTATTTATCGAAATTTTGCCTTTCCAATAACTTAAGTATTTCAGCTGCAGTTTTATAGTAAATCTGTCATCTGCCTTTTGACCGTAAATTTACTCTAAACTTCCTAGCCTGTTATTGCTTTTTTCTATTAATTTACTGAGTGTGCTCCCTTAATTTAAAGTGGAGTCTATTCCATAAGTTCTCCGTTGTTTATTAGTTTTCCTCCAGTTTCAGATTAGTCTCAATCATTCTTATTAGTTTTAACCCATTTTCATTGGGGTATCCTCTAAGTGCATCCTTAGTGTTTTCTTAGTTTTCCTTAGTGTGCATTATAACGTTGTGTTGTCTTGTTTTGTTCATAATTTGTGATTCTAGGGGTCGGCAAACAAGGAAAATATGAGCATGCCCAATTCTGCTGCAACTGTTATTCATCAAAGTTGAGTACCTGCCACTGGTACAACTAAAACCACTAACAAGGGAGACCGTTCTACTGTTGAACAGGTAAGGGCATTTTTTTATGTAATTCTTCTGTTTGTAGTTGTTTTGCCAGATAGAAATTTGTTATTGGCTATGCAAGTAACCCGTGTAACAATGATACATACACTAGTAAATAATGTTGTCGATATATCTTGAAGGTTTGCATTAATAGTCTTCTTAGCTCTTTCAACCTATATTAACAGGCTATTTATCGAAGGACTCATATGGTGTTGTTCAAAATGCTTAATTGTGGTATATTTGATGACATAAATGGCTGCATCTTTACTGGGAGAGCAGTAGGTGTCATGAATTACCAGACATGTCTTTTCTTCTTATATTCTCAATGAAGTTCTCATTGTAAAACAATTCGTCCCTCTTACTGACATGCCAAAGTTTTTCATGTGACGAAAGATGATGGTCAATAATTTGCAATGAAGGTCTGTAAAACTTCAGTTCCAGGATTCATGTTAGTCCATTCATCTTTTCATCTTGGATTCACTTAATCATGATTCATATGCTATAATTAGTGCCTAGTAATACCAGACTTAACTTCAATATAATCTTAATTGATTTACCAAAAGAAAAATAAAAAAACCTTGGGCCCTAAAATGTCGTAATTTGAAGATTTGTTCCATTTTTGAAGTAAAGTTTTTATTATAATTTTTTTACTTAACTGCAACTTATTTATTGATTTATGAAAGAGCGATAAGAAATGTATTATGATGGTTGGGTTTTGCTCTGTGGTCTTGAAATCATTTTCTGTATAATTTTAGGTTGTTTGTGCAGTTCTAAGGACTCCAGTTGTGGGTATTGATCGCCTTTGTGTACTACTACCGAAATCTGATGCTTCAAAATTGCAGTGGACTATAGATTGCACCAATGGTATTCTTCTACTTTTTTCATAAATTTCTACTTAGTTTATTGCAGTGTCGAAATTCAAGTTAAGTATGTGTTTTAGGTGGAATGGTGTACACATTTGGTTCATAGTACATGGGAATGTCCACTATTTTCTTGTACACTGGTATGGGTTTGAAGTTACATCTTCTGTGTGGGGTAGTTCATAGTCACCGTGCAGAACACATAATCATTTTGCTAGTGGGTGCTGAAATACTTCATATATGATGATTCCTACTCTGTGTTTTGCTTGACCTTAGTTGTTGTTAACTTTCTAAGTTGATCTTTCATTGAAAATAAACTGTGTAACAGCTTTAGCCTTTAGTACATCTTAATCTGACATTTATTGATGATCTTAGTCTAGGTTTAGCTATAAATTGAATAGATGTGGCTTCCTAACTGGTTGGATAAGTGTATTATGGTTGATCTGAAATGATTTGTCTAACAAGTTATAGCTTTTTACTTCTCCATCTTTAAGTAGTTTTAATTTTCTTAAGTCTAATTGTATCGGACTAATCGATTATATTGGATAATTGGCCATGTAGTGTGATAATGGTTCGAATGCACTCTATAAAATGCTTTCACATTCCTAAATGTCCGTGCGTTATCCATTTAAGGGTGTTAGCTGTAAGACAATTCAGTTGTAATTATCTTTGAGATAAATTAAAAAATTCTTAGTTAAATAAAACTATGTGCAGGCATGAAGAAATCCTATTGGATTACTTGTAATGTTGAGCCTGACATACAACATCTTACCCTCGATAGGACGAGGTTCCCAAGTAATTTTGTAGTGAGACCTCGTGACTTGAACAAATTGCTTGGTAATTTCTATCGTCACTTCAGAGATTACTGTGATTACATAGAACCAACTCCCTTACCTTCCGATGATGGAAGTGAAATAGGAGGGAAAGCAGTCGAGCTTAGAAGTTATATCGATCCAACCAAAGGTAAAACCATGATATTGTTAAAAAAAAATTCATATATGTTGAATGTACATTTCAAGGAGCAATGTAAGTGTACTTGGTGTTGGTGAATCTAATAAATGCATATCAACCACAGATGATAGTGATACTGCCCTACATACTCAGCTCTGGATAGACCCTTTTGAAGAATTTCTGCGGTATACACACGCTGGAGATCATGTGGATGTGACTTTTGCGATAAAGGAGCTAAAGGCATGATAGTCATCTTTCTATATATTCTGATAATGTTTTGGTTTTTGCTTAACGACTAATCTTATGATCATGGAAGTAATATATGCCAAAGGAAACAACTGGTGGTAAAACTTACGATTTTATAAGCATAATTATGCATTTATGCCTCTTATGACATTATCTTTGGTTGTTCTTCAAACATAGTGTGAATTTTTGAATATTCTCAGCTTCACATGTATAAAGTGTTTAATGCCAAATTCATATTTCTTTAAATGAAGGCATTTCTTACCTTTTGTGAGGGATGTGAAGTTGACATTCACATATTCTTTGAGAAAGCAGGCGAGTAAAACACTCACTTACCTTATCCTCTTTTTCTCATTTTTTTCCAAAATCAATTAAGAATTTGCTTGTACCTTATACAATTAGCATAGTTGATTGGAACTTCAAGTTAATAGGTCGTCAATTAGTTAACTGACAGCACGATAGTGACAACATTCAATGGTTTAATTTATACAAACTTCAGTGCTTGGGTGTCATATATTTTGTAGTCAATATACCATTCATCTTTGCTAGAAGATTGGGTGTCGTCGCATTTGTAGGTTCAATCTGAAATCTATAAACGCAAACCTGAGTAGCATCCCGAAGAAATTGTTATTTAGTTTCTGTTATTGAGAGTAAGGCTTTCAATCGTTTTGTTTTCCTCCTTTTAAAATTAAATGAAAGCTTCATGGAGTACAAGATTTTAACTTCTAATTTGGTCCTTGGTAACAGGCCTATTCTAATGGCACCAAAATTTGATCTTGATGATGGGTCAACGTCAGATTTTCATGTGACACTGGTTTAGCTTCCATGCTTGTATCTCAACTTCATCAAGAGGATTATTGTTTTCGGCATGGATACTTGAAGCACAATCCCAGGTAAAAGCCTAAGACTTGAGCAGAAAATGAAATGAGGAACCTTACAAGGTAAAGCAGCCCTTGCATCTCTATTTGTTTCTTTTATGTTTTCATGTTAATAGAAGCTCGCTAAATTTTTGCTGTCATATTTACTGCTTTATGGTTGTTGGACAGCGGCACTCTTTATAACCACTATAAAAAAAGGACTTGTTGTTAGTTTTCATGTGTCTTAGACTGGAAATATTGAGTTACAAACTTGATCTCTCGAGAATCATAATGGTGAAGCCTAATATAACATACTAAATAGTAAAGGAAAATCTTGTCTTAGCAAATGTGAAAATGTGATCACAGATTAGGATTTGTGATGTTATTTGTTAAAGCTCTCTATGTTCTGAATTCAGGCTAAAGGTAGTAGGGATTAGGTGCCCAACTCCAATATTTTTGAGGCTTCATGTTTTGGTCATGGAATTTATAGGTATGTTTTCTTATCTTAGATTCCTCTTAAGTCGGAAAATACCTGATTGTTCATCTTATTAGCATGTGATTACTACCAAATGCATATAATATTCACATCTCTTTCAACTGTTTTACTTTTTCTGGAGATTTGATGTGAAGAAAATTAATTTACAGGAAAATCTGGGTGGGCTGCTCTTTGTATCAAGGATGCAAATCTATCTGAAGATAATATGGATGAATGCTGAAATTGAGTCCTGCTTCAAATGCAGAACTCACCAAGTCTTCACCAATTTTGCTTCAAATGTAGTAGTTTGCCGTATGATAAGGCAAATATTGATTATGTGAGTCATGTTTTTGTTGGTTTTATCTTATCTAATATACCCTAGGAATAAACTTAGGAATTATGCAATAGAGTAAAACTTAGGGATTGTCTTTTAAGTTTTGAACTGATTCGAATGTACAAGGAACAAAAGTTTTTGTCAATAAAGGAAGTTATTGTTGAATGTGTGATTGAATGCAATGAAAGATTTGCAGGTTATTTTGAATTCCGGCGTATCTCCGGTTGAAAGCGTACTGACCATGGTCAATATTGACCAGGTCAAAGAGGGAATATTGACTGCGGTAATTTTTTTTTTTTTTTGATGTTACTAAAAAATTCGTAACTGCTTTAAGCTGTTTCAACCGATCTTGTAGTAACAGCTCTAATCTGTTTCAAAATGACACGTAGTAACGGTTCATCCCTGTTACGACTCCCCAGTTACAAACAATTCGTAACAGCTGGGGTGTGTTAAGAAATTCCACGTAGTAACAGCTGCAGTCTGCTACAACCGCTGTTACAACCCAAAATTCGTAACAGCTACAGGGCCGTTACAAAAATTTGTCACGCCATTATTTGAAACAGAACTTAGCTGTTACAACCCTGTTTTGTAACATGTAAAATTTGTATCTAATCGGCCAAAATGGTGTAGTGATTAGATAATCTTCATTTCGCATACTCATTACTTGTGCAATATTCCATTCCAACAAGGTTAGACTTTAATTATAAGTTAACGCATAAATCATTAACTAATTGGTGGATAATGTAATGTACATGATAGAGGGAATCAGGCTGGCTAGTGCATGGTTAAGTGCGGATCCAGTGTTCGTTCCTAACTCCTAAGGCGCCCCAATGTCCTCTCATGAAGATTGTGAATGCTTGATCTGCTGCATCTTCAATTTAATCGTGACCATTTTCTGTTAGAATATTCACGCATTGGTGATATGACAATAAGGTTCATAACTCATGAAAATTTCAGATCACATAATTGGTAATTTTGGTATAGGCTGGCTGGCTAGATAGCCATCTTTACGCCACTATAACTAACAAGCATCTAACCCGGTGCATACGCACCGGCTGTATTGAGAGCGTCGATATCGAAGTCACTTAAAATTTGGTTGGTAGATGTAGTATGGATATGAAATTTTAAAATGGAAGTACTATCCAGAAGAATCATTATCTGTCTCAAATCGGTAGAAGCTAATTCAGTTGGTCATATTCTCATATCTCGTGCTGTAATTCAGTTGGTCAGACTCTCACATTTTTTCGTGATAGTGTAGCAACTTATCGTTAATTTATTGTCCTAACGATACTCAGACAACCATATTGGATAGGAAATGTCTGTTGTTGTATTTGTCCAGGGTGTACTTATATATAGGTTTGAATCTATATATCTGATCAGACATATTTTAGGGATACAATGCTTGGTAGATTAGTTTTATCCCCTAGATTTCAGGAGTTTTAAATATTTCTTAGCCTTGATTATCATACATTATGTTTCCAAAAATATAAAAAAAGTGTATTTTTGGAGAGAAAATTTGGTATCTTAATTGGTGTTTGTATTTTTGGAAACATAATGTGAGAATCAATTAATATCAATGACATGTGTCAACATGTCATTGGTCCCCCATGCCCCCTTCAGAAAATGCCCCCATCAAAAATTTTCTCCTCTTTTTTGACATATATGAAAGGTCCTGACTATTTAACAAAATCGAAATATGTATTTTATATGTGTGTAGTACTTACTTCCCTGACCCTTTCTTTATCCAATACAATTGTTTGGCCAGCTTATGTCTTCCAACTTAACCGCAAAATTTCAGATAAATTCTCCATTTTTCTTATAAATTTTAAGGTGTTAGAGCGGTATTATGCAAAGCTTTCGGCATGATGTATATGATCTTACACCCTGTTGAAGACCCTTTAGTTAATCATCAATTCACCATGTCATGCTATTCTCTGGAAAATTAGTTGTTGTAATTCTAGCTATGATAAGATTTTCTCACCCGATTTGTTAATACTTCATTTATTTTGGTCTGTGTTGCCATGTAACACCGTGTAATATTTTTGACCACGACGTTACCTACGTTGGTAAATTTCTGTTCCCTGTTTGGTTGATTAGTTGAAGTTTTTTTTTTTTTTTTATAATCGTTAGCAAGGCCTAACACATTTTAACTCGCATAAAATTATACTTCTTTCACTACAATTTTGTCGTGTGGATGATTACACTAACTTGTGTTATTACATTCGATCAAAAATGACAATCATTGTCCAATTAAATATGGACTACAGTGATAAGAAACATAATATTAATGCTAATTAAAACCGCAGTCTACCACTCTCAACTATAGTAATGAAGTTTACGCCCAGGTTATTCAATAGGCGTTCCTGGCACAATTTGTTTCTTCAAGTTTCCCCTTCCATTGATACCGAGGTCCCCCATCCTAAATTACACCTGAAATTATTATTTGTAATAATTGCTACCTGAGTGTAAATTATTGAACACTTCTTTATACACAACATTCTGTGTGGATCCTTTTGGTTCTTCACCACTTATTTTTATCGGAATCTTCAAAGCTTCCCGTGATGTTGTTCTTGATACTGCCATATATAGCTAGCCATGAGAAAAAACCGGTCTTGGCAAATAAATTCCAACTTTCTGTATGGGCTGACCTTGGCTCTTGTTGATTATCATAGCAAAGCATACTATAACCGGGAATTGTCTTCTTATTAACACGAAAGTTTGTGTCAGTGGGAGACATTATTATCCTTGGGATGTAAACCCTCGATCCTATGTGGTTCCTTGTTAAGAAATTCTTAAACACGTTTCTTTGCTGGATGTTCAAAAGCCGTAAGAAATCTCCAGAAAGTTGTGTTGTGTTGTAGTCTAGTTCTTCATGGATGATTCCTTTTTCATTTTCTGGTCGAACTGGGTAAGGAAGCATCGGGAGTTCTTTGAGAGACCTGTTGATCAGGTTCATTGATTTCTCTATTTCAAATAAAACCAAGTATTTGAGTTGTTCATCCTCGATCTCAGGATCTTCATCACCTATTTGTTTGTTTTATTTGTTCATGCAGAATATCTCCAGACAGTAGTCTCCAATTAATGTCGGCTCCATAGTTTTGCTAGTTTTTTTATATCGCAAAACAATATTACTCTTACAAACATTTCACGTATGGACTTGCTGGATCCCCAAGTAGCTTCTTGTTCAATCACTTATCGCCATTCCTGGTTGTCCTCCATTTTCTGGTATTTGGAAATGTAAACTAAGGTTTCTGTAGTTGAGTGGTTAGTCTGCGAATTTATATTAAGTTTTGTGAAAGGATGTGAAATTAGAGAGTGTAACTGTATCTGAAGCCAAAACGCCAAAGAACGCATTTTGTACCTCCCACCCTGTCACATTAAGTGGACGGAAAGATTATAAGAACGACATACGCCAAAACACCTAAAGAAGTTCAAAGACGATTGTATCAGATTTCAAAATTTCGACTCATCAAAATATCAAATGTTACTGCTTCTCTTGGTGCTTAGCTAATTTATATTTTCTGAAGCGTTGCATGTAGATTTCAATGTGTTCTTTCATTAGTATCTCTTGGTGAACATCTGCTTATTGTAAGGGTTTCCATTTAACTTTTATGTTGTATCTCTTGGCCCATACATTTCGTTAGTCGGGAAAAGGTGTTGGTTATATTGTTTGTGACTTTTCGTTGATTTTGTAACAATGAATGTGAAGAGACACGATATGTATTCATCTGAGAGTTACCCAATTTCATTTCCCGGTGCATTCATGAAAGGAAAGAAACCCTTCAGGTATCCAAATCGTTAGTGGCCAAGTAAGTAGTGCCTATTAGAGTGGTGGCCAATGAGATGCTGATGACAGGGAAAGTTGATGCTGATGTGGCTTCACGAAATTCAAGATTGATTGTGGGGACGACATATGGCATTTTGAGGGTCTCTTATTATAAAGAAAGAAGATTGGGCTCAATTGGAAAAATGAAACTCTATTTATTTATTTTTAAGTGAGAGTACTTAAAAATTATAATCGGCAAAAGATGCTGAGTGGTGTACATTCTTACTATTATGTATATTGAAAGATTGCTATATGAGCCTTGAGAAGTGAAGTTCGGTAGAAAAAACACTCAGACATGGGAGACAACTAAAACGCACATATAAAGATGAAACTAACAATATCTTTAATGAAACTGTTGAGAGACATAAGATTTAAAAACCAGCGATTGATAGAGAACTTACTAAGCTAGGTTTGAAAGACGAGCAGTCGATGAGAATTTAGGCAGAGGTAAAAGAGCTTCTGCTAAAAAGAAGAAATAGTTGTAGAGTGTTGGCATCTTGATGTTGCTTGTTTTAGATTTGTTTTTGTTGTTAAGGAGGCTTTTTGCCTTGGGATTGGTCTTTTTGGCTAGCTATTGCTTAAGCCTTTGTGCAGCTACCGTGCTTCTCCTTGTGCAACTTCTTTTTTTCTTTTTAAGAAAATTTTAGAACGCGAAATTGGGGATATAAAAAGGAATTGGGGGATATTGATTACTTCTCCCAACCCATGGTGTCTGTTAAGGGGTGTTTTTGGGTATGAAAATACTAAAATACCCTTTGGTTAATTAAAAATTTTTATGAAAAGACCAAACTACCCTTTTCCCTAAAACTTAAAATCTAAAAACCAAATTCATTTATCCCCAGTCTCCACAAATCAGTTCCAGCACTCTTAGGGTTAGGTTTTGAAAAAAAAAAATTCATCGTTCTTCATCCGTTCTTCGTCGATTAATCGTCCATTCAAAAAAAAATTCGTCGATTAACCTACCCGAATCATAAATAATGCCTCCACGAAAGAAAGCAAATGCCCAATCGAACTCAAAATCGATTGCTCAACAAAAATAGGAACAAAAAATTGCTACGATTGCTTAAGAGCAAGAAGACGAAGAAGCAACGTTCTCTGACGATCAACCCCTCGCAAGCATGGCTTCTGTGAGAAGGTATGTGATTTTGAACTAGTTTATGAGTGTTTAAATCTATTTATATCAATGGGTTTAGGTTAGAATCGCGATCCCTAAATCAAACAGTTGAGTTACAGAGAGTACCGACACTGAAATTTGTATGAACACAATACCGGTTTTGTATTCCGGCATTCAATCTAGGATGAATACAGTACCGTTTTCCAACCCCAGATTCACCAGAAACTGAATTTTCCCTACCGGCATTCAATCTAGGATGAATACAATACCGGTTTTTAGTACCGGCAGTCTTTGATAATAATTCGTGTATGCCGGTAGTGGACTTAAAACATACAGGAGAGTTTATGAATTTGTCACCAGTACCGGCATATATGTTTGGTTGCATTGTATGCCGGTTTTAAGTACCGGCATTCGTTTGTAATAATTCGATCATGCCGGTAGTAGACTTAAAACATACAGGAAAATTTTCACGAATACCGGCTTAGATTTTAGGTTGCATTGAATGCCGGTACTTGGTACCGGCACTGTCGATAGTTAATGTGTACTGCCGGAACATTGTACCGGCGTGGTTTATTTTAAGTTAATAAATACCGGTACTAAAACTGAAGACTTAGTTGTCTTATATTCATTGCTTTTTTTGTGCTTACGATATAGGTCAAAAGCAAAGGAAGCTAACAAAAGAAAAACTAAAGATGTTGTCACTAAGATAAGAAGGAAGGACGGTCTTGATACTCCTCAGTCTCTGCCTCCTCGAGTGAAAGATGAAGGTCGTAAGATTCGTTTGGGGATGGTACAAGAGAGATAATTTGGGAGAGTGGTGGTGCCCGTAGTCGACTTGCAAACCGTGAGCACGATGATCAAGATTAGGAAGATGAAGAGGAAAGTCAATTAGCAAGCCAAAGCGAAGTTGGTGGGCCAAGTCAACAACCAACACAAGGCAATGGCAAGAAGGGCAACGTCAAAGTTAAAGTTAAAGGTTTCTACCTTCCTCATATTAATGACATGATACCTGACCTTGAATGTGGTAGAATTTGGGGTGAAGCTCCGTAAATAGAAACACTATTTGGATACAAGCACTCGTGGGCTCGTACTATCTATGAAACCTATGTAAGCATTTTTTTTATTTTGTACATATGTATTTTTGTGTAAATATGTAAAATCTCTTAATTGTATTGTCTTTAATTGTAGGATCATAAGAAGGCTGTGCGTGTTTGCCGAAACCAAGCCGCAGATTGTTGGAAATTGTCCGACGAATGTGAAGAGGTCCAACAAATAGTAAATGATACTGGTCTATATGCTTTGGTTGAAAATTATGTGAAGCCTGATTCTTTTACTGTCAATTGCTTCGTCGAAAGGTATCATGGTGAAACCGATACCATGCACTTCCCTTTTGCGGAGATGACCTTCATCCCTGAAGATGCTCATAAAATTCTAGGCTTGAATGTTATCAGCAAATCAATTGCAGAAGGAGTTGAGTCTCTGGACCTAGAATGGTTGACATTGCACGGTCTGACTAACAATCTGTTTGGTTGGGACTACAAAACTTCTTTGGAGAGCTTTTATGAATACACGTCTGGTAAGACAAAGACAATCAAGTTGACGCTGCTTAGGAAGAATTTTGAAAACACAAAGAAAAGAAGTTTGGAGGATGGATGGGACCCTAAACAAAATCGTTATCTTGCCGCATGCATGCACATTATACATCTTGGGCACTAGAGTATTCCCTGACACCAATGGCAACAGGGTTAGTGCGAACTACCTTTAGTACTTGGATCCGTCGGAAGATGTCTATAATTATTCTTGGGGCACCGCGGTAATGACACATTTGATGTGCGAGATGAGAAGGGCCTCTAAGGCTAAAACCAACCAATTTGTCGGGAATTTCACTCTACTGCAGGTAATTTTGTTTTTAAACTTATGTTATTATGTACACTGTTCACATGTACCCTTATCGTGAACTTAGAAAAAAAACTTATTGCTTCTCATTGTAATAGGTGTGGGATTATGAACACTTACAAACCTTGTTCAAGGTCTACCCCTCCTTGAAGATCACAGACCTTGCCGAACCCAATACGCCTATAGATAAGAGATACGAGTTCAACAATACTCCGAAGCCCGGTAACATAGGTCGACTGATCGATATGAGATTGGCTTTGGACGCAATGAGTACCAATGATGTTTTGTTCGACCCTTACAAGGAGGCTAGAGGAAACCGCCAAGTTTTGAGGTTTGGTAACGTTGTATTTTACCATGGGCCGTTGTTCCGCCCAAAAGGATACGTTATGGCTAATCCTACACGTGTGATGCGCCAACTTGGATTTAAGTAATTAGCATATTTCCAGACGTCCTCTTTTCAATGTTTTGATCTTGACCTTTCTCGGTGCTTTTCAACTCCAAATCGGTTGCATGTAGAGTATGTTTTAAAACCGGACCCAACAGATTAGAGGGATATGGAACCACGTCGTTTGGTAGATATTAGTCAGTGGGAGAAGTTGGAGATTGCTGAAAACGGTGATGAAGTTGATGCCGACTACATGGAAGATTACCTGCAATGGTCACATCCTTATGTCGTCCGCCCGGATGACGTCCAAGTTTCTCCCCAGAAAAACCCTCCCGTTCCAACTCCCGCATAGGCACCACCTACGATGACCCAACTTAATAAGACCGTTGGATAGCTAATAAGTATTGTTAATTGCTTAGTCGTTTAATGTACACATAATCTTATATGTATATTAATTATGTGTTTGATGTATTAAACTAGCGGCGTCGGGTGGGAAAGTTAAAGAAGATGTTTGGTTTCAAGTACTAGGAAGGAGAGGTGCTATCCCTTGAAGAAATGAAGGAAGTCGAGGAAAATATTGATAGAATTGAAGAAACCGACCCTAGTGCAAAAGCTTTGTTCGGGGAAACTAAGAAGAAACCGGCCCAAAAGAAGCAAAAGACCAAGTGATTAACTCGTTAGTTGTGTTTCTTTTTTTCGATGGTGGTTGTTACGTCTTGAACAATTCCAAACTTGTTTTCGTTTGTACCTCGTGGTTAACTCTTTAGTTGTTTGGTTTGCTAATTTATTTATGATACCTGGATTAAGAACATTTAAGCAGAATCCAGTTGTTTCGTTTATGTTGAACATGTTCTTTAGATTTCCTTTATGTTGAACATGTTTATATTTCTAGTGAAAGGTTATTTTTGCAAGATTTATGTAAGACTGCTAGTTCCGGCATGAATAAGCTTATGTTCAACAACGCCGGCACCAGTTCCGGCATTCACGATAACTACAGTTCAATGCCGGTTTTATAGTACCGGCAGTGAAATATTTTATAAAACCATACCGGAACAAGAAGATTAAAAATTTCATGTTCATCTATACTATTTGGATGGTACAGGCATAGTCGTATTTTCTAAAATCTATGCCGGTTTTATGATTTTTTTTCAAGTTTCCATAGTTGACAGAAAACCGGCAATGTAAGCTGGGTTGCTTCTATGTCGGCACTATGCTAGTTTTGAGTATAAATCCATTTCAAATGCTCTTTTATTTCATTCCTAAGTAGTCTATTACATTGGATTTGAAACCTTAAATTAAAAAATGTTAAAAAACATGGAATGAATTACATTTGGTTAAAGATAATCTATTTCCACCCCTTTTCAACAATTGCGGAAACTTTGAGCTTTTCCCGAATCTGTTCGAAGACATCGTCCGGGATGGGGGTGTCAAGGATCAGCTACACTGGTTCTTCTTCTCTTTTAACATATTCCTTTCCCTTCATATAACACCCATCACACCCATCGATAGGCTTGCATTGGCCCTTGTGGTACCCTTCTAGTTCAACAGCTTTGTCAATCCATTGAAACTCATCGCACTTTGGGTGATTCAAGCACCTTGGAAACATTCTTCCATTTTCAGCATCATCAGTTTTTGCAATCCAAAACCGACGTGTCCCATCACAGCTTCTACACTTTGAATAAATAAGAGGACAGTCCATGGCTAGATGAGAAGTTGACTTGCAAATTTGACACTTGCAATGATGATTCTGTAAGAGAAGATTATATTAGTTATGCGTCATAGTAGTGAAGATCATATTGTTAGTAAATCTACTTATTTTGCAAATAGAGGTAGATGATGAATCCCCCATCCCTTGTGAAGCTTTAACCGTGCTTGCTTTCTTGAGAGAATGATCTTGGTGGGTGGTTTGTGTAGATCTTTCCAAAGGAATGGGGGGTATTATATAGAAATAAATCTCCAACGGTCTTATTTTTCAAAAAACTAGCAGTTTTTTTTTTAATTTAACAAATGCTTGCATAGTCGTTATTATAGATTGAATGCCGGTTCCCAGTACCGGCGTTCCATAGTGTTTTAAAACCATGCCGGTATTGGTTGCATATTTGGCCCAATCTATGTAAAGAAATTCCCTTGTACCGGCATTGTCATCTTATGATAAACCTTACCGAAACCATATGCCGGCATCCTATTTCACAGTTACCTCAATGTCGGTTTTGGTGATTTTCAAAAATAATAGTCGTTGACGTTTTTGTCTATATAAAGAGAGCTAATTCTCGGACCCAAAAGCCCAAAACTCGTGTTCTTATATATCTCCTTGAGCCTCTTAACTTAGAAACCCTAAACCTTAGAATAATCATCAATAAATAGCTTAGTATAGTACCTAATCCCACATTTAACAAATGGCATTGTTCGACTCGGAGGAAGATTTATCAATCACCCAAGCATGGTACGCCGAAACTCGTCCTTCAACTATAGATAACAGCACGCGGGATTCCATGTGGTTGAAGATTTTTAACAAATTTATTCACGATTACGGTAACCCGAAAGGAAGAACTGCTCAACAAATCGATCAACGACACGACATCATCCTAAATGCGGTGGTTTATTATCTAAAAATGAAACACTGGATCGACCACGCTACCCACAATAGATTGTCCCCTCAACAACTCGTAAGTATCTTTATGATTAATTCGACACAATCTACTTTTTTTTAATTTTTATGTAACAAACAAAGTTTGTGTGTTGTTTTTGTAGCATGAAGCCGTGAAAACGCGTTACTTACAAGAAAAGGTAGAAACATTCATGTTTGAAGCCAACGTGAACCATATTGTAACCAAAGTCAGGGAGTACCACTAGCTGGGTGAATCGGAAAAGGATTCTTCTTAAGAAGATTGATAGTTTAGTGTTATTTTCTTAGGTTTTTAGGGTATCTGTTTAGGTATTTCTTAAGGTTTTGTGGGTACATCTCTATGTAAGCCCTCAAGAGACTATAACTCGTCCACTTGAGTCACCAAGTGGTTTAAAGGCTTGATGCACGTGTTAAGTGCATTCGTTGTTCCGTCGACAAGGATTACGTTCGAAATAAATTATAGTTCCGGCTTAGTATGTAAACATATTTCAATTGCCTACTGGTTCCGGCGTGGATTGTAGCATATTACTCCATGCCAGGGTAGAGTGTCTAATTTAATTTGTTTCTGTGCACAAATACCCTTATGTCGGTATTTGATTGAAAGATGACAGTCTGCCGGTAGTAAGTGCGGGCATGTCGGTTATCCGTATCCCAATGCCGGATCATTCAAAATTCAATGCCCAACGGCTATTTTTTTAAACCATAAACCAGCAAAGACAAGTGTCGGTGTTAATACTAGGTCACTGACTATGCCGGAACTATAAAGTCGTTGTGCATTCATCTATTTAATGCAATGGATTCACTCATTGCACTTGATACCTCCAATGGAAAATCCATCAACAACTACCGATTTCATCATTGCCATGGAAAAAGAAAAACTTAGGAAAAACAAACTATCCACTCCGATGGGAAATCAATTATCATCCACCACCAACTCAAATACATCAACAACAACTGATTTCATCATTGCCATGGAAAAAGAAAAACTCAAGAAGACCAAACTATCCACCACCACCAACTCAAAGGCGTGACAATGTTTCATTTTACAACAGACCATTATTTCATCCAAAAGGATTTGTTATGCACAACCCTCGCCGTATAATGCGCCAACTTGGGTATAAGCAGAAAGATCTCACGGATACATGTTATCAGAAATTCTCTTATGACTTTCCTCAATGCCAATCAAATGAGAACCATACTCTCGTAGTTTATGACCCAGAACCTATTCTTGCACATTGGAGTGAAAGGGAAGAAGAAGGACTTGTGTTGGATAGGGCTGATTGGGAATTGGCTGAGAACGGTTATGAGAGTGAACCAACCTTCCTAAGAGGCCATCGGAAGTTATCGCATCCTTATGTTGTACGCCCGGATATCAGAGTTATTCCTCCACCACCAGAAACTGTACACGCACTTCTACAGCTCATTACGTTGTTGGTACGTACGTCTTGTTCATTACCATTCTTTTAATCTATATCTATGAACTTATACAATTGTACATACTAAGTGCATGTTTAAAATTTCCTTAATAGCGTCAGCGGATTGGAAAGTTGTCAAGGTTCTTTAAGAAAAAGAAAAAGAAAGGAGAGGTGCTGACCCAGAAAGAAATGGAGAACGTCGAGCAAAAGATGGACCAAATTGAAGATACGGAGGAAAAAGACTTATGGGGCGAAAGGAAGAAGAGGGTACACAAGAAGCCAAGAATAGAGTTATCGTGTGTTTCTTCTATAGTATTAGTTTGGTTTGAACAATCTAGTGTTGGTTTATGTTTGTTTGTGTGTCTTGCTAAACTCTTTGCTTGACTTAGTT
Source organism: Papaver armeniacum (assembly GCA_023531295.1). Lineage (NCBI taxonomy): Eukaryota > Viridiplantae > Streptophyta > Magnoliopsida > Ranunculales > Papaveraceae > Papaver > Papaver armeniacum. Next base: position 286,192 of record JAJJWW010001416.1, read on the forward strand.
TATGTTTGATTTGTTTTCGGTATGGACCACATAACTTTATAGTTTGTTCTTGTATACACTCTAGTATTTTTATTATATTTATTATGTTGATAAACTTGTGTCAAAGTACCTCTTTTACAGAGTTTGAATGTGCCAGATCACTTAAATTTCTAAGTTTTTCTTCAGTACCGGCATGATCGAAAACAATAAAAGCAATGCCGGCTCTCTAAATGACAGAGTTCCGGCATTGAACTGTGTTTGGATATTATGCCAGTTTTCTGTAATCTGCATGACAAATATGATTTTGACAGAGTACCGGCACGGTTATGATGTTAATTTCAATGACGGAAAGATCACTGATTTCTCTGGAAGTTTTTTCTGCATTTCGGCATGGGTTCAAAACAAAGATCTACGCGGGCGCCGTAGTTCCTAAGCGTCGTAATTATAAAACACAACTATGCCGGCATGGGCATCAAAATATGATTTAATGTTTACAATTCAGACTTCCAGAAAAACAAAACGTTGCGTACTAGTGAACCACATAAACCCAAATTACTCATCGTCGCCTCCACATGTAATCGGTTGCATCTTATCCTCTTGGAGAGGTTTCTTTGATAAGGCCAACGCATCCCAAAATTTGTGATTCTCCTCATACGATGCTGATAGGTGTCTAAAACACCTAATTTTATATTTAGTATTTATGCTTTCTTTGCGAGTTTTTGGGTGAATTATGTATCTTATATTTGATTTTGAGTATTTAGGTGCAATGGAGTCATTTGATGCAAACAAAGAGGAAAAATGCGCAAAACGGGTGTCGCGGGCATTTCACAGGCGGGTGCTATCTGGAGCCCAGCCAAGGTTAAGGGGCTGCCAATGGGTGGCTGTTCCAAGCAAAGTGGGTGTAAATAGCCGTTCCACTTTTAAAGCCCTGAGAAATAATTCCTTTTCTGTTTTCTCCATTGTTCTCTGCAGTCAAAGAAGAAGAATCTGTGAAATCCACAGAAGAAACACGAAATTGAGAGATGGAAAAGCTCAGGTTACGGATTCGAGTTCAAAATGAGATGAAATTAATGATGGAGAAATAGATTGAGGGTTTGAGCAGATGAAATGAGTTAAGTTGTTGGGGGTATTGGACTGAAACATATAGGAGATGACGGCTTCACTATATTCACAGAAATTTAGGAGATGAAGATGGTGTTGCTGCTAATGGAAGATTAAAGAGATGGGTTTATGCTTATATTCATATTCGAGAAGGAATCAACTGGGAGATGTTGCTGATGTTGCTGATTTCTAGGGTTTTATGGAGATTAGGGTTTGTGTGAATCTCATGCTATTACGATGGGGGTTTGAGAAGAACAAAGATCGTGGACAAGGTTGTTGTTGATTTCAGAGATACGATGGTCGCAATTCAGACGGAATTTGAAGATGGCAAAGGGTCTGAGATGAAAATGGGAATTGCCGGAAGGTTAAGCTGGTACTGAGCAGGAGTTGATGATATTGCCAAGGACCTAATGGGTTAGTGGTGGAGTGAATGGTTGAGTCATGGTGGTTGTGTTGAAGTGCAAGTGAACTGACTTAAAAAGGTACAAGGAATGGCAAAATTGTCTAGGTTGCTGGTGTTTGAATGAATGGTTAAATGTATGTGTTGATGCTTGCAGTGTGGCATGAACTGCAATGGAGCTACAGATGCAGCTGCCAGTGTTTGAGGCCTTGAGCTGAGAACTGGTGCACTGATGTGTTGGTGCTGTTGTGAGCATGGAAGATGAGTACAGGTGATAACTTGTTGTTGCTGCAGTAATCCATGGAGAAGGCAGTGGTGATAGTAATAAGATGGAAGGAGCTGAAACTTGGTAAGAAATTGCAGGCAGTGATAGAATGGGATTATGGAGATGATGTTATGTCAGCTGAGAGATTGCACAAGGAGTCCAAGTGCAGCTGAACTTATGAGTACACAAGTCAGGTACTAGATGAAGCTGGTATGGGATGGTGAATGAATGTGTATTTGCTACTGTGTCTCAGGGTCTGGAGATGAATTGAGCTGCTGCTATTGACCTAGCTAGAGAATGTTGCAGTTGCGGTTTTATGCTGGCTGAGATGGAAGCTACAGGTAAATGGAATGTGCTGTGCTGTGGAGCTGGAGTTGCAGGTCATTGACAGATTTTGGAGCTGCTATTGGTATTGATGGATTGCAAATGGTTGCAGTTTCAGGTGGTCTGGTAGATTGCAGATGTGAGTGAGGTTGGTTGATTTGATTCTAGCTCAGAGTGGACTATGGATTAACCAAAGTTGCAGTTGGGGGAGAAAGTTAAGTCTGTGTTGCAGACAAAGCAGGTGGAACTGGTCTGGCATTGCAGCTGAGCAATTGCTGGCACTGATTTATGCTTGCTGAGAAGAGGAAGTCCTTGGAGCTTAAATGAGGCGATGGAGATGACAATGGAATTGAACCTGAGATAGGCAGAGAAGAGCAAAATGAGAAGTGTTGCAGCTGAAGTGATTTTATGAGATTGATGATTTTGCAGGGATATAGAGTGTGTTTGATGAATGATATAGAGATGGAGCTGTAAATGAGTAATTGCAGCTGAGTACAAGGAAAAGGCAGAGCTGGTGCTAGCTAGTAGTGGTGATGGCAGTCGACTGAAATTGCAGGTGTGTAGGTGATGGCTGTTGCAGGCAAATTACAGGGGATTTTAGGTTGTGGCTCTGAGATGAATGATGGGTCTGCAAAGATGGTGGATGTGCAGGCTTTAAGATGTTGTGTAGCTTTGATATTGGCTAGGAAGTGAAGAGAAAATGACAAGGGTTGTTGCTAATGGCAATGCAGGGCCATCATGGCTGTGCTGAGGTGGTGAAGCACAATGATTGTGCTGTACGCAAAATGGCCTTGGCCAAGAACCCAACTCAGCCTTGTCACTCGGTTAACACCACGACTCGGTCGACTGTTCGACTCGGTCCGACAACTCACATCTCGACTCGGTGATTGACTGAGTCCTGACTCAAGATGACCCGTTGACCCGACCGAGCTGACACGTTGACCGGTGACCGGGCGGACTTTTCCGGTCACCCGAGACAGTTTCCGGTGACCTTTCCGGCCAAGTTCCGGCCACAATCCCAGTTTTCCGGCGATCGTTTTTGGGCAGAGTTTTCACATGGGTTTTTCTCACACATGGGCTTGGTGGATCACTTGGAGATGGGTTTTGAGAAGACCTAATATTGGAAGGAGTATCCTTTATGGAAATAGAGAAACATATAAAAGAGAGGACTTTTACCTAATGTGGGATATCTAATATCTTTTCTTATTATTCTTTTTGCCTCTACTCTTGTTCTAGGGTTTAGAAACATGAAACTTCTCTTTCTTCTTGTTATGAACTCCATGAATATGAGTACCTAGTTTTATTATTGGTTATGGAATAAATTAGATTTCCAAACATGGGTTTTTGTGCAATAAATTAGTTTTCTCTCATATTATCGTTTATGATTCACTATCAATATTGTTACATGAGTTGAATGCTATTTAGTCGAGTCGCGAATCGATTGAGTTTGCTTTCATCTTTATTGCTAGATTAGGGTTATTATACGCAAAAGTGATAATTTCGGATTGCAAGTAGCATAAATATGATTATAGTATGTAGTGATATATTCTTATGATCATATGTGAACCATAACCTTTGTTAAATTGGATTAGTGCTTTTACACGTTCGATTTCTTTGATTGGCCTGATTTCATAGAACCTAATGCATCTAGGGAATTAAACTTGATTAGTGCTTTTACACGTTAGGTTGTTCTTTTAGATAGAATTCATATTCGCATCTTTTAATGTGTTTGTTGATGACATGAGGAGATTAGCGGGATATTCTTGCGATCAAGGTATTCTAGGGTCTTTGATAAAAGTTGAGATTAAAATATCAATTCTAGTTATTGTGTTGAAAACATGTTTGTGAATGAAGATGAAATCCATGACCAATACTTTCTTATCCTTGATTTGATTTGATTTGTTTTGCTTATTTCTTTATTTGTTTTATTTAGTTTAATATATAAAAATCACAAAACCCCGGTGTTATTTATAGGGAACCGAAACAATTTGACAACCTAGACCTCTCTGTGGGATCGATCCTTTCTTGCCCTTGCTATATTTATATTTTGAGTAGTAAGAAAGTGTAAATTTTGGCGCCGCTTCCGGGGAGGCAGCGGTTGTTAATTGTTTTTGGTTTCTTATTTTTGTTTTTAGTTTTTGTTTTATTTTTCTTATTTTCTGGGTTTTAACCTTGGTTTGAGAATTTTTATTTCAGGTGCTTGTTTCTCATGGAAGGAGCATACTACATGGATGGATACGGTTTTCAACAACCTCAACAATATGACAACTACCAATTCCAGGGGTATAATCAAAACCAATTCATTGGTTATGACCAATATTCCATGGAACCTTATGGTTTTCCTCAACAACCTTATGGCGGGTATGTGTGTGAACAACCACAAGGATGGAAGGATTCTTATGCTCGTGAACAAAAAGTCTCTAACTTTATAGATCAAGTTTCCAACTTTTTACAAGAGGAATTTCAAAAAGCAAAAGAGACTACAAACGAGCAACTCCAAGAACTTCGTGAAGGTATTTCTAGCTTGCGAATAGGCATTGATCAATACAAGGAAGATATGAATAATTCTTACGTGCATATGGTTTGTGATGAATATTTGATTGATGCTAATGTTGAAAAAGGCCAATCCTTGGGCACTTTCGTTGATAATTGTGTAGTTAACTCAACTCTTGATCTTAATAATGATCATTCACCTATTCAAAAGGATGAGTTAGAGATAAGTAACACTAAATTCAGCGAGGACCAATCTTATGTTGACTATGATAGTGACGGTGATTATGATACATTGCTTGAAACAACTCATGGTGACAGCTCCGAGGAGTCTTTTGGGATCAAGATGAAGACGGAGAGGAATATGATGACACTTGTGTAGATTACTAAAGCATTGATCTTAATAATGATCAAGAGCATATTCAAAGGGTGGAGCTTGAGGATGATGCATTTTCGAGTGTTCTAGAAAAGTTTCTTATAATAAAATTTGGATCCGCAAAAGAGTATGTGCCTTACAACAAAGAGGAGTATGTTGAGAATTAGACCGTTATGACCAATATTGTGGAAGACCCAATTGAGCTTGTGAATGATTGTAATGATGATGTTTATGTCGAAACTTTGGTTAAGGCAGAAACGGACGAAGAATGGTTGCAAGGTTTGATAGAGGACCATGATATACAAGAGGTGAATAATTCACTTGAGTTTTTCAAGGATGAAGAGGATTCCGTGATACAAGAGATTGTGCAAGGTTTATCTAACCCTTTGCCTATTGTTTCTTCTCCTTTACCTCTTATTGGTTTAAATGTATGTGCTTCGAGAGTATTGTTGAATGATTTTGTTTCTCGTTTTCCGCCATTAGAGATACTTGATTCTCATACTATGCAGGTTATGGAACAAGAAACCGTGGAAGTACCCGACGTCTATATTCTTTATACACTTCCAAGTGTGGACAAGAATAAGTGTGGGGGAAGCTTTTATCGGTTAATAGCTTCACTTTTGCTTTATTGTACTAATATTTGTGTGAAACTAGTGTTTGCAAAACAGGTTCTATGGAAGGATCCTCAACTTTTCAGATTGTTGATATATGGGGAATGAATCTTGCAAGGATATAGTCGGGCTGACGACTTTAAACCAAGCTCTACATGGGAGGCAACCCATAGGTTTTGTATCTCTTATCTTTTGATTTTTCTTTTCTTGTTTTTAGATTTTTCTTGTCGCATATTGTTATAAAATTTCCTACCTTGACTTTCTTTGGACGATTCAATTTACATTGAGGACAATGTAAAGTTTAAGTGTGGGGGAGTGGTTAAGCATTTGCGTTGTAAATTTTTCAAATTTTTCAACTTTTGTGTAAAATAGTGAATAAAAACTCCAACTTGTAGTTAGTTTAGAGTCACATAGTATACATGTCGCTAAGATTACATCGAGAATCTCATAATAGTGACTGAACTTAGAGATGACAGTGAACATGATCGGGTTTCTTACTTGTATGAGAGTTAAAGTTGGATTTAACCATGCCAGTGGCAAATAAGGTGCAGACTGAATTTAGTATTAGAGTAGTGGTCCCCTATAGTGGAGACTACCCATGTTACATAATGTGAGGCACCAACCTTCAATTCTTTGTACCTGTCTAAATTTGTGCTTTTAGAGTGTGTGTCACCATACGTAAATTCCGGGCAGAATGGTGAGCTGTCCAACTTCCCACCATAGAAGCACTATTTTGATCTCTTGAGTGCTATTTTTATCAACCATGTTGGTGACATCGAATTGCTAACTTACATACCACTTGTGATCTTGTTCGCAGTTAGCACCATCCACCTTATCTCTCTCTACACCAACAGGTCCATAGAATCACTATCATCATCAACAAGAGGAGTATCACAAATTTGAAGGAAAGTTGAAGACGTTCAAGGTTTACAAGCAACAGTACAGAATTGAGCAAATTTCAGACTTTATGTACATGAGCGAGGATTATAAAGATGAGAGTTCGAGAAGTTTATGATATCAAGACATACAAGTTGTGAAGAATCAAGCGGTAAAGTACTTACACCACGGCCTTTGTACTTGCATTTTTATTTTTATTGTTTATTTTTCTCTTGTCCAAAAAAAAAAATTTAAAAAAAAAAAAAAAAACGAAAATTAGAAAAAAAAAAAAAGAAAAAAAAAAAAAAAGAGACAAGAGAAAATGTTTAGGTTTGTTAATAGTTTTTATTATTTTATTTTTTATTTTGTATTTGTTTTATTTCTTATTAAAAAAAAAAAAAAAAAACGAAAATTAAAAAAAAGAAGAAGAATTATTTTGGGTTTGTATAGTTCGTTTTTATTTTTGTATTCTTTCAATAAAGCCAATGGAAAGAAGGAATATCTATAATGAAGTTTCAAGCGACAAGGAATTAGAGGAAAGAATCATATTGTCGAGATTCTACGAAGTTCGAGAGTTATCATCAAGAGTTGAAGACCGAAGACGAAGATGAAGACACCGATAGAAGACCGAAGACGTTTCTATGGATCTTTGTGAGAGTGGTGCTAGCTGCACGCCGAACAGATAACGAGGTAAGTAAGCATATTCCCACCTTCGTTAAATGGTTGATTTCCTTTCGAAGAGATCGTCAGAAAAATGGGTTTTCAAAAATGAATTAAAAGATGTGGGTTTTTAAAACAATTCGGAGGGTTTGCCTTCCTACTATTCAACGTGTCGCAGGATTCTCTCTTCATTCCTACCTGGACACATGTATGACCCATAAAGAGTCATTTATTATTGAGAGCAATTTCATAAAACCCTTTCTTGTGAGGCAGAGTCAAGACTTTTGATCACTCCGAACCCGAATTTCTTTCGAGAAGGGATGGTTATTTCTCTCTCAACTTTTAAGAATGAGATTGTGTTCATTTATGTGTCTAACTTCTTATGACTAGTGTGCAGAATCTCTATGTCTTGTTAGTGCGTTGGATGCTATCATTACGGAGAACTAGTAAGTTGGAAAAGTAGGTTTTGTGGGTATATCTCTAGTAAACCCTCACGAGACTATAACTCGTCCACTAGGGACACCTAGGGGTTTAAAGGCTTGTTATTTATGCTAAAAGTGACCGTAGCCTCGACGACACGGAGTTGTATGTATTTTAGAATTGTTTTGTTTGATTTGCTCGAGGACTAGCAAAGTCTAAGTGTGGGGGGAATCTGATAGGTGTCTAAAACACCTAATTTTATATTTAGTATTTATGCTTTCTTTGCGAGTTTTTGGGTGAATTGTGTATCTTATGTTTGATTTTGAGTATTTAGGTGCAATGGAGTCATTTGATGCAAACAAAGAGGAAAAATGCACAAAACGGGTGTCGCGGGAATTTCACAGGCGGGTGCTATCTGGAGCCCATCCAAGGTTAAGGGGATGCCAATGGGTGGCTGTTCCAAGCAAAGTGGGTGTAAATAGCCGTTCCACTTTTAAAGCCCTGAGAAATAATTCCTTTTCTGTTTTCTCCATTGTTCTCTGCAGTCAAAGAAGAAGAATCTGTGAAATCCACAGAAGAAACACGAAATTGAGAGATGGAAAAGCTCAGGTTACGGATTCGAGTTCAAAATGAGATGAAATTAATGATGGAGAAATAGATTGAGGGTTTGAGCAGATGAAATGAGTTAAGTTGTTGGGGGTATTGGACTGAAACATAGAGGAGATGACGGCTTCACTACATTCACAGAAATTTAGGAGATGAAGATGGTGTTGCTGCTAATGGAAGATTAAAGAGATGGGTTTATGCTTATATTCAAACTCGAGAAGGAATCAACTGAGAGATGTTGCTGATGTTGCTGATTTCTAGGGTTTTATGGAGATTAGGGTTTGTGTGAATCTCATGCTATTACGATGGGGGTTTGAGAAGAGCAAAGATCGTGGACAAGGTTGTTGTTGATTTCAGAGAGACGATGGTCGCAATTCAGACGGAATTTGAAGATGGCCAAGGGTCTGAGATGACAATGGGAATTGCCGGAAGGTTAAGCTGGTACTGAGCAGGAGTTGATGATATTGCCAGGGACCTAATGGGTTAGTGGTGGAGTGAATGGTTGAGTCATGGTAGTTGTGTTGAAGTGCAAGTGAACTGACTTAAAATGGTACAAGGAATGGCAAAATTGTCTAGGTTGCTGGTGTTTGAATGAATGGTTAAATGTATGTGTTGATGCTTGCAGTGTGGCATGAACTGCAATGGAGCTACAAATGCAGCTGCCAGTGTTTGAGGCCTTGAGATGAGAACTGGTGCACTGATGTGTTGGTGCTGTTGTGAGCATGGAAGATGAGTACAGATGATAACTTGTTGTTGCTGCAGTAATCCATGGAGAAGGCAGTGGTGATAGTTATAAGATGGAAGGAGCTGAAACTTGGTAAGAAATTGCAGGCAGTGATAGAATGGGATTATGGAGATGATGTTATGTCAGCTGAGAGATTGCACAAGGAGTCCAAGTGAAGCTGAACTTATGAGTACACAAGTCAGGTACTAGATGAAGCTGGTATGGGATGGTGAATGAATGTGTATTTGCTGCTGTGTCTCAGGGTCTGGAGATGAATTGAGCTGCTGCTATTGACCTAGCTAGAGAATGTTGCAGTTGCGGTTTTATGCTGGCTGAGATGGAAGCTACAGGTAAATGGAATGTGCTGTGCTGTGGAGCTGGAGTTGCAGGTCATCGACAGATTTTGGAGCTGCTATTGGTATTGATGGATTGCAAATGGTTGCAGTTTCAGGTGGTCTGGTAGATTGCAGATGTGAGTGAGGTTGGTTGATTTGATGCTAGCTCAGAGTGGACTATGGATTAACCAAAGTTGCAGTTGGGGGAGAAAGTTAAGTCTGTGTTGCAGACAAAGCAGGTGGAACTGGTCTGGCATTGCAGCTGAGCAATTGCTGGCACTGATTTATGCTTGCTGAGAAGAGGAAGTCCTTGGAGCTTAAATGAGTCAATGGAGATGACAATGGAATTGAACCTGAGATAGGAAGAGAAGAGCAAAATGAGAAGTGTTGCAGCTGAAGTGATTTTATGAGATTGATGATTTTGCAGGGATATAGAGTGTGTTTGATGAATGATATAGAGATAGAGCTGTAAATGAGTAATTGCAGCTGAGTACAAGGAAAAAGGCAGAGCTGGTGCTAGCTAGTAGTGGTGATGGCAGTCGACTGAAATTGCAGGTGTGTAGGTGATGGTTGTTGCAGGCAAATTACAGGGGATTTTAGGTTGTGGCTCTGAGATGAATGATGGGTCTGCAAAGATGGTGGATGTGCAGGCTTTAAGATGTTGTGCAGCTATGATATTGGCTAGGAAGTGAAGAGAAGATGACAAGGGTTGTTGCTAATGGCAATGCAGGGCCATCATGGCTGTGCTGAGGTGGTGAAGCACAATGATTGTGTTGTACGCAAAATTGCCTTGGCCAAGAACCCAACTCAGCCTTGTCACTCAGTTAACACCCTGACTCGGTCTGACTCTGTTCTGACTCGGTCTGACAACTCACATACTGACTCGGTGATTGACTGAGTCCTGACTCAAGATGACCCGTTGACCCGACCGAGCTGACACGTTGACCGATGACCGGGCGGACTTTGCCGGTCACCCGAGACAGTTTCCGGCGACCTTTCCGGCCAAGTTCCGGCCAAAATCCCAGTTTTCCGGCGACCGTTTTTGGGCAGAGTTTTCACATGGGTTTTTCTCACACATGGGCTTGGTGGACCACTTGGAGATGGGTTTTGAGAAGACCTAATATTGGAAGGAGTATCCTTTATGGAAATAGAGAAACATATAAAAGAGAGGACTTTTACCTAATGTGGGATATCTAATATCTTTTATTATTATTCTTTTTGCCTCTACTCTTGTTCTAGGGTTTAGAAACATGAAACTTCTCTTTCTTCTTGTTATGAACTCCATGAATATGAGTACCTAGTTTTATTATTGGTTATGGAATAAATTGGATTTCCAAACATGGGTTTTTGTGCAATAAATTAGTTTTCTCTCATATTATCGTTTATGATTCACTATCAATATTGTTACATGAGTTGAATGCTATTTAGTCGAGTCGCGAATCGATTGAGTTTGCTTTCATCTTTATTGCTAGATTAGGGTTATATACGCAAAAGTGATAATTCCGGATTGCAAGTAGCATAAATATGATTATAGTATGTAGTGACATATTCTTATGATCATATGTGAACCATAACCTTTGTTAAATTGGATTAGTGCTTTTACACGTTCGATTGCTTTGATTGGCCTGATTTCATAGAACCTAATGCATCTAGGGAATTAAACTTGATTAGTTCTTTTACACGTTAGGTTGTTCTTTTAGATAGAATTCATATTCACATCTTTTAATGTGTTTGTTGATGACATGAGGAGATTAGCGGGATATTCTTGCGATCAAGGTATTCTAGGGTCTTTGATAAAAGTTGAGATTAAAATATCAATTCTAGTTATTGTGTTGAAAACATGTTTGTGAATGAAGATGAAATCCATGACCAATACTTTCTTATCCTTGATTTGATTTGATTTGTTTGCTTATTTCTTTATTTGTTTTATTTAGTTTATTATTTAAAAATCACAAAACCCCGGTGTTATTTATAGGGAACTGAAACAATTTGACAACCTAGACCTCTCTGTGGGATCGATCCTTTCTTGCCCTTGCTATATTTATATTTTGAGTAGTAAGAAAGTGTAATTATATTTGTGTCGGCTGACAACCGGTCAGATGCCATCCATCCCTTACAGATATTGGGATCTAGACCCTTGTTTTTAATCATCCCACGGATAGGTGGCAATGGACAATTTTCTTTGAGTTTTAGAATAACGAAATGATTATCGTTCACGAATGCCAAAAAAACTCTTCTCTTCTTAAGGGATCCTTCGCATTTTTGCCACTTTGGGATAAATGTTACTTATACGATGGGGGTAAAATAATGAACAACATATCTAAATGTATCCGCCACTATATGCCCACAAAGCGTCATTCTCATCCAATATTCAGAAGGAAGAAAGTTTATCTGTTGCTCGGGCCCCAATACTTGAGCATGCATATCATCAAACCCCTCGCCTACACCAACCAATTGCTCATAAAAGATCCTCTTGTTCACAAGTTGTTCGGCCATCCTCATTCTAGTATATTGGCATGGTGTCGTACCTCTACTAACCGCCGTGTAAAAGATTCCTAATTGTTCGGTCACATCATGATAGCCACAATTTCCATCTCCGTCGACATCATCCGTATATAAAATATACTCGCGAATAACCTCAGGAAGTTGGTCTATGTAAGACTGTATCTTGGTATGATAACTTATAATTGTCCTACCTGTTCTGGGATCTTTATACATCTTTATATTACCCTTTTGTAACAATAATATATCCAAACCATCCTCTGCAATCTCTACACTAGCAATGTCTTTGATATGTGATGTGAGTCCGTACTTCCTTAGCCTACCCCTTACCCTTCGAACTAAAACTACGTCAACTTTGCTATAACTTTGGTTTGTCACCACCTTTGCCTCGTCACCTTGTTGTTCTTTGTCACTTGATGATGATACCTTTGGTGACCTACCCCTTTTCCTTGGAACCTCCGCTAGATCGACTATGTGTATGGCTTCGGAATGCTCACCTTGTTGTTCTTTGTCACTTGATGAAGATACCTTTGGCGAACTACCCCTTTTCCTTGTAACCTCTGCTATATCGACTATGGGTATGGCTTCGGAAAGCTCACCTTGCTGTTCTTTGTCACTTGATGATGATACCTTTGGAGGCCTACCCCTTTTCCTTATAACCTCCGCTAGATCTACTATGGGTATGGCTTCAGAATGCTCACCTTGTTGTTCTTTCACACTTGATGTTGATACCTTTGGCGGCCTACCCCTCTTCTTTGGAACCTCCGATGAGTTGGCTTTTGGTGTGGATACGGATTCCTTAGTTTTTTGTTGAGTTAGCGGTTCCTTCCTAGGCCTACCTCTTTTGTTAGATCTCGTTTCTTACTTGCCGCGAGTTCTTCTTCACGTTGAGTCCTTTCTTTCAATTCTACCCTTTTCTTTTTCCTTTTCGTTTTAGTTTGTGGTCTATTTATTGGATCTCCCTTTCTTGGATCTTCTCTGTGTGCGATCCATGGAAGAGTAATTAGCCTTAGTTGGCTCAACAAGACTTGTCGTCTTACCGAGGTGCCACGTGAGTAAGCTTCGAATAATTCCTTTGCTTCGTTCGTATCCCATGGAGATTGCCCGGGATCTCCCGAAGGGGGAGGGTCGAAAGATAGTTGCTTCCAAAACGGATCAATAACCTCAATAGGTATCACACAGAAGCCCTAAAGAAGACATGTCGGGACAAATACACACATCACCCGGTTTTCCGTAATTTTTCTCATATTTCTGTTTGGCGGGTAAAATTTCTTCTACCCCAAACACGAATTTGTATGATGTTTTTGCTGGAAATCGATCATTGCTCCAATCTTCAATTGAACAGAGTAGGGGGGTACCTGTAAAAAAACCTCTGATGCCTAAGTTAGCAAGAGATTTTTCACAGATATTTTTGGTATGGAAGATTGCTTACCTTTTTGGTTGTCAAACCATCCATTTATAGGTTAACAATTTCCATTTTAGATGCATGCATGAATTGCAGTAAATGGTCCTGCATGCCAGCTGTTATAACTGGCCCTTGCATGCCTCTTGTAGTAACTAGCCCTGTATGCCTCCTTGCCATAATTCTCCTGCATGAATGCATGGTTGCATGGCTCTGGCATTGATCCCCTGCATGGCTCCCGAATATTCCAGAAACTTCCATTATAGTTAAGGAATTACAATGGGGTGTGGATAACCAAAGGTGTAAGAAAAGTGGGTGTAATCAGACAGGGCGTAGATGTCCTTTGAGTAATAGGACTGGGGCGCAAATATCCAGGGGCTACGGGATTAAGTCACACTGAGTTACACTGAATCAGTCCCACGATTAATCGCCGATTACTGTCAACATTCCGATTAATCGCTGCTACTCCGCCGATTAATCGCCGCTGCTTGGCCGCCGGCAATCTGCTCTCGCAGACCGACACCGAAGATCGACGCGAGCGTCACCATGGCGTCATCGGCGTAATACGATCTTCGCTAACGGTAATCCAGTCTCGTCCTATAATTGCATTGTAGGGTGCTCGGCAATCCAGCAACAAGAAAGTGCCCAAAATGGACTTGTCAGCCACTGTTATAGGTATCTTCACCTTTCCAATCGCCATTGTAACTTCGCCGCTGAAACCGATAATTGGATTTTCATCCTCCTCGATCAGGTCGTGTGGGAGATTCATAGAGGAATAAGCTCTTGAAAACAGCACGCTCACTGAGATTCCTATATCTACTAGAATCCGGTGTACACGAAACATGCCAATCCAAGCAGTTATAACGATAGCATCATTGTGTGGAGCATATACACCTATCATGTCTGCCTCAGAGAACTCGATCTTTGTGCACCCAAGATCCCTAGTTTCTGCTCCAATACTGCTGGCAAAATCGATGTGGTTTGTCAAGTACCATTCTTTCAAATGCCTGAGCTTTCTCCTGGTCTCATCATCCGATGCCCGCCTGGTCATTGAATGGATCTTGGCGTGACTAACGTTAATCACACGAGCGTTAATCACATGTGCTGTGCCAAACTGTCCAGGACCTTTCCCAAAATCCTTTATTACGTACTCTTGCAGCTTCCCATTATCGATCATTCGCTGGACCTCGATCTGTAAAGAGCGGCAATTGTCGGTCTTGTGACCATGGTATTTATGGAACTTGCAGTATTTTCTCCTATCACGTTTGTCACGTGTCTCTGCTGGCAGAGGACGAGGTGGGATCAACTCCTTGCTGATTTTCTCATACAACTCTGCAAGCTGTATGTTCAACGGTGTCAGCTCATATCATGATATTTCTGGAATCCATTTTCCATTCGTTCACCTTGGTTCTTCTCTCGGACTTCACCTCGATCATTGTGCTGGCTGCTCGAACGGTTCTTCGACTTGTCTTTCCTCCCATCATTTGGATGATTGGATGATCTGTTAACATATCTCGTCTCTCTAGCTTTGGAATCATCCTCCACTCGAGCATATTCTTCCACTCGATCATACAATCCTTCCAGAGTCTTTTGTGGTCTCTTGACTAAGGAACCGTACACACCTCTTTGATTGTGCTGGTACATCGGCTTGTAAGCTTTGATTGCGATTTGATCGTTGGCACCATCTACATCTGCTAAATCTTTCTTGAAGCGTCGAGTAAACTGTCTGATGCTTTCTTCCTTCCGAATTCCTAGAAGGAACAAATCGTGGCATCCCTTCTGATCACGTCTGTTGTACTTGTAGAGGGTGCAGAATTCTCCAACCAATTCTTGGTAAGTACCGATCGACTGTGTCGGGAGTTTATTGAACCACTTTATTGCTCCTCCAGCCAGTGACTGTGGAAATATTTTGCATATCAACTCATCACTGTACTGCCACAGAGTCATGGCAGTTTCATAGTGTAAAACATGCTGATCTGGATCACCAATCTTCTCGTCGAACTCTAGCAGTTTAGGAATCTGAAAATTTATTGGCGGTCGGAATTCTCTGATATTCAGCTTGAAAGGGGCTCCAGAAGATCGATGCAACCGGTCTATCTTTTCTTCTCTGGATTGCTTTTTTGACATTATTTTCTCGATTATCTTGCAAAGGCGAGCTTCTGTTATTGCGTACACATCTCCATCCGAGGAACTGTCTTCATGCTCATAATGTTGGTCATCTTGAAAGTGAGTTTTAGATCTCATTCTTTTCCTCCGGGGTCCAGTAGGTTATTTTCCAGCTCTGCCTTGCTCTGAACGAGCATTGTAATAATGCGAAAATTCTTCATCATCGTGCCAATATCGAACCTCATCTTCGTCATTCCTGAGACGTTTTGAACGGGTAGTAGTTATGGCCACACTCTGCAGAGTTGAAGCTAGCCGGGTCCCTGCTCGACCAGGTCGTAGAGGCCTTTGTTTAGGCAAATCTCCAGTGGGCAACAGATTTTTCACTGGCCGATCAAGATCGATCACTTATCTGTTTTAATCTACAGCTTGCGGGATAATTCGACTTCCAAGCCGCTGCCATATAGAACGACCTTTCCATTTGTTCAGATTACCAGTCTTAGGTCGAGACTGGTCCTCACGTTCCAATCTCAGGAGAGCGTTCTCCTTCTCCAACTCTTACCAGCCGATTGTGCAACAATTCTTCCTCTGTACTAGGAGTTGCGGTGCGTCCATCTCGCAGGTCTTGTCCATCGTTCTTCCTCCTAGACAGGCTGCCGAATATACGCCCTCTGTTTCCTCGAACTTGTGGGTTATCCCCATCAACATCCATTACTTCGCTATCGATCACTGGTTGTTTTTCTCTTCTGTGATTTAGATCAGGAGTTCTGTCACGGAAACGATCTCGATCTCGTCCTCGATCTAGGGATCTGTTATGAGCATGTTCTCGATCACGATCTAGGGTTCTGTTATGAGCATGATTTTGACCCTGCCTGTTTCCAGTGGGTACCGCTGGAGCTGATTGAACCTCGATTTCGTGCCTTTCAGCATCGCCTCTCCTATGCTGTTGGGAATCGCTGCCAGAATCAGCCCTCCGTGCAGTCTGTCTGATTACTGCTATAACTGTATTTGGTAAAAAACGATTATCTTTTCTCGAAATCCTTGGTCGGCGCCACTGTTTGGCGGGTAAAATTTCTTCTACCCCAAACACGAATTTGTATGATGTTTTTGTTGGAAATCGATCACTGCTCCAATCTTCAATTGAACAGAGTAGGGTGGGTACCTGCAAAAAAACCTATGATGCGTAAGTTAGCAAGAGATTTTTCACAGATATTTTTGTTATGGAAGATTGATTACCTTTTTGGTTTTCAAACCATCCATTTATAGGTTATCAATTTCCATTTTAGATGCAGGCATGAATTGCAGTAAATGGTCCTGCATGCCAGCTGTTATAACTGGCCCTTGCATGCCTCTTGTAGTAACTGGCCCTGCATGCCTCCCTGCCAACTCCTGCATGACTGCATGGTTGCATGGCTCTGGCATTGATCCCCTACATGGCTCCCATAATATTCCAGAAACTTCCATTATGGTTAAGAAATTACAATGGGGTGTGGATAACCAAAGGTGTAAGAAAAGTGGGTGTAATCAGACGGGGCGTAGATATCCTTTGAGTAATAGGATTGGGGCGCAAATATCCAGGGGCTACGGGATTAAGTCGCACCGAGTTATACTGAATCAGTCCCATGATTAATCGCCGATTACTGTCAACATTCTGATTAATCGCTGCTACTCCGCTGATTAATCGCCGCTGGTTGGCCGCCGGCTTTGGCCGCCGACAATCTTCTACTGCACCAGCGCCGGAGACTGACGCTGACATCACCATGACGTCACCCGCATTTGGCGTAATGCTGACGCTGCTAACGGTAAGTTACGACGTGGACGGAATATTCTCTGGATATGCTAACGACGTTAACGGTGACGGTATATTCTGTCGGAAGCAGCATCTGCTGACATCATGCTGACGTCAGTGTCGAGTCAGCTGCTGACCATGCTCACGCGGACGACGTGTCAGTCTCTGGTTGGTCCTTATGATGACGTGGCAAAGCTGACATGTTATTCTGATGACGTGGCGACATCTGGTCGGTCTTTCTGCTGACGTGGCATGCTAATGTGGCCAGCTTGTGCTGACGTGGCATGTTGATGTGGCGACTTCTGGTTGGTCTTATTGCTGACGTGGCATGCATGTGCTGCCGTGGCATGTTGACGTGTCTCATCCACGATGACGTTGTATGCTGACATGGCAGTTGCCACTTGGCCGAGAATTGGTGACTTGGCAGCTCTAATGTGGAAACTTTTAGCCCAAGTTGGAATTGATGCTTATGGGCTTGTGAATTACTAGTGAGGCCTAGCTTAGTTTGTTGCACATGGGCTTGTATATGGGGTGTTTGTTAGGCCTAGTTAGCCATACTTGGGTAAACAAGGGAAGCACCTTAGGACTAATGAACCCTCCTTTGATAATAGTAGGAGCTTTGTAGGCCTAGGTTATCCCATTTATTTGTGTAGAATATTAGGGGTACAAACAATTTCATTTGTCTCATCATATGTTTTATTGCCCAATGAGAGACGTTGAATTCTATTCCTTGGAGAAACTTACCATAACGAAGAAATTGAGTCATCATTTCCATTGAGCTTTTCTCAAAAGCCTCATTGATCCTATTGATATCTTGCTTAAAGTATTTCTCCATTGCCTTGGTGACCGTAACCACATTGCCTTGACCGGACTGGATGAGATCTTTAAATCTCCCATGAGCGGACTCCGCTGCACTAGTTTTTTCACTCTTAAAGTGTCTATACAGGTTTGTCCATGCACGCACAAATTTTTCCTTGAACTTATCCAACCATTGAGTCCGACAATACCAGATGGCAGTCGGATAAACTTCGTTCTAATCGGCAATAAACTTCTCCAATCTCTTTTCGTACATAACCTCGGTAAGAGACCAATAAATTTTCTCCCAATCTCTTAGAAATTCCAACCACTTTTTATGATTTTCCGCATGTTCTTTGTCCACTCGCTCCTTTATCTTGCCTCTCTCATCTTCTTCTTCTTCGGGGGATAGTTTGTTCTTTCGAACATCTTCCTCTAGTTGTACCATTATTCTCTTCTTAATATCCGCCTTTGCGGGTTCAAACAAGGCATGGCAAGTTTTTATCACATTATTACGTATATGATATGTACATAGGAAATTTTATGCGTCCAGAAAGACGTCGGATATTGCTTTCATTAATGCGTCATCGTTACCGGTTACGATGACCCTTGGAAGTTGAATTTCCCAGAAGAACAATTGCAATTTTCGTAATTCCCAATGATAATTATAGTTCCTCTCGTTTTCCATTAAACACCAAGCCAATGTGAATATTACCTTGTCCGAGCTTTTCCCCACGATGCTGAACAACGACATATTGTATTTGTTTGTCTTGTAGGTGCAATCCATCAAAACAACACCACAACATGTATTTTCCAATTGTGAAAGCAAAGGATGCAAAATGAATATTTAAAGGGGCTTCTCGTCCGGTCCTCTTTTAATGATACGAGTGTAGTTGTGATCCCAAACTATCTTCTCAAATTCTTGCATAACGCTCCTCCCTTCCCATTCCACCCTTCTAATAGTTGCTTGTGCGGCATAAATTGTACGTAGAGAAGATACGTTAGTCTCATCCTTTTCCTTGAAGCCTCTGAGAATTTTTCTCGGTTTGATAAGTGTTTTGCTCAATATCTTTACATCCTCGAACTCGTCAGGTTTTAGATTCGCAACTAAGGAGTGACCAACAAAATCTTTCGGATCCCGGTGGTTATGACAGCCACACAAAACCTCACAATCCCAATTGTTCATGTCATTTAAACGGAATACAAGCTTAAACGGGCAATTATTCTTCCTCGTACGAGTCTTGTATAGCCTATTAGTCTTCTTTGGATATACATAATCCTTTCTCTAGTGGCTATTCTTCTCCTTGTATTTCACACTTCTCTCGCAAGCCATCTCAAAATGCCTCTTAGAACCTTCGGTATTCCTCACCAACACACACATGTTCTTAAGATCCATCTCTTTAGCCCAAGCGATTGCTTCCTTTCGGTCTGTTATTCCCTACATAAGAACAATTTCGCATTCATTAGAAGGTTCATTACTAGCAATCCATTACTAAAGTTCAAGATATTAGGTGAAAAGTATTCTTTGGTCACATACCTGAGGGATTTTATAGTATTCCGACGTATCCCGATAAAGCGGCTTTGCATTTGTTGGATCAATATATGTCACCACTTAAAGATCGAATGAAAATTAGTTCCAAACACAATTACAACACTATGCCGGAAACCCGTACCGGCATGCTCAACCATTGTTCCGGCATAGTCTAAGTTAACCAAAACGGAAGACCAAATTTGAAACCTATTCCGGCATAAATGTTATATTAGAAGACAAAGCTGGAAGCACGAGTGCCGGCATTCTCGTGATTTATTTTCCCAAGCCTGTACACAATTCCGGCATCGAAAATATTTGATATTGAATGCCGGAATTTAGCTATGGGAAACATTTATTCCTGCATGTTTTTTTGTAGGTGCCGGCATAGTAAAGTTGTAACAGAACAACGCCGGTTTTGGTGCCGGCATTATCGATATTGATGGTACCAAGCCGGAACCCAGTTTCGGCGTTGATGTTTATTAAGTTTCAATGCCGGTTTTTGGTTTGGGATGGAACTGTTTCCTGTGTGTTTTTCATGCAGTACCGGCATGGTAACCTATCAATGAAACCATGCCGGTTGAATATTCCGTAGTATATTCCTTGATAGGTAAAAAGGTTAACTGCGTACCGGCATAGTTGTTTAGAAGAATTCTATGTCGGATCAATATTCAAAATGGGGGATATCGGTTTACCGGCATGGTCGTAGTATGAATATCATGCCGGTAACCTGATGTTTATGGGTAAAAATCGTTTCTGCTGATTTCGGTAATTTCGGTAGGTGAGTGAGAAACTGGTTCAAACCCTAAACAAATGTGCTGCACGTGAGCACTTTATGGATTCGAGAGATCAATCTGTACAAGTCCGGCCTAAACCAAGAAATGACCGTTCCAGACTTGTATCTCGACTTGTATCAGAAAGGTGTTGAGGAGAGTAGTATCTCGACTTGTATCAGAAAGCGAAAGCTTAGGAAGCTTGCAAGAGGTGAAAGCTTTTGGGAGAGCTTGCAAAGTTGCCTTTCTGAGAGTGTAGTATTTTTCTCCTGGCCGAGACTTGTTGTCTGGTGGAAATAGGTAAGACCTATTTATACAAGTCGAGATTGAAACGTACCCTGGCCTCATGAAGGAAGAGATTAAAGGGTGAAATAATGGGAGGAGGTGGTAACCGCATGGTTTAATGGGTGAAAACGTTTTTCACCATTATTTCCTCTTTTATTTGACCGCTTTATTCCTTTTCACGCTTTCTTAATGTGAGCGTAGTGTACGCTGCATCTTTGTGACCGCCAAACCAAAACCCTAAAGAAGCATCCCCCAGTTTGTGTTGATGTCTCGAGTGTTGGTTGCATCTTGAGTGCAAGTGGCGCTGCTAGTGGCGCGTGTGGCATGTGCCAATGGCATGTGCGGAATGCCTTGGTGGTAGGTTGCACGGTTTGCAAGTTAGGCTACCAGCGTGTGTGTTTGGCATGTGCCAACGGCATGTGCGGAATGCCTTGGTGGTAGGTTGCACGGTTTGCAAGTTAGGCTACCAGCGTGTGTGTTTGGCATGTGCCAATGGCATGTGCGGAATGCCTTGGTGGTAGGTTGCACGGTTTGCAAGTTAGGCTACCAGCGTGTGGGTTTGGCATGTGCCAAGGGAACGTACGGCCATGTTGACCTAGTTGCAAGTCTTGCAAGCCTAGGGCGCTATATTTGGCGTGGGCCAAAGGCATAGCGGCTTGGAAATATGGCTTGCGACACGTGTTGGCATGTGCCAATGGCACGTGCGGCCATGTTGACCTAGTTGCAAGTCTTGCAAGCCTAGGGCGCTATATTTGGCGTGGGCCAAAGGCATAGCGGCTTGGAAATATGGCTTGCGACACGTGTTGGCATGTGCCAATGGCACGTGCGGCCATGGTGACCTAGTTGCAAGTCTTGCAAGCCTAGGGCGCTATATTTGGCGTGGGCCAAAGGCATAGCGGCTTGGAAATATGGCTTGCGACACGTGTTGGCATGTGCCAATGGCACGTGCGGCCATGTTGACCTAGTTGCAAGTCTTGCAAGCCTTGGGCGCTATATTTGGCGTGGGCCAAAGGCATAGCGGCTAGGAAATATGGCTTGCGACACGTGTTGGCATGTGCCAATGGCACGTGCGGCCATGTTGACCTAGTTGCAAGTCTTGCAAGCCTAGGGCGCCATATTTGGCGTGGGCCAAAGGCATAGCGGCTTGGAAATATGGCTTGCGACACGTGTTGGCGTGTGCCAATGGCACGTGCGGCCATGTTGACCTAGTTGCAAGTCTTGCAAGCCTAGGGCGCTATATTTGGCGTGGGCCAAAGGCATAGCGGCTTGGAAATATGGCTTGTGACACGTGTTGGCGTGTTCCAATGGCACGTGCGGCCATGTTGACCTAGTTGCAAGTCTTGCAAGCCTAGGGCGCTATATTTGGCGTGGGCCAAAGGCGTAGCGGCTTGGAAATATGGCTTGCGACACGTGTTGGCGTGTGCCAATGGCACGTGCGGCCATGTTGACCTAGTTGCAAGTCTTGCAAGCCTAGGGCGCTATATTTGGCGTGGGCCAAAGGCATAGCGGCTTGGAAATATGGCTTGCGACACGTGTTGGCATGTGCCAATGGCACGTGCGGCCATGTTGACCTAGTTGCAAGTCTTGCAAGCCTAGGGCGCTATATTTGGCGTGGGCCAAAGGCATACCGGCTTGGAAATATGGCTTGCGACACGTGTTGGCATGTGCCAATGGCACGTGTGGCCATGTTGACCTAGTTGCAAGTCTTGCAAGCCTAGGGTGCTATATTTGGCGTGTGCCAAAGGCATAGCGACTTGGAAATATGGCTTGCGATATGTGTTGGCATGTGCCAATGGCACGTATGGCCATGTTGACCTAGTTGCAAGTCTTGCAAGCCTAGGGCGCTATATTTGGCTTGGGCCAAAGGCATAGCGACTTGGAAATATGGCTTGCGATACGTGTTGGCATGTGCCAATGGCACGTACGGCCATTTTGACCTAGTTGCAAGTCTTGCAAGCCTAGGGCGCTATATTTGGCGTGGGCCAAAAGCATAGCGGCTTGGTTTGGCATTGTTGCCATGGTGCGCGGGTGCGGCTTGGTTTGGCATTGTTGCCATGGTGCGCGAGGGTGCGGCCTGGTTTGGCATTGTTGCCATGGTGCGCGATATGCGGCTTGGTTTGGCATTCTTTGCCATGGTGCGCGCAGTGGTGCGGCTTGGTTTTGCATTGTTGCCATGGTGCGCAGTATGCGGCTTGGTTTGGCATTGTTGCCATGGTGCGCAGGGTGCGGCTTGGTTTGGCATTGTTGCCATGGTGCGCAGGGTGCGGCTTGGTTTGGCATTGTTGCCATGGTGTGCAGTATGCGGCTTGGTTTGGCATTGTTGCCATGGTGCGCAGTATGCGACTTGGTTTGGCATTGTTGCCATGGTGCGCAGTATGCGGCTTGGTTTGGCATTGCTTCCATGGTGCGTAGGGTGCGGCTTGGTTTGACATTGTTGCCATGGTGCGCAGTGTGCGGCTTGGTTTTGGAATTAGGGTTCTGTGTTGAAAACCCTAATCTGGTATTTTGAAAAAATACCCCTATTAATTATTTACACGTGGGTTAAACGCTCTTAGTTAATGTGTTGCGGGTAACACTAGGTCATGGGGTTTTACGATTTTACCCCTTGTCTAAAAACCACCATCAACATTAAGTCCCCTGCTAGCTCGGAACAGGGGCTTTGTTGCGAGGTAAGCATAAGATGGTGACAAACTATTAACAGCAAACCGTAAAGAAAATTTGAAGGAGGCTTGTCTGACCTTTTATAAATAGCATTTGGAATCCTTGCCTCTGGTAGTTTTGCACAAGTCAGGAGGCTGGCACAATTGGTGGGCCCGATGCAGCTTAGGCGACGTTGGGAAGTTGGCGTGAGTTGGGAAACTGAGTGGGCTAGCTGATGGGACCGGCGCAATGTGTAGAAGCCGTGCGTGCCTGCAGGTTGGCGCAATTGGTGGGGCCGGTGCAGCTTGGGCGACGTTGGGTGTTGGCATGAGTTGGGAAGCTGAGCGTGCTAGCTGGTGGGACCGGCGCAAAGTGTGGAAGTCTTGCGTGCTTGCAGGCGTGACTTTTGCGACCATTGGGAGGTCGGCGCAATTGGTGGGGCCGGTGCAACTTGGAAGCCGTGCTTGCAGGCGTGACTTATGTAAATAAAGAGGGAGCAGACGTTTCTTCAGACAACAAAGTTTCCTTATTTTGCTTTTCTTCACGTGCGGCTTCCATTAGGGCATCATCCATGCCAAAAATCTGGAAGCATTATGTCTTTCATTGCTCCCTTTCCCTTTTTAAGGTTCCGTATTCATATCCAACGCGAATGTATCGTCTCCCTTGTTTGAGAAGGGGTTCTTCCTGTTGATTCCCCTTTTCCTTTGCTTTGCCGGTACGTTTTCTTCTTCTCTTTGTTCACGCCATCCTCTTTTATATGTGTGTAAACAGGACGGAATTTGATCATCTTTCCATTTCTTGCAGTGCATGATGGGATCTTCCAGAGACGGCCGTGCTTTTAACCTTTTGGAAAAGGACTTCAGAATCGGTGGAGATCGATCTTCTTCTCTTGAGGAGATATTGGTTGGGGTTGAATCTTTGTTCCATGAAGCTAACAAAATTATTAAGGACCTCCCTTCCATCTATCCTCACGAAGAACAGGTGCATGTTCGGACTCTCTTGGGTTCAGTGGACGCGGAGGAGAACGCCATGACTCTTGATTTTGATGTGAATGAATCAAAAAACTTCCTTCGAAGTGTCGATGAGAAAACTTTCGAAGGAGTATATGATAGAAGCGAGACAGCCTTTGAAGTTGATGTCAAAGGTGTTATTGATCATACCGGAGGGGTCATGGTGGCGTATGCTGGAATAGTTGTCGGGGAGGACACTGCTGTCTGTTGCTTCGGGATGGGATGTTGAGGTTGCCATTTGCTAAAACCGCTGAATGGAACCTTTGTTGCCCGAAGGATTCTTGGGGGAAATGCTTGAAGATAGCTTTGCCCGAAGGGACTTGCGCTCCATCCTTCGAGGGCTAGTTCCTCCTTTTGTTTTTTCATTAGTTTGCTTAGTTCCCGATGTTTTTTTCCTTCCCCTTTTTTTTTTGTAAACACATCTTTCCCTTCTTCTTCATCAGTAAACCTTTTGCTTCATATATATATATTTTTTGAAAGGGGTTGTGGTATGATGGCTCTGCAATGGTTTTCTGGGTTCTTCTGATGTATTTCTCCGATATAGCATTTTAGGGATTGGATTCCTTGAGCCATCGCGAGTGAACTATCACACCTTCAGGTGTGTCGGTATTGATGAGCTTGCAATATCCTCCCAAAAGGGTATCCGCAACCAGGTACAGCTCGCCTTCACCTTCCTCGGGCAAATCCATCTTTACTGTCATCCTCCCAACTTGAAACGAGCTTTCCTTAACCACTACATCTCCGATTGAAAATGGGTTCAGACGTCGTGTAACCATTTGAGCCTTGGCTTCGTTGGTTTTGCTAGAAGCTTCCAAGCTTCTTGCAAAGTGTTCGAATGGTCCGACTCCCCATTCACATTTTTTGACGGCGTTCGTGCGGTTGTTGCGTAGAGTCCCCATGACAGAATGGGGGAAGAAAAGGCCGTTTGCAGAAAAGGTTGCTCGGTCAGACTTACTTGCATTTGAAAATCATGGGCTAGCGCCAACGGGTCCTCCCCGGACGCTTGGGGTTCCTTTAATAGCTCGTTGACGTGATAACCCGTGGGACGATTTGTTGGGAATCCCTTCGGGCAGGGATGTCGGCAGAGGGCGTACGTCCAGTTTTGCTTTGTTGTCGAGCACCCATAAGCGTCCCAAAATCATGTCATGATCTAGTTCTTTGACAATTTTGAACTTGCTGTGCGTTATAGCGCCTCCCATCTCGATCTCTAGGTTGATGTAGCCATGCGCGTTCAAAGCCTCTCCTCTCAAGCTCTTAATCACAGACGGGAAATAGGTAGCGTCTTGTTTTGTAAATCCATTGCCTTTAGTGTCTTGAAAGTGATGATGTTGTGGTCAGAGGTCGTGTCGATAAGCGTGTCGTCAAATTCATTACCTCTTAAACGGGACGTGGTCAGCAGTCCCCAGTTCTCCGGTTTGCTTGTTTGGAAAGCTTGAGCTCTTGGCGTGGATTCCGAGGGGAGAAAAAGCCGTTTGCCGGATACAACACGATTGAGAGCTGTGGTAATGGCAGTATTTGGGGTTTGCCATCTCAGCCTCAGTTGGTGGACGTCTGAGCGGTGGCAATCTGATGACATCATCTTGAACCCAGGCTTCTAGGAGGTCAATCACCTCTTCGATGGGGAATGGGAAATCAAGGATATTTCCTTCGGCCTCACGATCTTGCCACGGGGAGTTTTAGTGGCGATCTTCCATTGCGAGGGCTCTCGTTGCGCCGGCGCTTCACGTTTGCTGGTGGCTCGTAGTTGCGGCTTTCCTTTTTCCTCTTTCGTTCACTATGTTCACGGAGGATGAGTAGGAATTAAATTGCTTGCGATGAGGCGCCTACTCCCGCGAGTTTCACGTGCGTCTTGATTCAAGTTGGCCTAGTCCTTTCCCGGTAATCTTGGTGCTGTTGTTGCATATCGTCTGGCGGCCTCATGGAGTTCGGAGAATGTTTGGAAACGCAAGTTTTCTAGCAGGGCGCGGTAGATTGGGACCATACCATTGATGCATGCGTTTACCAATTGTTGCTCGGTCACGTTTGGGTCGTGACAGTCGAGTGCTTGAACCCTGAACCTTTTGACGAAATCATTCGGATGTTCGTTATCCCATTGGTACATTCTCCCGAGGTCTGAAAAGGTAACTTGTTCAGACACGAAGAAATATTTTCTGTAAAACGCGGTGACCATGCTACTCCAGTTGGGAATGCTGTTCGGTGGGATGTTGTTGTACCATGTATACGCCCTTCCGGTAAGTGATTTTGAAAATTCCCTTAAACGAAGAACGTGATTATATTCATGTTCACCCAAGGATTCCAGGAAACGAGAAACATGTGCGCGTGCATTCCCGGTACCATCGTACAGGGTAAATTGAGGAGAAGAGTACCCCATTGGGAGAGGGATTCTCTGTATTTCGGATGGGTAAGGGGGTTGGTGATGATGTACATCCAACTCATCATGCTTGATTCGGTCGCGTAGGAGTTTTTCCAAATCTTGTCTCGTGACGAAGTTGGGTGGTTGATTTCTCTCCAATGGGATTCTAGTGCGAGTTTCTTCATCCGTGGAGGCGTGCCCTGCCGAGGTGCCGGCGTCGGGGTTGTTGGAGATGTTTCTAGGCGTCTCTGGAGGATGCGACTCATGGGGTAGTCGCTCTGTCAGGGTTTGAGAAAGGTGAGCACCTCTTTCTGTGTTGAAACCATGTCTGTCCAGGCTCGCGAGCGTCTCTTGTCGTTCCATCAAATCGGCGATGGTGACATAAGGACGACTTCCTCTGGTCCCTCCAGTCTCTCGTCCCGTCGGCGGGGTAATTGGAGCCTTAGTTGTCGGAGGCGCCATGCTGGAAGAAGCATTCGCGGTCGTGGCGGCGGCCCTAGCTCTGGTGACTGGGGGCGTGACACCTGAAGAGATATTCTCGTTGCCATGATTAGAGGGTTGTGCAAAGACGCTAGAGGAGGCAGCGGCTCTGGCCCTGGTGGTAGGCGGTGTTACACTTAGGGGAGTGCACTCGGTGTTCTTTGTTGTCAGTAGGTGAAGTACCAACGTTATCGGGAGAGACGCCAACATCGGGGATGCGTTTCGCATTTGGTATTCTCGCGGCCGTTCCGGATCTGAGTTCCACCATGTTGGGATTTGACGTTCGGAAAACGAAATCAGGAGTTGGAGTTGGTATTGTAGCCGATAGATCAATTCTCCCACTGTGGTCGCCAATTGTTTATGGGTAAAAATCGTTTCTGCTGATTTCGGTAGGTGAGTGAGAAACGGTTCAAACCCTAAACAAATGTGCTGCACGTGAGCACTTTATGGATTCGAGAGATCAATCTGTACAAGTCCGGCTTAAACCAAGAAATGGCCGTTCCGGACTTGCTTCGGTCACAAAGTGGAGGAGAAGGGTTGATTTGGGGAGGAAGCAAAGAAAGGTGTTGAGGAGAGTAGTATCTCGACTTGTATCAGAAAGCGAAAGCTTAGGAAGCTTGCAAGAGGTGGAAGGTTTTGGGAGAGCTTGCAAAGTTGCCTTTCTGAGAGTGTAGTATTTTTCTCCTGACCGAGACTTGTTGTCTGGTGGAAATAGGTAAGACCTATTTATAAAAGTCGAGATTGAAACGTACCCTGGCCTCATGAAGGAAGAGAGTAAAGGGTGAAATAATGGGAGGAGGTGGTAACCGCATGGTTTAATGGGTGAAAATGTTTTTCACCATTATTTCCTCTTTTATTTGACCGCTTTATTCCTTTTCACGCTTTCTTAATGTGAGCGTAATGTACGCTGCATGCTGTGACCGCCAAACCAAAACCCTAAAGAAGCATCCCCAGTTTGTGTTGATGTCTCGAGTGTTGGTTGCATCTTGAGTGCAAGTGGCGCTGCTAGTGGCGCGTGTGGCATGTTCCAATAGCATGTGCGGAATGCCTTGGTGGTAGGTTGCACGGTTTGCAAGTTAGGCTACCAGCGTGTGTGTTTGGCATGTGCCAACGGCATGTGCGGAATGCCTTGGTGGTAGGTTGCACGGTTTGCAAGTTAGGCTACCAGCGTGTGTGTTTGGCATGTGCCAATGGCATGTGCGGAATGCCTTGGTGGTAGGTTGCACGGTTTGCAAGTTAGGCTACCAACGTGTGGGTTTGGCATGTGCATAGGGCACGTACGTCCATGTTGACCTAGTTGCAAGTCTTGCGAGCCTAGGGCGCTATATTTGGCGTGGGCCAAAGGCATAGCGGCTTGGAAATATGGCTTGCGACACGTGTTGGAATGTGCCAATGGCACGTGCGGCCATGTTGACCTAGTTGCAAGTCTTGCAAGCCTAGGGCGCTATATTTGGCGTGGGCCAAAGGCATAGCGGCTTGGAAATATGGCTTGCGACACGTGTTGGCATGTGCCAATGGCACGTGCGGCCATGTTGACCTAGTTGCAAGTCTTGCAAGCCTAGGGCGCTATATTTGGCGTGGGCCAAAGGCATAGCGGCTTGGAAATATGGCTTGCGACACGTGTTGGCATGTGCCAATGGCACGTGCGGCCATGTTGACCTAGTTGCAAGTCTTGCAAGCCTAAGGCGCTATATTTGGCGTGGGCCAAAGGCATAGCGGCTTGGAAATATGGCTTGCGACACGTGTTGGCATGTGCCAATGGCACGTGCGGCCATGTTGACCTAGTTGCAAGTCTTGCAAGCCTAGTGCGCTATATTTGGCGTGGGCCAAAGGCATAGCGGCTTGTAAATATGGCTTGCGACACGTGTTGGCATGTGCCAATGGCACGTGCGGCCATGTTGACCTAGTTGCAAGTCTTGCAAGCCTAGGTCGCCATATTTGGCGTGGGCCAAAGGCATAGCGGCTTGGAAATATGGCTTGCGACACGTGTTGGCGTGTGCCAATGGCACGTGCGGCCATGTTGACCTAGTTGCAAGTCTTGCAAGCCTAGGGCGCTATATTTGGCGTGGGCCAAAGGCATAGCGGCTTGGAAATATGGCTTGCGACACGTGTTGGCATGTGCCAATGGCACGTGCGTCCATGTTGACCTAGTTGCAAGTCTTGCAAGCCTAGGGCGCTATATTTGGCGTGGGCCAAAGGCATAGCGGCTTGGAAATATGGCTTGCGACACGTGTTGGCATGTGCCAATGACACGTGCGGCCATGTTGACTTAGTTGCAAGTCTTGCAAGCCTAGGCGCTATATTTGGCGTGGGCCAAAGGCATAGCGGCTTGGAAATATGGCTTGCGACACGTGTTGGCATGTGCCAATGGCACGTACGGCCATGTTGACCTAGTTGCAAGTCTTGCAAGCCTAGGGCGCTATATTTGGCGTGGGCCAAAGGCATAGCGGCTTGGAAATATGGCTTGCGACACGTGTTGGCATGTGCCAATGGCACGTGCGGCCATGTTGACCTAGTTGCAAGTCTTGCAAGCCTAGGGTGCTATATTTGGCGTGGGCCAAAGGCATAGCGACTTGGAAATATGGCTTGCGATACGTGTTGGCATGTGCCAATGGCACGTGCGGCCATGTTGACCTAGTTGCAAGTCTTGCAAGCCTAGGGCGCTATATTTGGCGTGGGCCAAAGGCATAGCGACTTGGAAATATGGCTTGCGATACGTGTTGGCATGTGCCAATGGCACGTACGGCCATGTTGACCTAGTTGCAAGTCTTGCAAGCCTAGGGCGCTATATTTGGCGTGGGCCAAAAGCATAGCGGCTTGGTTTGGCATTGTTGCCATGGTGCGCAGGGTGCGGCTTGGTTTGGCATTGTTGCCATGGTGCGCAGGGTGCGGCTTGGTTTGGCATTGTTTCCATGGTGCGCAGTATGCGGCTTGGTTTGGCATTGCTGCCATGGTGCGCAGGGTGCGGCTTGGTTTTGCATTGTTGCCATGGTGCGCAGGGTGCGGCTTGGTTTGGCATTGTTGCCATGGTGCGCAGGGTGCGGCTTGGTTTGGCATTGTTGCCATGGTGCGCAGGGTGCGGCTTGGTTTGGCATTGTTGCCATGGTGCGCGGGATGCGGCTTGGTTTGGCATTGTTGCCAGGGTGCGCAAATATGCGGCTTGGTTTGGCATTGTTGCCATGGTGCGCGAAGATGCGGCTTGGTTTGGCATTGTCGCCATGGTGCGCGTGGTGCGGCTTGGTTTGGCATTGTTTCCATGGTGCGCGGTGTGCGGCTTGGTTTTGGAATTAGGGTTACGTGTTGAAAACCCTAATCTGGTATTTTGAAAAAATACCCCTATTAATTATTTACACCTGGGTTAAATGCTCTTAGTTAATGTGTTGCGGGTAACACTAGGTCATGGGGTTTTACGATTTTACCCCTTGTCTAAAACCACCATCAACACCTGACAACCGGCATGGTCTTAGTATGAATACCATGCCAGTACCCTGACTACCGGCATGGTATTCATACAACTACTATGCCGGCACCTAGGTATTTCAGTTGAGAAAATGTCGGGTTTAAAGAAAAAATTCGATTTTTCAACATCTTAGTAGCTTTACCTGTGTGTTGGGATGCTACTATGTTGTGCAAGTTTACTTTCTTGTGTTGGTTCTTCAAGAAACTCTCCATACTCGTCAAAATCATCATTCAAGGGTGTTGGCTCAACAAAGAGTTGCAATCGAGAGTTGTTGTCGTTAGCTGAAGATTCAAGATATGATCCTTGTTGTAGTTGAGCTAAAGATTCAGCAGCAGCAATCCTCTCTTCACAATCATCCTCCATTTTCCCCAAAAAAATTTCTCTCTCAAAGTATTTTTCCCTCCTTCTACTATCACCTCACTCACCCAAATTCAAATAAAACACACACTAATCAGTTAAAAGAAATATTATGATTTTACTAATTATTATTAATCACTAATCCTGATTAGTGAGGGGTAGATTAGGTATTACGTAAAATACATAGATAAGGGGTGACCCCGAATTGATATCTGGATCCAGTTTTTGTCCTTTTCTTATATCCCCAATTCCTTTTTATATCCCCAATTTCGCATTCAAATTTTAACCATTCCACTTAAAAAAAAAAAAAAAAAAAAAATAAATAAATAAATCTAGAACGTACAAAAATAAATAATTTGCATGTCATTATCTTCGATGGGTTGCACTTATTTCTATCAGTTGTGTTGATCGATTAAACAATTTAATAAAAACCTTTAAATTTAAATAACAAAAACCACTAGTTTGTTCTTGTTTTTTAATGTTTTGTGCTTTAGAGGGATAACTAGGAATCATTTCACATAATTAAATTTAAATGCGTTTGTTGTCCGTCCATGATTAGATTTAGATGGCTCATACATAGCTTAAAAATATTTTAGAACGACGGTGGTTAGGGAGGAGTTGCAGCGTTAAGTAACTAGTTGCAACTACTACGTCATTTCAATAAAATCGTCGTCTTGTCTTTGTGTCTAGATTTATTAAATCATTTGGTGTTGTTTTTAAGACCGCATACATGGTCTCTTAGCTAGTTCTGACTACCTATCCTTTGCTTGAAAAATAGGTTGTATTGGTCATTTTTGTCTTGTAATGGTAAAATCTCTATGTATACGTGGAGAAATCATAGTGATGGTGGATGTAATAGTTTGAATGTTGATGTAAAAACATGCGACTCCGTTATGTCAAAACTTCCTACAGTAGAATTCCACTCTCCAACTGTAAAAAACCATTGAAGAAGAGAGAAAAAAATGGTGGGTGACGCCTTCTTCCACAAGAGAGATAATAAATAAATAAATAAACAAACACAGACAAGAAACCTTTATTTTTGAGTCTTCACTTTATTCAGTCTTCTCTGTTCCTTCCATGAAATTTCCCCTTTCTTCTTTACTCTTCCATAATCCAATATTCTTCTTCCCTCCCAACAACATTTTTATCATTAAAATTCATTCATATCGGGCCGAGTTTCTACATTCTTCACATAGTATCATCATCTATGGATGGTAGACATAATGATACTGAGCTTCATTTAGATGCACAAAGAGGAGATCTTGTTGCTGTGAAACAGATTTTAGGTGATATTGATGCTCAGATGACTGGGACTTCGAGTGGTGCTGAATTTAATGCTGAAGTTGCTGAGATTGAATTGGGTGAGACTGCACTGTTTACGGCCGCAGATAAAGGGCATCTTGATGTTGTCAAAGAGTTGTTGAAGTCTACTACTAAAGAGAGTATTTCGAGGAAGAATCGATCTGGTTTGGATGCGTTGCATATCGCTGCTAGTCAAGGCCACCAAGGTGAGATAGCTTTGGTATACTCTTAGTTGCTTTGAACTTAGTAGTAGCCGAAGGTTGACATGCTTGAATCATTTTGACTTTTGATCTATAGCATATAATTTTAGCAAAAAGCAATGATCGACGAAACTGTGATTATGTTTTTGAAGATTAAGCAAATTTAAAATTTTCAGTACTAATACATCATGAGTGACCTTTTTACTGCAAGGGCTGTCAATTAGACTGTTTAGAGTGGTGGATTATGTCGGAATACTGTAAATTGTTATTCATTTTTGCATAACTGATGCTCTCTATAGATCAATGTAATCATACTTTTGTTTGTACAGATATTGTTCAGGTTCTATTGGACCATGATCCAGGATTAAGCAAAACCGTTGGGCCATCAAATGAGACTCCTCTTATATCTGCAGCTCGGAAGGGGCATACAGCTGTTGTTTTGGAATTGCTCTCGAGAGATTCTAGCATGCTAGAGGTACCAAGATCCAATGGGAAAAATGCATTGCATTATACTGCTCGACTGGGACATCTAGAAATTGTAAAAGCATTGCTGGAAAAGGATCCACAACTAGCACGCAGGACTGATAAGAAAGCACAAACTGCTTTACATATGGCTGCAAAAGGGGAGAGCTGTGATGTGGTGAAGTTGCTTCTCGATGCAGATCCAGCTATCGTTATGCTCCCAGATAAGATTGGTAACACAGCATTACACGTAGCTACCAGGAAGAAGCGAGTAGAGGTATTATTCTGGGCCTTCGCTATCCCTCTTTATGTTACTTGATCGGCTTATAACTGCTCGCTGTTCCTTAAATTTTACAATTATGTAGGTACTTCATTAATTAGTTCATTGAATTTAGATCATACAAGGATTCCTCATTGACCATCATTACTTAATGCGAGTGTCAGTGATGGGTCCAGCTACTAGTCAAAAGTAGCTCTTCCAAGGAGCTTTCAGAGGCCCTATTACCTTTTTGACAATCACCCATGACAAAGCATATCATTAAGGCAGTGAGTAATTATTATGTACCTTGTGCATGTTTGGACTGCACCCTTTCTTTAATGTCTGCCTGCATTCCCATTTCCCTGCTATGCGATGTTTCTTCCTTTGAGGATGCTATATTGGGTTTCAGGTTGCTAAATAATATGTAGGATGAAGCATAGTCTTGTAAAATCTGGTTACTCAGATTTTCTCCATCTCAAATTACTACACAAGTACTAATAGATTATGAATCGAGCACGGGAAGTCTCAGATTCTTGCACGTATCGTAGGTCCTTGTTCCTTGTATCTTGCTAGATTGTATGTTTGTGTCACCACTGTTTGTTGAAATATCTAAGCTTTTGATCTAATCTTGCTTATATTTTCCTAATTATTTGATAGGTTATCTAATGTGTTGAGTATGGGAATTCTGTCGTTTTTGCAGATAGTGCGTGAGCTCTTGCACCACCCTGACACCAATGTAAATGCTCTAACCAGAGGCCACAAGACACCACTTGACATTGCTGATGGACTGGATCTCTCTGAAGAATCAACAGAAATAAGAGAGTGCTTGGCGCGCTGTGGTGCAATCTTTGCAAATGAACTAAAGCAGGCGAGAGATGAACTCAAGAAAATTGTGAGTCAGATCAAAAAAGATGTCCGCACACAATTTGAGAAGATTGGGGAAACCAACAAGGACATCACTGGATACTTTCAGATTAACACTTGCATGTATAATATCATGCCAGTTAAATTTTTCCGACTAGTAAGTGCATAATACGGTTATCTTATCTATATTGCAGTACGACAACACTGGAAAATTGTTGCCAATCAACAAAGAAAAACAACGGGAGCTTATTCCTACTGTCAAAGAAAACATTGATGTCAGGGCCAACATTATTTTTCTCGACAGAGATTATCTAGAAGAGTCTGAACCTCGCATCCCGATTCAGCAAGAAAATAGTTCACCAATAGCGTGTCTTTCTGCAAGCTCGACCCAAGGGGAGGAGCCTCGACCTGAAAGACAGGACAATACGGAAGTCGCCGATCCTAAGGTATTTATGGTTAACAAACTTTTTTTCAGCGGCGTCCTCTAATTTGCTATTGGTTACTACTTCTTTTCTTTAACAATGAATACGCTTTGGGCCATGTAAAGCAATATAGATCTCATATGATCAATTTTATATCTAACGATTTTAAAATTCAACTTCGAGGCTTAACTTTGAGTATTCTGTTTTAACTTTCAGAAGCGAAAAAGGCTTAGGTTGTTCCCATGGTGGCCTAAAAAATGATGAAAACCAAAATTTGGACCTTTAGCCAATCGAAAGAGGCCCCTAAAGTGCGACCAGCTAGCTTTTAGGAGGTAAGATTTAAGCTGCAGCCATGCAGCTGTGCCAGAATTTTAGTTACCACTGTAACCTTGTTTGGAACTATATATTTATCATCAGTTGGAGCCTAAAAAGTTTATCTTTTTAATGTCAGAATACTTGAAGTTGATTATTGACATAAGATGTTGAATCGGAGTGGTTTATATACTTATAATTCTACATTAAAACACAATCTTGGAAAGTGAAGTTCCATAGAAAAAACACTTAAAACATGGGAGAGAACAAATACATACGATAAAAATAAATGGGATTTATGTCAGGATTTTTATCGAATCACTGACAACCGCGAAATAACAGGATCTTGAGATATTATGGGGAATAATAAGTAAACCAAGTACAAACAAGAATAATAACATGAGAAAGATAAATCAATTCACAAGACACAAGATTTATAGTGATTCGACCAATATATACAACGCGTATATATATATATATATATATCAATTCACAAGACAATATATATATATATATACACTACAACAATGAGTGCTATAAATCACACACTAAACATCACAATGTATGAACACTTGTGTTCTTTTAAGGGCTAAAACTTAAAGACCATTAATTTTATAGTGTTTGTGATCTTAGATATAAAGACCTATCCATATATCTCTTACATTTTAGAAAGTGTGATCTTACGATATGAACATTTGACTACTTCCAACATTATTTTGTGATGAAAAGTTTGTCCATTAAGCTATTTTGATAGTTTTTAAAAAACATTTGAGGTGAGCGTGGCTTGAACCCGCGACCTTCGAGTCCATTAGAGGAAAATAAGATGCCCACATAATTTTTGGGGGTCCAATAGCAGAACCTATTGTCTACTCCTCGAAATCTCTTTTCTCATTTTCAAAATCTCAAAACTCTCTCTCCGTCTCTATCCTTCCAGAGCGGCTCTCGATTTCAATCCATAGAAAATTTAAGGAACGATCTCAAATCTTTTCCGTCTCTGTAGAAATCGTTAATTTCATTTGGATTAAGGTAGGATTCAACTGTTCCCCTCTTGTTTGGGTTGATTTTGTAGTTGAGATTTGAAATTAGGGTTGATTTTGTAGTTGTTTTGATTTTTGATTTCATTATCGTTTTTCTGCAGGCGTATACGATCTTAACCTGGAGTTAAATTTTGTTTGGAAGATCGGTGAAGTTTGATTTGGTATTACAATTGAAACTCTGAAGCTATCTCTACTTTGTGTGATTTGATTTAGGTTCGCTTAGATGTAAATCTTTTACTTTGCATGTTTGGTTCTGATTTAGGTTGGTTGTTTTTTACTTTTAATTTTTTTTTTTAATAAGCACTTCATATTTATCGATCACTATCAAATCTGGTCTCCAAAAATAAATTGGGATTCAATTTGCATTCCCAGTCTTAGAGATTTAACAATTACTCGTCTCTTATCTGATGAAATGTCACTGTAAGATATGTTTTTGTGTGTGTTGATCTTGCAATTTTGTTGGTGTTTGGTATAAGCTAGTTGTTTGTTAATCATGTGATGAATGCCAATTTCAGGAGGTTGCTGTGAAGATTCTCATAGAGCAAGACTTCTAGTGTTGAGCGCATCAAGTAACATAAAGGAGGTATGCAGCTACACTATTAGCTTTTGAAGATGATTTGCGTTTGAGTTCTAGCAAGTAACTTAGAAATTCATGTATGTTCTTCCAAATCTGGTATAAGTTAGTAGTTATCATGCTTGAAATACTTCGATAGTGTGTTGTTGGTAAAGACAATGGCAATGACAAAAAAAACACCTACAGCTACGATAATTCCACTTGTCGATTGATAGTTTAAAGTCTTATGTGGAGGCCCAGGACTGCATAAAGAAAGAGCAGGAATAATTCAACGCTTCTCTTTCGATTATTTGACGGATGTCGGGACTACCTTGGTTATATTTTTGGTTCTTATTAACAACATCGAACCTTCATACCTTTATGGGCTCTTTTGTCTTTTGTGTATGAATAGTATAATCTCGATGGGATAGGATCTCGCCAAGGAGATTTTGGAGACATTTCTGCGAGGAAAGTGGGAAAAGCCTTTTGTACAGATAATGGTTTCGAAGTTATACTCAGGTATAATACTTCATTTGGTTTCAATATCCAAATCTAGGCATTTGGGATACAATATTAACGGGTATCAGTATCCAAATCTAGGTATATGTCTTCCTCAATAAAAGGTGAGGGTCCTAAATGAAGGTATAGAATGTTATCTGAATAAGCCAGCATGCCTATGCTATCCTAAGCTTACAAGAACTTTGTAGATTATAAATAGATTAAGGGACATGATTTTTTGTTCACTTTGTATGGTCTTGTTTGTGGCATTATCTATGCTATATTGCTCCTGATTATAGCAGTTATGCTTTTCGCAGGTGTTTTTATATCAAAAAGAAGCAATTTATAAAGTATAACATGGCGATAAGCCCGCACTAGTATCTCGTGTTGTTGATGTATGGCAGACAACCTCATACTAACATGTGCCAAAGCAGCTGATGTAGCTAATTTTATGTTGGATGGTATGATTTTTAGCACAAGATGTCACTCATCATATTGCAATCCATCGAGGTTTTCAAAGTTCTAATATAATTTGCAATGCTTGGCACCAGTTGGGCCTAACTTTGTTTCTCTCTTTTGAATTGGCTTAGGTATTTTTGCAGCTAAATTCTTCTAGTTGGTGGACGATTCTTTTTAGACCAACTTCAATGTCCAGTAGAATTTGTGCAGAGGTATGCCTTTTTCCGGCTTGTTTAGTTTTGGTGTCAACCTGTCTTATGCGAATCATTTACACTTATTTTGCAATTGATTAAGTTTAAGGAACACATATTTGATTGCTTGATGTTGCAGTCTCGGTTTAACTATGGCTCCAATTTGATTGAAGTGAAAAGGTATGTGAGCTCTTTCTATGCATCTAATCTCGAAATTAGCCTCTGGTTATTGCTCCACCCTCCACCCCCACACACAAAAGTAGCGAAATCATTTGAGTGAAACCAACCATTTCCACAGTTTGTAGGATGCGCTTGTGGTTGAGATACATATAATCTTACTATCACTTGCTTACTATTGCAATCAGTCATACCTTGCAAATTGTTTTGGCTTGAGTTTAGGATTAATGTTGTAATGAATGCTTGCATCAAAGATAGTATTAACTGAAGTTCATGTTATGTGAATAGAAAAATGTATTTTGAATGGGTGGATTTTAGATTGGAATTGTGATGATTTGGTTCATCAACAGAGTCGATTTTTGTACTAGGAGTGGGAAAACAGAGTCGAATGGATGAAGAAGATCCTTAGGAGTGGGTTGCGCAGGAACCTTTTCCAAAATAAGGTGAGATATACAGGTGATAAATTTTTTGTGCAACATAAGCAAGAAGAAAGAAGTGTGACCCAAAATTGTTGTACCTTCAACTTATGACCCTTGAAAATATTAATTTATTTCCTCAGCAGTTGCTCTTTCTAACTTTTAGAAGGATCTTAATTTTTCTTGTTAAAATCACATAATAGACTCAAAATTTTTGTTATTATCAAGCTGCATTAACATACTCAAAAGAATTCTACTGCATACTTCGATAAGTGTGTATTATGTAACCTTCTTTTTATGTGGCCTCCAACTGCAGGAACTTGGGACTGACATGAACCTATATGCTCTGGTGTTTGGCGAACATTACGAATGATGCAGTATGAGATTTTAAGCGTGGTTGATGGTGAAATTTCCCCTTCGGAACGGAATTTGCAACTTGAAATTGCGTTTACGGTTTCTGATAGAACTATTATTCATGTAATGAACTTTAAATCGGTATGTATGGACTGAGTACGGGTTGTTCAAGTATATATACTTTTATCGATGTCGTAAGACTCTGAGAAATGTGGTTTGTGGTTAGAAATGAATTTGGTTCAGATATTGAGTGAATTTCATTCAGGCATGGAATGGATTTAATTCAGACATTGTTTCCTTTTTATATCTGTTTTTGGATTCGAGTTACTGGAGCAGAAATGGTATGGGATCACACTTTGGGTTACTGTTTGTATAGGGTAAATTTGGGTTGAAAACTTAGAAGAAAGATCACAACTTTAATAACCTTGTCTTTAGATCTCAACTTTTCAAAACTTTATGTTCTTTGCATAGGGTAAGATCACACTTTTCATTGTAGGAGAGTTGTTATCTATAGATCAACCTTTAGATTATACTGGGAAAGATCACAGACAGCTAGTATTTAGATCACACTTTTTAATAATGATCCATGCATGTTTTTGTTGTAGTGATATTGTCTACATCCACTTCGAGCCGCACCAACTCAAATCCACTACGAAGAAAACGATTACAATGTTGTGTGAATCCAGCAAACCCTGTAATCCAACGTTGCCTTTGGGGGGATAAGTAGGAATCATGTAACATACATGTATAATTTTATATGTGAAAAATCAAAGTTCTTTTATTAGTCTATCGGTGGTTATATTGGATTTGTTGTGGAGTGTTCATCTTGTTTTTACGACGCCAATGAGTATTAATTATGGCTTGTGTTCGTCCTTCAAGACATTTTGTGGTGGTTTACACATACATGAAACCTCCACAAGGACTACAACTCAATATATTTTTTTTTTATCAAGACATTTTGTGGTGGTTTACACATATATGAAACCTCCACAAGGACCACAACTCAATTTTATTTTTTTATCGGTAAAGAAAATTTTTGGTGCTAGCGAGTTTCGAATTCAGGTCACTGATATCATCATCCAGTGAGTTTACCACTATACTACAGTGGCACCGGCGACCACAACTCAATATTACAGCAACAAAAAGGCAGTTTTAGTTCAAGAAAATTTCATTTAAAAATTAAGAACCTACATAAGAAACACTCTATAGTAATGTTAAACACCTATAAATTTTATTATGCAGTTTAATAGAAAAAGATAACCAAGTCCAAAAGATTCGATATAACTACCTCATATGTTTCGTGAATAAATAAAACATGATGCCACTTTCGTTAGTTTGTGAAAATATTCTCTTATCTCCCACATGCTTCATGGCACAACTTTTTTAGGAATCTGGTCTGATTTCTTTCCTTGTTTTGTGCATTTGTTTGTCTTGTCTTTGCAAAAGAAATTGAAAAAGCCCATTTTTCAATTTGAGAAGAAAAAACTATAATTCCTCCTCTCTTCACATATGTTTTGTTAAAACAAAGACTTTGTAAACCATTCTACTCGTTTCTCTTTTCAGTGCACATAGAAGAAAAAAATATCGTGTTTGGAAGGAATATTTTCTTATTAATATGCATGAGGAGGAATCTTGCTTTAATCTTTTTCTTTTATTTTGTATGCAGATTTGTTTATTCTTGTCATGACACTTTTCTTGAAAACTGTTTTGAGAATCTTCCTTCGCTTCACAATTTAGTTATCAGACGCATGGGAATCTTGTCTGAAAAATGAGAATCTTTATCTCTTATTTTTAACGTTCAAGACACTAGATAAACAAGAGTTTTTCTTTACATTTTGGGTAGAAGTAGGAGAACAGAAGAAAAATAAAAATGTTTTTAGCAGATAAAAGAGAGAAAAACAAGAGGAACTAGTTCTCTTTATTTGTTTTGTTTGTCTTGTTTTGAGAGACCAGCTCAACTTCTTTCCCTATGGTTTCTGAAAAACAAGAGTTTTCTCTGTTTGGGTTTGTTTTCTCATTGCCAAGTTCTTATGGCGTTCTCTTGTATGCTACAAGAGGGAAGGCTAACGATAGTTGTATCCTGGAGACAACTCATCACTAAAGTTATAGCATCTCTCTGTTTAGAGAAATAGCAGGTGATATTGTCTTTAGAGCAAGTCTTATGGTGGAATCCATCCATCTTCCATATTCCACGCCACCTCAGCACTTGGAAGTGTGGATGGAAGCGCAAGTGTAATGGTGGAATAGCAGAAACGCAATTCTTAATTGCGCTAAAAAAACGCCATTAACAATGGCGTTTTTTTCTCAGCCGTTAGATTTCAACAACTCGTTTCAAATCTACGGATAAAAAAAAAACGCAGATCTTAATGGCGTTTTTTTAGCGCTATTCTTATTGGCGTTTAGCGCTATTCTTAATGGCGTTTCTATGGATTCCACGAACCCTTCCACGAAACCATGGAAGGTTGCTTGGATTTTCTGTGGAAGACCCCAACTTGGAAGCCATTAGACTTGACATTCCATGGATTTTCCACACTTGGAATAGCTTGGATTCCACCATAAGACTTGCTCTTAAGACAGCGTATCATATACATGCCTCTATCAATTTTTGCTCCTCATACTACTCGACGTGATGCATCCACCAAGTTGCTGCAAATCAAGCTAAGTATCACTTGTGCTTATTCTATTTATTTTTATTATTTTTGTTACTAACCCAACAATATGTTGCGTCTATTTACCTCCGCGTATGTGTATTCGAATTAACTAAAGCTAGACTTTCCACATAAATCACTACATCCCTGTTCATATGATCCTCAGAAGGAATGGCTATTCTAACTTTTCCACTATTCGGGTCATATAAAATTAAATCTGAGCGTGTATTCAGTAGAATCTCACCATTTCCGAAAGACCAAATTGGCTTGCAAGGCAAATGTTGGATTGCTAGTTGTGTAATGGTAAATCTCTTGGTCCAAGATTCTTGCACTCCATAATCTTGCATGACCCATATATCAATTCAGCCTCCTAGCGCATTATAATCCATATAACCAATATTTAAACAAATGCAGTCTCCAAGCACTCCCACACTTTCATATAGTCTCCAATTTGCTTTAAAATCTTTCTTATGTTCTTTAGGAAACGGAAACTGCACGAATCTTTCATTGCTCAGTTCGAATGAGGCTATGAAATCAGAGGATGTTCCTTGGGTGGTAAGGCCTAGCCAATGAAGAGCACCATTGAATAGCAAACTAGCACCAAGAAACTTCCATTGCCAAAATTCCTGTTGCCAATTAAGCCAATAAGGGATGGTCTGAACGTCATGCCATGAATTCAACCCCAGGGTATAAACTTGAATACTTGAGCACGTACCGTCTTTACCATATGGAATACGGACCACCTTGTAATCATTAATTGTTTTATCAAAACCAAATCCACACTTGAACCCATAATTATTGGAACTTGAAACATCACATTCAGGAACTCTTTTATATTCCTTTGTCGATGGGTTCCAAATATAAATGTCTTTTAAAAAGGAATTACGCCATATACGTAAGCAAATCAAGCCATTACAAGAACCCAATATTCTAACGGCCACAACGTCCTCGTATCGGAACGGGTTAATAGGGTAATCCATAGGAACATACCCATCACATTCACATGATAATGGCGGCATTGAAGAAAAATCTACAGAACTGATTACAGGTTTCCCACCCTCTGTCCGATTCGACCAATGGCTGAGCATGAGTCTAAAATTACTGTTTCTTTGAGTTGTTAGATGAAGGTGATTCTTAATAAAATTAGGGTTAGAAACCAGCGTAAACCAAAGTTTGCATAGATACTTACATGCTAAGATGGAATCAACTGGTAGCTTTATTAAGATCTCAGCTTGAACATCGTCTGGCAGATTTGACAAAGACATAGCTTCTTCAAACACAAAACTCTCGAAACGGAAGAAAATATTGTGCTCGGCTACGGGAAAACCTAGTGTAGGACTTGCGAATGCGTGGAGGTCGAGAGGCTTAAATA
Source organism: Papaver armeniacum (assembly GCA_023531295.1). Lineage (NCBI taxonomy): Eukaryota > Viridiplantae > Streptophyta > Magnoliopsida > Ranunculales > Papaveraceae > Papaver > Papaver armeniacum. Next base: position 328,362 of record JAJJWW010001416.1, read on the forward strand.
GATAAACTCGTGTCGGTGGAGCAAAACTCGATGCGAATTATGAATACACCCATGAAAGGCCCATGAAAGGCCCGCAATATCTAAGCTTTTGATCTAATCTTGTTTACATTTGACTAATTTATTCATAGGTTATCTAACTTGTTGAGTTGGGGATGCTGTCATTTTTGCAGATAGTGTGTGAGCTCTTGCACCCAGAGACCACAAGACACCACTTGACATTGCTGATGAAGGACTGGAAGAAGCTGATTATAAAGATGGTGGGTATTTGCAGAGTAGGGTTAAAGATCTTCTGCTGGTGTTCAATAAGTTTACTTTATGGTCTCCAGTTACATGTAGTTATAATGCTAATCTCTATAGAAGTGTATTTTTTGCGAGCAATGACAATGAGTTTACTTTCTGGTCTGGTAATGGTAAATCGCCTAGTCAAAGATTCTCGCACTCCATAATCTTGCATGATCCATAAAACAATGAGGTTAAACACATGACAACTAGTTAAGCAAATGCAATCTCCCAGCACTCCCACACTTCTATTTGATTTCCATTTTTCTTCCAAATCTGTTGTACTTTCTTCAGGAAACGCCAACTGTACGAATCATTCATTGCTCCGTAAGAATGAGACTATAAAACCAAAATGTGTAGTAAAGCCTAACCAATGAAGTGCTCCATTGAATAAAAGCAAACTAGGAAACTTAAATTGCCAATGAAGACAGAAAGGGAAGGTCCTAATGACATGCCATGAATCTGATCACCCCATTGTTTAAACCTGACTACGTCCTAGTAACAAGATCCAAGTGCAGAAGAATAACAAGATTTAATGTAAGAGATGGCCAATTGCAAAAGATTCGATGTAGCAGCTACCTCCTTCGTACTCTGATTCTTAATCCTTTTCTCCACATAAGTATTTGATTTAACTGAAACTAAACTCTCCACATAAATCTCTGCATCCCTGCTATCGGTATCATTGGGTAAAAAGCGCACGACCTTTCCAAGTTTTCCACTTCTCTGGTTATATGTCTTTAGCCAGAAGAGAGTATCTAGTACAACCTCATCATTTTCGAAAGACGAAATTGGCTTACAACCAAGTTCAGGTCGGGTAAATGTAAATCGCTTAGTCCAAGATTCTGGCACTCCATAATCTTGCATGACCCATATATCAATGGGGTCATCCATATAAAAACTAGTTAAACAAATGCAGTCTTCCAGCACCCCCAAACTTGTAAATAGTCTCAAATATTTTATCTCCCAATCTTTAGTAATTTCTTCAGGAAACGGCAACTGCACCAAACTTTCATTGCTTAGTTCGAATGAGACTATAAAACCAAAAGACGTTCCATGGGTGGTAAAGCCTAACCAATGAAGCGCTCCGTTGAAGAAAAGCAAACTAGATAACCTAAGTGGGTATTGCCATTGAAGCCAGTAAGGGATGGTCTTGACGACATGCCAAGAATCTAACCCTAGTGTATAAATTTGAATATCTGAACACTCACTATCATCACCAAATGGAACACGTACCACCTTGTAATCATCCATGTTTTTATCATAACCAAATCCATATCTAGCGAATGAACGATCCTCACATTCAGGAATTGTTTTATATTCTCTCGTCGATGGGTTCTGTTAGTCATATACAACTGATATATATGTAAGTCGAACAAATCAAATGCGGAAGCGGGTTATTAATTCATACCTTGTAATCGCTCCAAATGCGGATGAATTAGAACCGGTGGATCACTTGCGTTTCACGTTCTTAAACCTTCAAACTCGGCGGTGAGTAGGTGCCAAAAAAAACGAGCACAAACTATATTTCCACAAACTAAATACCGTATAGAACTTCAACTTCTTCTCCAAAAGACACTAAGGGATTTTGGTGATTCTACAACTAATGTTTGAATACTAGCTAACTTGAATGTTCACATAGAACTCTCTAGCTTAATCTCCATACTTGGTTTATCTCTTGCTAAACTCACTACTATTGAGTTGTAGTATTTTCTACTTCTTATTATTGTCATTATGTTTCAACAAATGAAACTAGAAGCCTATTTATACTCAAACTTCAAGTATCCTCTCTTGGCAAGTGTCAAGGAAGAACAAAACACTTGGAGCAAGTTCTAACACTTGTTAGCATGGAGATAAACATATGGAGTAAGTGATTAAACACTTGTTAGCATCATGCAAACACATGGTGGCAAGAAACAAAACACATGTTTCACCATGGCTTGGTTAGTTGGAGAAGGATTTTTTCTTTTGACAAAGTCAAGCACATGACTTTATATAACCACCCAAGATGGATTTTGGGCATGCACACACACATGGGTGCCCATATTTCCAACATCTCACTCACATAGTGTGTAACGTCCTTATGCTTCCCAATCAAAGTCTGAGAAAAATGTTCATATTAGTAAATAGTTTGTGCAAAGCGCCCGAGATACCTTCATTTTGGGAGCTCCATACTAGAACCTCATTCTGAGTCGGCATGGAGACATCAACCCTTCACAAAGAATGTTCGTATCTCTTTACCTCGGATAATTTGACTACACATTTGACAATACTCTTAATCCCTCTAGCAAGCGTGATTGCACCCATGTACATTTATCAATTGTACTCATGATTTTGACAGACAAACATTGGCCAGAAATTTATGAGTCCAACTCATGGTGTATCATCAAATTTTCTTCGAAGAAATTTCATATCGTTCAATTCAACTTAACTTGACTTTCCTAGACATGTATCATCATACGGGAAGTTGCATCATATTAGAAAACATGCTAAAGTAGCATCATTAAGTATCCTCTTCATGACATAAACTCAAGTCAAAGGGTAAATGAATTGGATATTAATCCGGTGGCTCACCACAGACAATGAAGCGGGAATCATTTCGCTCTCACAATCGGTCGACTTAGCACATACATCACAAAGTGTATGTTATGACGTTTCTCCCACTCAAATGGGCATGTCCGACATAAAAAAAAAAAAAAAAAGCAGCACGTCATACGAGATCTTAGTCTAGTCGCCATTTGGCGCCTAACTTGATTTTCTGTTCCAACAGTCATTCACATAGTAACTGTTCAAAAAATCACATCTGGATTTATAACAGGCTTCATTAAATGGTGGTCACATTTAATGATCGATCTCTGATGAGTGCCAAATAGTGCATATTTATACACCTTTTTATTGGCATTTTACTCATCTTTTGCGCTTAGAAATCAGATATTATCCCAGATTCTGTGTTTTCCTTGTTTTCAAAATAAATATTTGTATTAATTAATTTTGTGTTTTTAGGTAATAAATAAAGCTCGGAGAATCGAGGAGCCAAAAAGCGAAGAATTGGAGTCAAGTGCCCAAGGAGCGAGAAAGCGAAGCCGCGCGCGCTTGATTTGCAACCCAACAAGTAGCAACTTATCTACAAGACTTAGGCTTGAGCTAGACCCGATCCGCGACCGGATCAGGGCCGTCTCTTCAGAGACGTTGATTTCTTTCTCCCTCATCCAGCAGTCTTTGCCTCCACGTGCGTCGAAGATCGTTGCTCCGTGCAACACGGATCACACCAAAACCGTCTACATCCCTGAGCCGTTCAGATTTCACTCCTATGCATCCTACGCTCTTGAAGCCTTTCCATCACCCATCGATGCGTCTGCTCCGCAGCAAAATGACCCATACCCTTACACCTATCGACTACACCCCATTCTTTCTCCTTCTTCTCTTTCTTCTCCTCTGCTCTTCTCCATCTCCTCTCCCAGGCCAAGCTCGGCGAGCCATGCGAGCCTCACCACCACCAACTCCTTTATCTCTTGTCGTCATCACCACCCACCAGCACACCACAGCAGCCCCTAGTTCTAGTTGTCTCTCTGAGCCCCCTCATCTCTCTCAACCCTAGAGGCTATGTGAGAGATAAATGTAACTAGGGTTTCACCTAATCAAAGCAAGAGGAGTTCGAGGCACGGGTGACGGGGAGAGATCAACGATTGAGTATGGGTGCGATTGTTTTGATTTATTTTATCTTTAATTTGATTTTTGAGAATTAGGGTTTGATATTTTGGGGGATTTTTGCATGTATAAATAGAAGGTGTAATTGGATGGTGAGGTATGCACAGGTTGTGGTCGTCAATTAGGTTTAGTTGTGTTTTAATTTGTATTTTTGCTACTCTAATCATGTTTTAGTTCAATTTGCTATGGTTGGATGAAACCCTAACTAGCTGCTATGTGATTCATGTTATTTATATTCCTCTTGAATGCTTAAATTTGTTCTAGGATAGAATTAATTTTAGCATATCAACACATTTCTCTCACGGTGCATGCCAATGCCATGGATGACCTTGTAGTTAGAATACCTGTGATGATGATCTTTTCAACTCAATTTAATTAGATCATTATCAATCCTCAGATTAGTTGTACTCTAATCAGACAGGTAATACTTGGGAAAGATACTTTAGTTGTGATTGATTCTTCTATTGGTGAAACACCTTAGGTAAGTGGCAGAATTGACACTCTTCCCTTATCTGTTACAAGGGCAAGAGTAATATAATGAGCTGAACATAAAGTGTAGGTTAGTGATGGATTTAAAGACCCTAGTGCTCTTTAATTTGTAGCCTTGTTTTCTGTTTAGATTCATACAACTTTTAATTTAGCCGTATCGGCACAAACCCCAGTTGTTACTTGTCACTCTTAGAACTCAGTCTAGAGCAAGCCTTAGATCATACATAGCACACCCATGTCTCTGTGGATCGACCCGTACTTGCCGCGTCTCCGATAGACGCCGTGCACTTGCGGTATTACAAGTAGGTCATAAAAACATACACCTTTCGAGGCCTACCAAGTTTTTGGCGCATTGCGGGGACTTAAAGCGCGTGCCTTGCTTATTTTTAGCTAATACTTCACTTTGAGATTCATCTATCTCTGTACATATTTACATTGTTTTTCTTTGTTTTTAGTCCTTTGCTATTTTAACTTAGCTTAAATTCTTTCTATGTTACATTTTACATTCTGTCATTGCATCTGTAGTTTCCTATTGTTCTTGTTTGACTTAGTATAACTTGTAGTCACCATAACCATGTAATTGTAGCTTAAGTTGTTTGCATCTTCTCTTGCATTTGTTCATTGCATCTTCACTAGCCCTGTAACTTGTAGCTCATTTGGAGCTTTGTCGTTAGTTTACAAAGAGACTAAGCATCCACATATCTTAGTGCTGCCTTGTAACTCTTGATCCCTTTAGGTCAAGATACTCTCGGTGCATATTCAAACCTTTGAGAAGGAGTTGACATTGAAATGTTGCTTAATCTTGTAGCATAGCCACGAGTTCGAGGTGTTAAGCTCTGCGGTTGTAGCACTATAGCTCCTTTGCTTCCATTGTGCAAATCGAGCTTGAACTCCTTTTTTTGAGCTAGCGAGGTGCAATTGGGCAGCTAAACCAACCCGGGAAACCAAGGAAAAGCGGAACTTGAGCTTGTCTTCTTGTACAATGCAGTAGTGGTGAGCCAACCCAAGGATAAGTGCATGAATTGAGGTTAATAACTGAACTTCCCTGTATGCCCAAGGAAAAGTGCGGTGCACGTACATTACTAAGCCTCCCATGAAAACACTGAAAACCACGATGAATGATTTGTGCATAACCCTATTATTTGAAACACGAGCAAGTTGTATGTATAATCTCAGGCTGCACCTTGACCTTGATTTTGCATCTTAATTGTGCTTGTATGCTCCTGAGCTTGTGCCATTAACCATTGCAAAAATCCATCAACCATGAGCACGGCTCCGGCCCTGCGGTATCAGAGCTTGAGTGCAACTGGTTAGCCTAGGTTATCGTAGCCTAAGCATAACCACAGAGCATAACCCAATTCTTTGCTTTACTGTCTTTGTGATTCATCATTGCCTAAAACATCATGCATAAGCTTCTCATTTGATGTGCATATAATCTCGGCTCATCCCGAGCCCTGTCTTGTAGCACTAACTTCCAGCCCTGCGAGCTGTGAGTTAGGGCTTGGATAATCGGAGTTAGCACTGCAAACAAGTGTGCAAACCACGAGACCATAACTTCAATTTGCCTTGAGCTCCAGCCCCTGCAGTTTGTCGGAGCCTCATTTGCAACCTAGCTAAACAAGTTAGCCTTAGCCATAGTGACATCAAGTGGGCAAGTTACCTTTGAACCTTTGCCCATCTTGATCTGTAAACTTGCAAGCCCATTGATACCACAGGCTCATTACAGTGTCTCATTACTCTTCACCAACTGCTAGCCTTCTTGATATGTAGCCCGGTGAAAGCTATGCTAAACATCTTATAGAGTTGAGCTTAAACACCTTCGGCTGAGCTTTGAGCACACCTTAACCTGCAAAAATTTGAATTGCCTTTAGTTTAATTGTGCATCTTATTTCCTTGTGCCCCTTTTCTTTGTCTTTGTTCTTTGTGCATCGTGTAATTTCAATAATTTGGCACTTGCTAAACCATCATCCACTATCAACCACTGTGCCTTTGCATTTCTTGTCTTCATTAAACTGCATATTTGTGTAACTTTATTAAGCCAACTTTGTTGACACCAGGCATGCTCTTTTGTATCTGTGTAACCCTGTTGAATTAGTCACCCTGCCATCTTGCTAGCTGAGAAACCATGACTTGAGCATAGCTTTAGACTTGCCTTGTATTCAACTCCAGCCTCTGCAGCTGTGAGTGTGAGCTACCAACCTGTGTATAGCCTTTTGCATAAGCTGAACTCATCACCACATAATCGGGTGTGCAACCAACTAGGCTAGAAATCAACCTGTGCATAGGCTATACGTGAACTACTTGAAATTTGTGTTCTTCTTGCTCCATCGATTTTGTCTTTGTGATGTGACTAACACGAGCACAAACCAACCTAGGCTTTGAAATTAACTTTTGTACATCCTCTAAAAGCATATAACTAATATGAGTTCAATAGGTGTGCAAATTTCTAACTGGGCTGATCATAAGTGAAGCCCACACTACAGGCTTAAACCAATACGAGCCCATAGTCTTTTGGGCTGTTTAAAAAATATTGAGTGCTGCACAAAATAGCTAAGCCCATTTTAATTTGTCCTTTCTTTGTTATAAACAACGAAGCCCATACTACTAGGGGCATTAACCCGACTAAATTCTAAGGGCTCAACTCATTCTAGGTGTGCACAAGCAGAGCCCAGTTCCAATTTGTACTTTCCCAACAAACCAAAGCCCAAATAAACCAAATTCCCACAAACCAAATCCCAAACAAACCAAATTCCCACATAAACCAAAGCCCATTTTCATGTTAATGTTTCTGTACATTATCTTTTGGGTTGACCCGCAACTCTTTAGATTGTTAGTGTATAGTAAATTTTTGTAGGACTTGTTAAATTTTTCTTTTCTTGAATCGGTTGAGTCTTCTTGCACATATATTATGCTAATCCGATATGATCTCGTGAGAATGTTGGATTTTAGCCTTGATGAATGAAGCTCTGCAACAGTACTCATAAACATCGGTAATCTCTTCCCTTTTCTCTTATCGGCATAGTTCTCTCGGTATGTGATTGTTTAAAATTTTTCTATGTCGACACATTGAGGACAATGTTTGATTTAGGTTTGGGGGTGCATTTGCATATAGAGTTTTTAGTCTTTTTAACTTTTTATTTTCATTAAAAAAAAAAAAAAAAAAAAAATTAAAACTCTTTTTGTAAAAAAAACCTCCAACTTTTAGAGATTTTTAGAGTCACTAGCATGCTTCTAGCTATGTTTACATAGAGAGTTTTGACCAGAAATAACAAAAGTTGGAAATCTTAGGAGAACACAATCGGGTTTCTTAGTTGATTAGAGCGTTAAAGTTGGTTTTAACCATCAGGAGGGCGAATTAGGTCTTTGTTTAGATATTAGGTGGTAAATTGTGATCACCATAGTGGAGACTACCCATTTTACATCAAGTGAGGCACCAACCTTCAATTTTTTGCAACTTTCTAGAAAAATTTTGTTGAGTGTGTGTCACCGTCGTCAATTCGGGTAGGAATGGTGAGCTACCCAACTTCGCACCATTTTATTTACTTTTGATCTCTTGAGTGCTAGTTTTTGTCAATCATGAGGTGACGTCTAAAGATGAAAACTTCTTCTAAATACCGATTTGCGGTTAGCATCTCTCTCTCTCTCAATCAGCAAGACCCATAGAAACACATCATCGTCAACAAATGGAGCATCATCAGAATACTGAAAGAAAAATTGATATAGTCCAAGGTTTATATGCAACAAAACAAAGAACAAAATAGGATGAGAATTAATAAAATTTATAAAATCAAGACAATTCAAGTTGTGGAAAAATTGAGTGATAAAGTCCTTTGTCCATGGAGTTAGTTGTTTCATTATTTGTATTTTTATTTTCACTTATTGTAATGTAATGTAAAAAAAAAAATCAAAAAAAAAAATCAAAAAAATCAAAAAAATCAAAAATCAAAAAAATATTGTAGTTTATTTTTGCTACCACCATAGTAAAGAAGAATTTAAAAGAAAAATCCAAACAACAAGGAATGTGAGTAGAAAAGTTAAAAATTGTCAAATTTTGTGAAGTTTAGAAGTTCGTCATCAACATTTGAAGAAAGAAGAAGAAGATTGAAGAGCGTTTCTATGGTTCCTATGAGAGAGTGATATTAATTGCCGATCGGGTGAGAAGTGAGTGAGTACTCCCACCCTTGCTAATGGTTGATTTCCTTTCTTAGAGATCATCGGAAAAAGATTCTTTTTGTCACATTTCGTGGAGTCTCAGATTTTTATTTCGGAAGGTTATCCTTCTTACCTACAACGTGTACGGGATTTCTCTCTTTATTCTGCTGCACACATGAGAGACTAAAAAGCGATCTTTTTGAGTGCAATTATCATAAAACCCTAATGGTGAGCGAAGTTGAGACTTATGATCACAATCGAATCGAATTCTTTCATATGGTATGGTTACTTCATGCTCGGCACTTAAGGATGAGAATGCGTTCTTTGGTAGTTCTAACTTCATGTTACTAGCATCAGAAACTCTATGTCCTCATAGCTTCTTGGAGGCTTGAGACTCTTTTACACTACGAAGTTGGAGAAGGTTTTGTGGGTACACCTCTTGTAAACCCTCACGAGACTACAACTCGTCCACTAGGGACCCTCACGAGACTACAACTCGTCCACTAGGGACACCTCTTGCAGTGCACAGTGATGCATTTCTTGATGTTGCTTTCTATTTCGGGGGCAGATTTGGATTTGACAAAAATGAGAGGTATACTTCTTAAGCCTCATTTACAGTAATTTTATTGTTGTTGATCATGATATCTTCTCGGAGCTACTACGAATTTGAGAGGTATACTTCTTAAGTGCAATAGCCACTTCAATCTACTACGAATTTGAGTTCAATTACGTATTAACCTTCAAGCACTAACTTGGATTCCTCACGAGGTAACATCTTCCGGAGGCAATGTAGTTAATTATTTGAAAGGAACATCGGGGGACAAGTTTGAATTTAAGGCTCCACGAGCGGGAATGTATAAATTATGCTTCCACAATCCTTATTCAACTCATTGTATCTTTCTACATCCATGTTGGTCATATCCCCAATGAGCATGACCTTGCAAAAGATGGTTGGTTATTTGTTAGTATTGTATTTTAAGGTTTTTTGCACCTAGCGGATCTCTTTTTATGGATGAGTGCGGATAAAAGCTCATGTTTTGCGTCTTGCTTTGTTAACGTTATTTCTGGGTGATTGATTCTTTGCGGAGAACATTTGGACCCAATAAATGTCAAGATTGCGGGTTGAGTTGAGAGGCGTTGGAGTGCTGTCACGCGGAGCGAAGTACCTAAAAGTGCGTGGTTCCAGGCATCCATACAGTAAGCTCATCTCTCTACCTCATGTGTGCGTGTTTACTTCATGGTATTTGTAGATGGATATTAAATTTCGGGCATGACATGATAATTAGTCGACCATGGACATCTTAAGTTATATGACATGGCCATTGACATGCAAATATGGAGTCAATATTCTTCTTTGACCTAGTAGGACGGTCCCGATTTATTATGTCCATGTCTAACATGATTACATGGGTTAATATCGAACCAATGATGAGTGATTGTTTATATTGGACTTGGCTAAAATACCGTTGTCAAGAATAAATAACCAACTCATATCTGGTTCTAATAATAAACTTCACTTTGAAGTTTGTGAATCACATAAGACTATAACCGAGAAAAATTGGATTTGAAGGACTAAGATTCAAACTATCATAGTTACATAGTGCGATTTCATCAAGGGTGAGACTTATCAATGTCTTTGGGTAGTAATTGATTGAATATGGGGGTTTTGTTGTTTGTGCTTTGTGGGATTTAATATAAATTTAATTCTTGGTTCTTGTGCTTTGTGTTTTGCGGTTGATTTACCAACTTGGTTTGGAAATGTTAAAGATACATTTTCAGAGACAACCCCAGAGTATTTTACATTGGGTTGCCAAAAATTTGGACCCAATTACTGTAAATCTTACATGCTTGGGTACGTTTATACTATTGGCTCTAAATAGTTCCTTCTCGATAAGTTCGGATTTTGTGGGCTATGCTCATTGTCTCTGTGTGTTTTCTTTTTATGTGCAATATCGTTGCTGAATTGATTGGATGTCAAGCCTTGAGAATAAGATTGGCAAGTCGGATGTGGCAAAGCTTGAGGATCTTTGGGAGGAGTGTGATTGTATGATAGTGCTTGTCGATTGTATGATAGATATATGATATTTTTAGTCATGTTAAAGAATATATCATTTTCTTTTATTTCGTTGCGCAACACACTTTCATACAAGGTGATCGAAGTTACCTAGGTAATGTAATTGGAGTGGCGGGTCTTGAATGAATGTAAATGTGTTACATGAGTTAATATGAAATTATGAGCGTGAAATACTTTCGGCAATTCGGTTTATTTATAATTTTTTTTTTTCAAAATTGTTTATGCACACAACTTAATAAGAGTTGTGTTCCATATTTCAACTACACAAACCGGTGGTTGTGAAATAATATCTCACGACATAACTAGGTGTTGTCCAACATAATTCTACAACTAAAAGTGTAGTGCAAATCTTATTCATAATAGTAATAAGAGTTGTTACATATTTCCACAATACACATCTTAGGTTGTCTAAGATAGTCCTTCAACTTATACAAGTGTTGTGTTACATATTTCTATGATACACATCCTTTGTTGTCAAGATAGTCCTACAACACTAGCAAGAGTTGTGTTAGGCTTTCTAAAAAATCGAAAGAGAATCACAACTTTGGCAAAATATTGTCGAACCATGAATCACATCACCCTTTACAACACTTAGTCGGTATTGTAGAAAAGCTTGGACTTTCTACAATACCCCACCTACACAATACACAAAAAGCGTTGTAGTAGGGGTATTACAACCCTAATACAGTGTTGTAAATGATGATTTTTCCCGTAGTGAAGGAAAACACATTATAAGGCGCACCACCTTCCAATAAAGGGGTAACTACTCTAATGGTCTCTTCAGACTCGGACAAGCTACACTCGAGAAGACATCTTGGAAGAAAGTTCTAGGTATCTTTGTTCGTTAAACTCATTAGAGGGGCAGTACTTCTTATGATCACTCCATTCGGCCCTATGCCGGGAATGGGCTATCTGCAAACCTGATAGTTGAGCAAGAACCCACTCCAAGTCCTCAGAAACCTTCTTGGACTCCTTGAGCTTCTCAAGGGACTCTTGGCTACACCTCTCGGCTGCATTCTTCTCCCCCAAGATCCGAAGGCGATCTGCGTGCAAGTCTCGAACCTGAAGCCTCAGTGACCACATTGACTTTCTAAGCTATCGACCAACAGTGTTTTATCGGCATCAATACCTTGGAACCGAGCTAAGCTCTCCCTAAGATTATCAATTTCCTCAGGGACATACTCAAAAGTCTCATAACGATGCAGCTGGGTCTGCAGACCCTCAATCTCGGTCTCCAGACGATCGATTTTATCATCTTTGTTGACAATCCTTTGTTATAAATTCGACACGTGATACCGTTCTATATTAAGTTATGTCTTCAACAAACGATACCTCGTAGCAGCATCGGCCTCCGCACTAGAAGTTTCGGCTAGGAAGGCAGTACTAAACTCAGGATATTGGCACTACAGAATCAATCATAAATACGGGAGAGCTAAATAATTACCTTGGGTCTCGTCTAGTCGTTTTTCCAGCCCCCGGGATCGCTCGCGCTCTTGATGTAATAAGAGACGGAGATTCTCTCTCTCGGAAACCTCTTTACGCTGAAGGGCAGCGTTTAGTAACGAGCGGTTGACATCCTACAAACACCAACAGCGTTAGAACTGACCCTACAACTTGAATGCATGACATGATCAACGCAACTCACTCAGCCGGTCGAAAGTACCCTTCAGTAGGCATCATATAACGAGCCCGCCTTGATATTCTCTTCATCCGACGAGGCAAAATCGGAGAAATAAGAGCTCCAAGAGAATTACACATAGGGCTGAGACGGTAAAGGAGGTGTTGCTCCACGAATTAGGAACCCCACGGGAGAAATGGGCTCTAAAACTCACCCCGAAGCGGTGTTCTCTACTTCCCGAGTACCGCGTCATCCCTTTGGACTTATCCGATTGCTTCGGCTCCTCTTCATCACCATCGGCTTCGTCCTCCCCATCAAAAAGATCATCATCATCATCCCCATCGGACTCAAGATACACAACACCTTGGCAAGAACAACTCCTCTACCGGTGTTCTTTGGGGCACGATTTTACGGGACAATTAAATCGCCCTTAGTCTCCTTGCCCTTAACACTAGGCTTCCACCTACAAGGGTAGACGAAATATCGAGAAGTTTTCGAGGCGACTTCCTCATGAAATGCGATAAAGGCAGCCGATCCTCAAGATCCTCACCATCTCTCGCCGAAGCACCACCAGCATCATCGACCCTCGGCTTCTGCGCATGAGCCAATGTCAGAATCATTCAAGGAAACAAATAGGGGCAAGTACATGTACTACAAAGAAGGAGTGATATATTTGCTACCTTCCCTGTTTCCTCATTGGCCCACACGGAACCCTTTCCCCTTTTGCGAGGAACGAGGGAATCGGAAGGAACGCTCGGGAGCTTGGTTGAAAACACACGAGAAATTGAAACATCGCCTATCGATTTACAGAGCCGATCAAATAAACCTAAAGCCAAGAAACATACTCACCCGATCAACATTGACCACCCGAAGGGATAAGGCTCGGACGGAGGAGGAAAATTGCCGCTCGAAGGGGACCGGGAGATAACCGAGGAGGAACTCGGTCCCAAGCCGCATCACTAGTATGACGGGCATGTTTGTTGGAACTCTTCCCTCGGGATCCTCGTCCAACAAAAGCTTCTTTACACCCTCAGGAAGAGTTTTATGACGATGTGGGCTAGCAGCAAAACCAGCAAGGTCACCATTGGTAGCAATCCCACTTCGATAGTTATCAACAAAAGCGGCAAGAGTATAGTCACTCGCTGGGAAGGATCGTAGGTGGACCGGTGGTAGGAGTACACTCGCCTCATTGCGCCTCCCCACTCGGATAAAATACGAAAGGTATTTCCATTCCAGAGCCAAGGCACGGAAGGGCGAATCTTAGAAAATCCTCGTACCAAAACGAGTGGGTGGGATCGTATAAAGGAAACGCATCCCGAGCTCTGGTGACCCCCGGTGACAATGGTCGCCTCGGTAGTAGGAGTGTGGTAACTTTAGAACGTCTTCCTTCTTTAAAAAAACCTTTTTGGCCCGACAAAGTCCGACGTCATAACCATGAAGATCGAGATTCATCTTTCGGTGTCGGACAGGCTGTTCATCCGACAAGTCTTTGGCGGTTCTCTTATCGACCCTACATGAAAACGAAGAAGGATTATCGAAAAGATAGAATCCAGAGCACGATAATCATGCCTAGAAGGGCTCTCCATAACAAACAAAGAATCAAGCGGCACTTGTCTTCATCGAGAAAACACATAGCTCACGCACATTTTTTCCACCATGGAAGGGGTTGAAGACGCCATGAAATTTGGTAGAACGAAGGAGTAAAAATACTACCGGAAGCGGAAATTACAGCGGCAACGGAGACGGGGAAGACTTAGGATAGAGAAGGAAGAGGGAAGTAAATCTATGGAGAAGATAACTAATGGCGAGGAAAGAAGCAGAGGAGAACGGAGAGAGAGGAGAAAAAATGGCTAAGAAAAAGTAAAGAGAGAATGAGGTTTAAGGATCGGTTATAAACCTCACCGTGGTAGCAAACGAGGAAGGTAAACGATTCTGACAAATAGAGAAAGAGGGGAACATCATGGCGCGAGAACCCGGCATGACCGAGGACGTGGGAAGGCAGGCGGTTTCTTCCCCACGTGTCGATCACGAGCGGAAGAAGGGGCATAAATGTAGGTGCAAATAATCCACGAGAGCTATGTGGAACCATCCTAGCCAAGGGCGCACCAAGAGAAACAGTGCGAAAGCCTTTGAATCACCTCATCGGGCACAGGCGCGAGGAAGAGGACGAGAGACAGCTCGAGAAGTCGACATAAAGGAGAAAAGATATGATGTGATGCTCATCGAGTTCGAGGACAATTAATGCAGCGGCGGGGTTGGTGAAGAGATAAGAGAAGCTCGGCGAAGCAAGACTCGGCTAAAAACCTGAAGGGTGACACCGATCATCTCCACCAAACAAACGACGTCGGGTGATGATACCGCTCGGCTAGATAAATCGGCCCGAGGAAAAGGAGATCGACCGAGGTACCAACAAGTCTCGAGAAGAACATCAAAGGAAGTCTGTACCAGGCTCAACATTGTAATATCGATGTATCACCACACATGACTATAAATAGAGATCGTGTAGGAAGGTAGAGGGGAGGATTTTTTACATCTAGATTGGAGAGAACGGTGTTGAGTGTTTTGTGAGCATTGTTGTGCATATTTGATCCTTGTAATCTTGTGTGAAGTAATAAGATCATCCCTTAACCCCCGTGGACGTAGGTAATCATGCCGGAACCACGTACATCTTGTGTTCTTCTATGTCTTTTGTTTATTTACTTCTTAGCATAGATCTTTGGATGTAGTAGTAGGATTTTCTACATCTACAGCTAGATTTAG
Organism: Papaver armeniacum; assembly: GCA_023531295.1. Classification (NCBI taxonomy): domain Eukaryota; kingdom Viridiplantae; phylum Streptophyta; class Magnoliopsida; order Ranunculales; family Papaveraceae; genus Papaver; species Papaver armeniacum. The sequence goes on from JAJJWW010001416.1 coordinate 343,439, forward strand.
TGTCTGCTTTCACCACTGGTGTGTTGAAATATCCAAGCTTTTGATCTAATCTTTTTTACATTTTACTAATTTATTTGATAGGTTATTTAACTTGTTGAGTATGGGAATTCTGTCATTTTTTCAGATAGTGCGCGATCTCTTGCACCTCCCTGACACTAATGTAAATGCTCTAACCAGAGACCACAGGACACCACTTGACATTGCTGATGAAGGACTGGAAGAAGCTGATTATAAAGATGGTGGGTATTTGCAGAGTAGGGTTAAAGATCTTCTGTTGGTGTTCAATAAGTTTACTTTACGGTCTCCGATTACATGTAGTTATAATGCTAATCTCTATGGAAGTGTATTTTTTGCGAGCAATGACAATGAGTTTACTTTACGGGTCGATCGGTAATGGTAAATCGCCTAGTCAAAGATTCTCGCACTCCATAATCTTACATGATCCATAAAACAATGAGGTTAAACACATGACAACTAGTTAAGCAAATGTAATCTCCCAGCCTCCCACACTTCTATTTGATTTCCATTTTTCTTCCAAATCTGTTGTACTTTATTGAAACGCCAGCTATACGAATCATTCATTGCTCCGTAAGAATGAGACTATAAAACCAAAATGTGTAGTAAAGCCTAACCAATGAAGTGCTCCATTGAATAAAAGCAAACTAGGAAACTTAAATTGCCAATGAAGAGAAAGGAAGGTCCTAATGACATGCCATGAATCGACCCCATTGTTTAAAACGACTACGTCCTAGTAACAAGATCCAAGTGCGGAAGAATAACAAGATTTAATGTAAGAGATGGCCAATTGCAAAAGATTCGATGTGTGACTACCTCTTGTACTTTGATTCTTAATCCTTTTCTCCACATAAGTATTTGATTTAATCAAACTAAACTCTCCACATAAATCTCTGCATCCCCTGCTATCGGTATCTATTGGAACAACGTAACAACTTTAGGAAAGTTACGGTTCTAGAATTTTGTTATACATAGAAGTCTTTGTAACTTAGGAAACTTAGTATACTTGTATTGCAAGTAACTCAACAAGTCGAACATATATATATATATACGTAGCACTCTTGTACATTGTATTCATTCAATTAAGGAATCAATAATTCAATCAAACCTTATTTATCTTCTCTCTAACCCTAGTCCCATTACATAACCCAAACCTAAATCTCAGCTTGGTATCATCATCCACGTTTGTGATCTCCATGTCTTCCATGACCTCTTCCATTTACCACCAATTTCATTTGTTCTTCAATCTTCTCGATCTATGATGGCTTCCCCTCATTTCACACAACCTCGTCATATCATCACGGTCAAACTCGATGAAACCAATTACTCCCTTTAGGCGTGCCCAATTTTACCCTATCTTAGGGATGGATATGAACTTGATGGTTATGTTCACTGGTGACAAACCTTGTCCATGCGACTCTTGAAAACTACGAAAACCCCAACCCAGAATATGCTCTTTGGCTCAAGCAAGATCGCATTCTTTTAGGATGGATCTTTTCTTCTCTAACCCCTGCCGCCTCTACGAAAAGTTCATCGTCTTACCTCTTCTCATGAAGTTTGGTCCTCCACTGGAATCTTTGTTTGCTTCTAAATCCGATGCACACATTCATCATCTTTGATGTGAGGCTCAGGTACCTTTGAAGAAAGGTCTCTTTCATGAGAGCCTATATTGATCGAGGCTCAGTGACCTTGTTGTGACCTTCTCTTACTGGCCATACTATTGTGACTAACACCGAGTTCGTCTTTGTATTCTAGCCGGTTTGGACTCCTCATATGATGCTATCGTCCCTTCTCTCACCACCTCAATGGGAACTATGAAACTCGAAGATTTCATCACCTACTACTCACCTTTGAACTACGTGTTGAACAACAAACAAAGCCCTCTGAATTCTGTTCTGCTTTGCTTCTCGGAATTATTCTTCTCAGAATATTTGGTCTCTTACCACGACCTAATAAGCACCTCTAATGCTAGTGCTACGACAAAGTCATCATCGGTTATGTGAAAAACACGGACATCTTTATCATTTGTCTTTGAGGCGTTTTGATCGCAATTTCAAGCCACAACCTCCTCGGCGCAATCAACCTCAGTCATCTGCTCCTCGTGCTTATGCTGCTACTACTGAGGTCCTCCTCCTGCTCCAGTGGGTACTGCCGGTGGGGCTCGCGTCATATCACAGAATGATCTAGCTAGATTGCATCCTTTTTGAGAATGCAGCGAGTACGGATGAAATAAAGATGGGTAATGGTTCTTCCATTCCAATTACTCATGTTGGTTCTTGATACTAGGTACTCCGATCGTAAGTTATATCTCAACAATACTTTATTTGCTCCTCAAATCTCCCATAATTTATTATCAGTTTCTCACTTTACTGTGATAATGATGTATTGTTTGAGTTTCCACGATTTTTGTATTGTGAAGGATCGATGCACGGGGAAGGTTCTTGGCGTGGAAATAGAGTTGGTGGTCTCTATATTCTTGATAGTTCGAGCACTTCTACTTGAGTCTTGTTGGTGAACGTGCTAGCTTGCAAAGCCTGGCATTCTAGATTAGGACATCCTATGATGCGAGCGTCGTCATGTTATTTCTAAATTTTCTCTTCCCATCTCTAGTAGAAAACTAAGTTTTGTTCTTCTTGTCATGAACATCGAAGTCATAAGTTACCTTTCTCTTCTAGTAATACTATTTATTTGAATCCTCTTGATTTGATTGTCTCGGATGTTTGGGGTCCTTCTCATATTGTCTCTAATGATGGTTATCGATATTACATTATCTTTATTGATGCTTATTCTCGTTTTACATGGATGTTTCCTCTTACTCATAAATCGGATGTTTACTCTATATTTCTAGTTTTTCAAAAACATGTTGAGAATCTCTTTAATCGCAAGATAAAGATTTTTCAATCCGATAATTCTCTTGAATATCGGAAGCTTACACCACTATCTTGACAAAATGGGATTTTCATCGATTCTCTTGTCCACACACCTCACGAGCAAAATGGATTGGTTGAACGTAGGCATCGTCACATTCGCAAAAGCGGGTCAAACATTATTGTCTCGGCCTCTATACCAACTTCTTATTGGTATGATCGTTCTTTCTTGCTTGTTATCTTATGAATAGGGTACCTTCATGTTCTTGATAAAGCATCTCCGTATGAAGTTTTGTTTGGTTTCCTCTCGACTACTCTTCTTTTCGAGTGTTTGGATGTCTTTGTTTTCCTCATCTTCGTCCTTATAGAACCCATAAGATGGATCCATCATCCTCACTTTCTGTGTATTCATTGGTTATAATCCACAACATAAAGGCTATAAGTGTCTTCATATTCCCAGTACGTGTATATGTTAGCGGGCATGTAGTTTTTGATGAGACCACCTTTCCTTTGTGACACTAGGTTGAACCATCTCTGACATCAACTTCATTTGATCATTTGATATCTCCCTCTTTGCACATTATATCTTCTATCCCGAGTGTCTGTTGGTTTCGAGTTCATCTTTCCAACTAATACTCAGGAATGAGATGCGATGTGCATTCACCCATACAACAAGAGCAACCATGCGGAGATACTATTTTTCAATCTACTTCGGTATTATCTGCATCTACTTAGAGATATATTATGGAATCATCCTCGGCATCTAATACTCAAGGAAATATTCGGTCTCAACAAAATTCTGATTTTGACTAATTTGCAATCTTCTAATGCTCGGTAATTAGTCTCACCATATGGTTACTCGAGCTAAGATGGAATTTTAAGACAAATACCTCAAGGTATGCTCTTATCAGTGATTCACTTCTTGAGCAGCGTGTTATTCTCAAGCTCAAGTGATCTAACTAGCGTCAAGCATGTCGATGTGAATATAATGCTTTACTCAAAAATGGTACCTGGATATTGGTGCCTTATCATCCTTCCATGAATACGGTTTGGTTGTAAATGGGTATATCGCATAAAGCATAAATCGATGGGTACAATTGAAGCGGTTCAAAGCTTCGACTTGTAGCTAAGGAAATCATCACTTGGAAGGTGTTGATTATAGTGAAACGTATAGTCTGTGGTGAAACCTTGCACTATTAAGTATTATTCTCACTGCAGCATTGTCTCATAATTGGTCTATTCATCAACTCGATGTTCGAGAATGCGTTTTTGCATGGTAATCTTGAAGAAGAAGTCTACATGAAACAACCTCAGGCTACACGGATCCTAATTTCCCAACTTATATGCCTTAAACTTCAAAAAAATGCTACGGACTCAAGCAACACCCCACGTGCACTGGTATCATAGACTCGTGCTTTTTTGATTCAATGGGGTTTATTGCTTCCAAATGTGATTCTTCACTATTTATTCGACGGGATACTGCGGCATTATTTTTCTTTTGGTCTACGTTGATGATATTCTTCTCATTTGGATCCAATCTGCAAGCTTGGATTCTATTAGGTGCATCTCTACACAAAGAATTTGCGATTAAGGATCTAGGATCTTTGTCTTTCTTTCTTGGAATTGAAGCAACTCGTAACTCTTACGGTTTGTTTCTTACACAAAAACGGTACACTCATGATCTTCTTATTCGAGCAAAAATGGATGGGGTTAAGCCAATTCAAACTCAATGAGTACTTCTGGGCTATCTCATCACGATCACGGTACTCTGTGCGGATGCAACGGAATACGAAGTATAGTCGAACATTACAATACACGACATTCACTCATCACGACATAGCTTATCTTTGTCAATAAAGCTTGTCAATTCATGCATGCACCATGATTTTCATTGGGCATTGGTTAAACGTATATTAAAGGTATCTTAAACATACTTCCACTTATGGAATTCTTCTCAAACCAGTGATAATCTTGATTTATCATTCGCTTGCCCTACACGGATTCGATTGGGCGGGTTCTTTAGAAAGATCGGCGTTCTACCGGTGGATCATGTATCTATTTAGGTGGTAATATAATTTCTTGGAGTGCTCGTAAACGAAAACGGTTTCTCGATCTAGCTTGAAGGGTGAGTATCGTGGACTTGCAATTGCCCTTTCTTTGAAATCATGTGGATTCAATCTCTTCTAAAAAATTCTGATTTACGCACAATCTCCACCCATTGCATGGTGTGATAATCTCGGAGCAACCTATCTTCTTTGTCAATCCGAGTCTTTCATGCTTCGAACAAAGCATATAGAAATTGATTATCACTTTGTTCGTGATCAAGTTACTTTAAAACTTCTTGATGTTCGATTCGTTTCATCTAAAGATCGGATAGCGGATATATTCACCAAGCCACTCTCCAAGGATCGTTTCAATTCACTAAGATTCAAGCTTCTTTATTTCAAGATGACCGTTGCGCTTGCGGGAGGGTATTGGAACAACGTAACAACTTTAGGAAAGTTACGGTTCTAGAATTTTGTTATACATAGAAGTCTTTGTAACTTAGGAAACTTAGTATACTTGTATTGCAAGTAACTCAACAAGTCGAACATATATATATATATACGTAGCACTCTTGTACATTGTATTCATTCAATTAAGGAATCAATAATTCAATCAAACCTTATTTATCTTCTCTTCTAACCCTAGTCTGTTACATAACCCAAACCTAAATCTCAACTGTATCATTGGGTAAAAAGCGCACGACCTTTCCAAGTTTTCCACTTCTCTGGTTATATGTCTTTAGCCAGAAGAGAGTATCTAGTACAACCTCATCATTTCGAAGACGAAATTGGCTTACAACCAAGTTCAGGTCGGGTAAAATGTAAATCAGCTAGTCCAAGATTCTGGCACTCCATAATCTTGCATGATTATATATCAATGGGGTCATCCATATAAAAACTAGTTAAACAAATGCAGTCTTCCAGCACCCCAAACTTGTAAATAGTCTCAAATATTTTATCTCCCAATCTTTAGTAATTTCTTCAGGAAACGGCAACTGCACCAAACTTTCATTGCTTAGTTCAATGAGACTATAAAACCAAAAGACGTTCCATGGGTGGTAAAGCCTAACCAATGAAGCGCTCCGTTGAAGAAAAGCAAACTAGATAACCTAAGTGGGTATTGCCATTGAAGCCAGTAAGGGATGGTCTTGACGACATGCCAAGAATCTAACCCTAGTGTATAAATTTGAATATCTGAACACTCACTATCATCACCAAATGGAACACGTACCACCTTGTAATCATCCATGTTTTTATCATAACCAAATCCATATCTAGCGAATGAACGATCCTCACATTCAGGAATTGTTTTATATTCTCTTGTCGATGGGTTCCAAATATAAACTCTTCGACAACTACGTAAGCAAATCAAGCCATTACAAGAACCATATAATCTAACGGTGTGAACATCCTCATATCGAAACGGGTAAATAGGGTAATCCATAAGAACACCCGCATCACGTATATATTCACATGATAATGGCAATTTTGATGAATAATCGATGGAACTTATTTTCTCATTGTAGTCCGCCTGTTTCAACCGAAGACTAATCATGAGTTTGAGATTATTGTTTCTTAGACTTGTTAGATGAAGGTGATTTTTGACGAATTTAGGATCAGATAGTAGATTAAACCAATCTTTGCATAGACACTTACATGCTAAGATGGAATTGACCGGTAGTTTCAAGAAGATCTCGCCTTGAATATCTTCCGGCAGGCTTGACAAAGACATACCTTCTTCCAAAACAGAACTATCAAAAGGGAAAGATTTGTGCCCTTGTGACCTATGTTGTAAAAGGCGCTAGGAAAGGCGACGCAGCCCAGCGCCTAAGGCGTCCTAGGCGAGCGCTTTTTTTTTTAGAAAAATACATATTTAAGCTTAATTTGGCGCCTTGGGCGCCTTTTTTTCCCAGACGCCAACCCAACGCTTAGTGTGCCTTTGGCACTTCAGCGCCAAAGGCGCTCGCCTTTTACAACATAGCTTGTGACTCCGCCTCTGTGGACTGGAGATCATGATGCTTAAATAGATGAACTCATGCCCGGTCACCGGTGGGTAGAATTCTATCCGGATTCCTTCCCCGAATTCTATACAAATACATCCATATACAAAAGGCCCATGTCTATTCTTATAGGCCTTTTTTTGGCCACTCTTGGTTAATGTTACTGCTGGTTGTTTTCTTGACTGCCATCTAGTTTTGATTTTTTGCCTCATTACTACCTCGGCCATACTGGAGACTGGAGAGATAGCCAGCTGGTAGGATAAGAAATCATGGTCAACCGAAGGAACAGATCAAAGTCATGATCAAGCTAGGGCATTGTTAAGTACAGACACCAAAGATGGTTTCTTTTTCTTTCTTTCTTTTTTACAGAAAATTGGTGAAAATTAATGTGATCCATTGTTTGTTTCTAACTCCTAAGGCTCCCCGGCCTTCTCTTCGCATGACCACCAGGTATGATATGTAAAATGCTTGAATTGCTGCATTAGCAATTTAATTGTGACCCATTTTCTGTTTGGAATATTGGCGCAGTAGGCATGATTCATGAAGGTGCATAACTTATGAAAATTGTAAATAGCATAATTTTTGGTTTTGTTATAGGGCTAGCTAGCTATCTCTGACAGTTGGAGAATAAAAAGTTGTTATAGGGCTAGCTATCTCTATCAGTTGAAGAATAAAAAAGTTCTATCTTTTAATGTGATAGTATTTGATGAAGATGATCATTGACAGAAGATGGTGAAACCGAGTGGTGTACATACAGTACTTGCTATTATATAGTGCAAGAATGACGATCTTTGGTAGAAAAAACACTTAGACATGGGAGAGAGCTAAACATATTAAATAAATTGGATTCAAAGACATTATCTCGGATGTAACACTAAAACACCGTAACAAAAATTATATCTTTCCATTCGATTTTCTACGCAAGCACACTCGTTTGTGTTGGTACCAAACTCTCTGACCTGAGATAAGCTATGGTGTGCCACTTTCTGATCCAAGTCCATATAGATCTCTAGTTGGAACTTTGTAGTATCTCACTTGGACTAGACCTGAGATAAGCTATGCAGTTAATCAAGTTTGTCGGTTCATGCAGTCTCCCACTTCTAAGCACTTAACAGCTGCCAAAAGAATTCTCAGATATATCAAGTCCACCGTGGATTATAGAATTCTCTTCAATAAGGGATTGTTAGCAGTTCATGGCTTTAGTGATGCAGATTGGGCTGGTTCCCCTGACACTAGGAGGAGCACGGGAGGCTATTGTATCTTCTTTGGTGTTAATCCCATTTCTTGGTCTAGTAAGAGACAAGCCACTGTGGCTAGATCCAGCACTGAGGCTGAGTACAGATCACTAGCCAATTCAGTTGCAGAAGTTTCATGGGTTTGTCAGCTTTTAAAGGATCTTCATGTTTTTCTGCAGCTTACTCCAACCTTACGGTGTGACAATCTTAGTGTCATTCCTTTATCCTCCAATCATGTGTTTCAAAGTAGGATGAAGCATTTAGCTGTGGATTTCCACTTTGTCAGAGAGCTTGTTCACTCCAAACACTTACGGTTCATTACATTTCCACACTAAACCAAGTTGCAGACATCTTTACTAAGGGTTTATCAAGTCCTAGGTTTCAGTTTCTCAGAGACAAGTTGAAGGTTCATCCTTCTGGACACCTCAACTTGAGGGGGGCTAATAGACAAGTTTCAGTTAGCTGTCACCCAGTCTCCTTCTTACACGTGCTTTCCTCTCATTTGTTTACTTGTTGACTTTCTGACTGGCTTACCTAGCCTTGTCATCAGTATAACGATAAATGCTTTACAATTTTCTCTTTAATGTGTAATGAAAATATAGACTTTGGTCTGAACCTTTCTAGGGTTTTCTTTGTAATTCATTTTTCAATACATTCTTGTTTTTCATCAAGAACATAAATCTAATAATGCCTGCACATGGATTTTGATATAAGGAAACTTTTGCTTATTAAACTGGGAAGACAATTCATTCCCCTGTATGTGGAAGTAAACTTGGATTCATTTTGAAGAGTCACTCAAGGGTAGGCAAAGCAGTAATGTCAGGGTGTGGACTCTACCAGTACATTGCATCTGATCAAAACTCAAAGCTATATATGATCATCCGATCATGCAATATACTCTCAAAACCTCGATATTGGTGTCACATGTCTACAATAGCAGTTTCCTCTCAGTTTTTTGAGGAGTGGCGATAAGTCATCTCCTAAAAAAAGAATGTTGCGTGTATTTAGCTAAAAGAATACTAGTATAACTAAATACAAATTCAGTCTGGAGTATAAATTTTCGGGATTTTACCTCCTTCTGATGCAAAAAATAAGATTCATACCGCCCTTCTCTTTTGTGTTAGATTTCCCTTAATTCGTGCAGTCGGAAGAATTGATTGAACATTAATTGAAATTTATAGTTTTAAAACACCATCTGTTTGTGTCTTCGTCTCCGATGCTTTGGTGCCATCGGGGAATAACTAGGAATCCTCGTCATATATAATTTGATATAAAATACGATCGTGAGAGATTAAGGTGCGTTGATTTTGTCTATCAATGATTAGATTCGATTGGTTGGTGCCTCGCTTTTAAACATATTTTAGAATGACGGTGGTTAGGAGTTGCAGTATAAGTTACAATTATGTAAGTTTATCCAAATTATCATCTTTGTCGTTTTTTTTATTATTATTATTATCGGAAGAATAGAGAGATATTTAATTGCTGAGAAAAAAAATCGATTATAAACCACAAAATGGTATATGAAAAATGAACAAGAAAAATGAGGGGGAAAAAAACAACCAAAAAAAAAAACAATCAGTCTCGATGAAAAAAGCATCTAGCTAGTTACAAGTTATATCATGTCAACTCGAAACTTATGTGTGCGTCTCGTCTCGTTTATGGCTCACCATTTAAGAGCTGGTCAAATTTGCAATTATGGCCCATTTTTTGTTGGAATAATGGTAACAGTCACGAAGGTTTAAAGCTCATGAGTGGTGTTAGTCACACATGATTAGTGTTTACATTCTGTTATACAGTCATACCTCTGCACCGCCATTACCCTCGAATCGTATATTTACCATCAGTTTTGGGCAAAAGTATTCTTTGGCAACGGCAGCTAGTGAAATTTTTCGAGTGGTTTAATTTACTTACCACGGTATAAATTTTTATGAGATGAATTTCCGCAGAAAGCATATTTAGACATGGGAGAAAACTAAAAAAACTGAAAAATAATTTCCCGATGAGTGCGACTTTGTGCACCCCTTAAAACCGGGGTGCACATTCCGGCTCCATCTATTGGTTAAAATTCATTAAGTGGTTTTAGGTTTCTCCGGTTTTCCATTAAATTCTTTTTGTTCTTTTCTCCAAAATTTGCTTTGAAAACGTAAATAGACAGTCTCTTTTCTCTTGCCATTAATACTCCATTTTTCATTTTCTCCTCTGTTTGTTCACGGTCTCTTGAATTTCAAAATGGTGAATAGAGAAAGTGGGAATCAAAAGATTGAAAAACCAGAGAACCCCAATTTTTTTTTTTTTTATTTAGAATTTATCATCCCTTCCCTGATCAGGAACTCAACCATCAAGCCCAAATTACATCTAGATTTACAGGGATCAGTTCTCTCTTGGTATATGTGGAGAGCATTGCTGGACCACTTTCACCTGCAACTTCAATCTCTCTCGTTACTTGGCTGACAGATTCTCCATCTAACTCATGTCGATCAAAAAAGAAAAAAATAGGTAAACAAACCCATTCGTAAAACCTCGTCATCAAAGCTCCATGATGAATCTATATTTTTTATTTAGTAATTGATTTGATTATGTTACCTCTGTCAATGAAAAAACTAAAGATGAAAACATCATTAAAAAATTAGTAAGACGAATTAGCTCTTTCAATATCATGAATTCATGAATCATGATATTATAGATTTATATTCTGTTAGAAAGAAGGTTGAAAATATAATGGTGGAAATATAAAGAGAAAGAAAGAGAAAAGGATGAAGATATTTATGGAGCTTTAATAACGCACACTTTTCTGTTTTCAACGTAATTAAAGGTAGAAAGAAGCCAGAAACTAAAACCGCTCTTAAAGATTTACAGCCAATAACAAGGCCGGAATGTGCACCCCGGTTTGTTTTAAGGGGGTGCACAAAGTCGCACTCAAAATCTATTGTTTTCAAATATTTAGGCTTATACTTGCTTGGGCATCCCATTTTTATTTAGTGTTTCGCTTTACTCTGTAAAACATAAACAAACTATGTCAGGGGGCTTAACTAACTTAAATGACTTACCAGCTCTATCTCTTCTTTAGACTGGGGTATTTTTCTCGTCACTCTGTTAGATTAGTAAATTATACGCATGGTATATATTACAAATTATGTATTTGTAATTTTGATTATATTAATTCATCAAAACTGGAAATACATTTTCTCAATTGGGGTTCCATCTTTCACTAATTTTCTATGTTTTTCTTATCCATTTTATGTACGCTTCTATAACATTTCTTTATAATTTATTTGTAATTACTACGTACTTTCCCTCTGTAATTAAATATTTCATGTTCTTCCGATAAAAGAAAAAAAGGTAAACGAGATCATTGTTCACTACTACGTGCCTAGAAACCCTTATAATAGCAAGATTGATGAACCAAAAAAGATGACCATGATATATGCATGGTTGTTGTGTGCATAATTAATCATCTGCATTTTATAGAAAAGATAAAATTTATTAATCAAGTAAATAGTATAAGAAGCTAGCAATTCCTTGTTGTTGTAGATGCTATGACATGTGTTGTATATGTTGAATTTAGTTGTGTTTCCTATCGAGTCGTTATATTTTTTGTTAATAAACTGCAATATTGTGGAAGATTAGCTAATACGGCCATAGACTTATTGGTAATATACTCTGCTTTTTATGAGGCTTTTGGGTTTTCGTTGTTAGCAATATCTGGTAGTTGCTTGAAATCAGTTGGAATCGTGACAGTGGTAGATGATTGTTTGTTAACCAATTGTGTGACATTAACAAATCTTGAGCTTTGCTTGGAAGCTGACGAGCCCAACTTGAACCTGCCACAGTGTGCATAAATGTTTGTTGGTCTACTGAGTATAGTGGGTATGCATATCCCACTGATGAGAGATCTTCTTCCTTACATATAGCGCGCATCAATAAGTATTATCCATTCTATTTTTAATACTCGACTAGGAGGGTTTAATAGATATAAGGGATGAGGCTGGGATTATGATGTTAAGAAATAAAGGGATAAACATGTAAATGATATCTAATTTGATATGATATAATATGATATGATAGAAGATTTGGTCAGGAGTAAATTTTTCAAATGAACTAAAAGATTGTTGCTATTTTGATAGACTAAGGAAATTGTCAAGAGAAGATATCCAGCTATTTAACCACTCATTAATGAAAATTATGGGGAAATGACGTTAACAGAACCAAAAGAGAATAAAAACCAAATTTCTCTCACAAAGGGGCACTCTCTGAAGAGGTGTTGTTTAGTTTCCAGGATTTTGGAATTACACATAAGACATTCTGAAGAGATTGTTGAAACATGAGAAGCAATCCGGCTATAAATAAGAAGTGTCTTCCGATCTAATTCCCATAAGAACAATCTACTCCTAGGAATAACTGAGATTTTTCACATTTTTCATTGGATATTTATGTTATCGTTGGGAGACTGTTTACAAGGAAATTGTAAACATTTTTTACTGAAAAGGAACCTGAAGGATGGTGGTTCTATTTAATAGTATCAGAGCCATTGATTAATTTATAGGGGAACAAAGATAGGATTTTTTATTTCTTGAGTGAAAAGATTATCAACTTTGGAATTGTCTCAATTTCTTCCTGGGACATTAAACCTTAGGGATGATATAATTATTTATAAAATCCATTCATTGTACCATACTTATTTAGAAGATCCATATCTAATTTTCCAGATATAATTATCCTTAATGAGGGGACCTTTTTGTATACTTGTCCAAATCCAAGATAAATTAGAACTCCATGAGAAATCGAAAGAGTGTATGTCCATAAAATATATAACTTTCAAGAGCTGGGCTCGAAGTTGGTTTGGTCCATAATGAGATGGCTAGCCAGCTTGGTTAAAAGAGCTACGTCTAATTAGGAACGGTTTTTTGGGGACCAGCCTTTTTTTGGGGGGACCATTGTTTTATTTTGGGTAAGACATTAGAAGTAATTCTAGGTCACCCCTTATCTAAATATTTATATTAATACCAAAACTACCCTCGATTATATTTGGTTAATGATTAGTTAGTGTGATTAGTGAAATTATTTTGAATAAAGATTTGAGATTTAAAAAATCAGATTTTTAAAAAAGAAGTAGAATTATTGAGAGAGAGAAGTTTGAGAAGTTGAAGAACAAAACCATGGAAAATAAAAAAAATTTTGAGTTCACTAATCTAGACTACTCAAGTGATGATTCAATTGATGATATCATCTGAATCTACATCTCCTTCATCTCCTAGAGTATATGTCAATCTTCACAATGATCCAGGATATGGATAATTTCTTAGATGGTGAATGTATTCTTCCCCAAAGCCAATTTCAAGATGGTGGCGATGGATTTTACCAACCACAAATAGGAGGAAGAATATTGGGGTACCCAGGTATGCTCAAAACTTAGGTAATGTTGGTTGAATTGGTCCAAATTTTCAAAAAATGTGAATTTTTAGAGTAGATTTGTGCTTGTTCGGTTACCTTGTGTGAAGAACATGTAGAACTCATCGAAAGTGTAGTTGGTTACTTTCTAAACACGTGAGTTCACAGAACTCTCCATTAATGGAGGTTTTGTAGTTCGGTTAACGGAGTAGTAACCGAACTCTATAAATAGGATTTACAGTGCTATGTTCGGTTTTGGTGAAATCTAACCGAACTTAAGGGTCTATGAGTTCGGTTAGTTCACAACCAATAACTAACCAGACTTACGTAAAATAATATTTCACATTAGTGTATAAAGTTCGGTTGGTTCGCAAACTTCTTACCAACCCTTAATCTAACCGAACTTACGTACAATAAAATTTTGATTTAGTGTGCGTAAGTTGATTAGTTGTGAACTTGTTTGTCAAAGGAACTCGAGTTCGGTTTTCCGAAAAAAATAATCATATACCGAACTTAGGGTCCCATAAGTTCGGTTGGTTCATGAGCTTCTTCATACAAACCCACTACCTAACCGAACTTCGTGCAATAAAATATTGAATTAGTGTACGTAAAGTTCGGTTATGCCTCAACTTGCTTGGAAAACCGAACTGCGAGTTCGGTTTATCACATAAAAAATTATCATATAACCGAATTTTAGGGTCCATGAGTTCGGTTGGATTAGCAAACTTCATACCAACCCCACTACCTAACCGAACTTCACGTACAATAAACTTTTGATTTAGTGTACGTAAAGTTGATTTAGTTATCAACTTGCTTGACCAACCGAACTATGTGTTGGTTTTAAAGATAAAATAATATTATGCAAGAACTTATTTCCGATTGCAATTGATGTTGTTCCTTTTCTTGTAGATTGAATGTCAACCTATACCAATGGATAATCAACCTTCTCAGGTTGGCATCTTTGTTTGAAGATACATCTAATCACTATGTCAATGATTTGGTTTTTGATGAAACTATTGATCGAAGAATTGGGCTAGAGAACATGCCAAGAAAGCCATATGCGTATTAGTTTTGAATGGAAAAGAAAGCCAAACTCGTTTTGAAATGGTTTGTGAGAGAAGTGGAGATCCAATGTTAGTCACAAGAAGAAGGGTTATGTGTATAAAGGAAAGGCGCGAGGAAGAACACAGGCGTACTCAAAGAAAACTAAATGTCCAGTTCAAGCTAGTATTTAGTAAGTGCAAAAAAAAGAATGGATAGGTTCTATCTATGGATAAGGTGGTAGGCCATCATAACCACCTCGTGGGATGATCTTGAAGGACATGCAATGGCCGCTCGGCTCCTCCTCAAGAAATGGAGAAAATAGCTAAATTTAGGAGAATGGGAATTTCACCACTTAACATGCTTCGCTTACTAAAGGATGATAACAAGGATAATGTATCATCTTTGACGACCATTTACAATGCAATTAAGACAATTAAAAGGATTGAATGGAAGGATAGAAAAGTGATGCAACAATTGTTTTTGGTAGCTAAAGAGAAAGGCTACGCGGTTCAAAAGAAGGTGGGTCCGGAAGATCAAATAACGCATCTCTTCATTGCGCATCCGAAGAGTGTTCAATTGGCTCAATCCTTCCATCAAGTTCTTATAATGGATTGCACTTACAAGACTAACAAATACGAGATGCCATTGTTGAATATTGTTGGTCGTACCTCGGCAAAGTCACGTTTTCGTTGCTTTTTGTTTTCTAGAAGATGAGCAAGAACCAAGTTACACTTGGGCGCTACAACAAGTGAAGTCCATATACGAGATGATGATATCCCGCGGTTATAGTGACGGACAACGATGTAGCATTAATGAGCATAATAGAGAGAGTCTTCCCATTGCTTTAATATGCTTTGTACGTTCCATATTTGGTGTAATGTGATGAATAGGTGCAAGCCTCAAATTTGTCCACCAAAAGAGGAAAGCATTTGAAGAGATTAGTAAGCTACGGAAGATGAACAAGCGGCTGCAAAGAGAATTCGATATACAATACACTATAAATCACGCTAAATGGGTTGCTTTCTCTGGTGAATGGGAGTCATTGACTTGGTCTCTCACCGAAGAAGAGTATAATCTAAATCTTTGCGGCATTTATCGAACATTGGTCAGCCAGGAATATCCAGGGATATTGTAGCATTATGTGGTTAAGCAATGGTTGGAACCGCACAAAGAGCGCTTCGTTTATGCATTTACTAACCACCATAAACACTTTGGGAATCAAGCGACAAGTTTGGTAGAATCGGCTCACGGTTGAAGTAAAATCTTTTTGGATGTGTCGATAATTTTGTGATTGTAATTTTTAATGCAATGGAGAATTACTTCAATAGTGAGATTGATAGAATTAAAGGGAAGTTTCAAAAAAGCCGCATCATGAAGTACAAAAAGATTGTGGACAAAGTGGTAACATCACGAATATGGCGGACCTTCGGTTGTTTAAGGGACTTCATTATAATGTTTAGCGTGCTTGCATTAAGAGGTTAATGGTAGAGGTTCATTTGATTGACATATGGGGAACCAAGCCGGGACCGAGGTGTGTGTTTGCAACATGATGAAGTCTATGGGACTCCCTTGTCGCCATATGATAGTTAAGTATGAACATGGCATAATCCCTCTAGCGATATAGATCCATATTGGCAACAATTAAGTTTTGTCCCTCCTCCAAAGGGCGATGTCGGAGAAGAGTTTGGTGACAATGTGATGGGAAGAATCGTTATCGAGATGTACCGGAACATGAACAAACTCGAAAAGCAAATCTTTTGGGATGACATGCGGCCGATTGTTTATCCACACACTTGAGAATGTGCACGAAGCGAGAAAAAGGCAAGGGCAAAGGTAGGCCAATCACCAAAGAAACAAAAAAACAAATAAGAGAATATGCAAAGGTGTTGGGTAAGAGGAAAAGTGAAATGACCCCTTTTACTAGAGACCCTTGTGGGCATGAGCATGCAGCGAAGTATCAAGAAGATTCTAAGAAAAGGTCTAGGAATCTGTGGAAAAGGGCGAAACAAGTGAACAGGATATGAAGAAAAAAGGACCGATGTTACGCTCGCAACCAACCCCACCTACTCCATCGGAACCTAGCCAACCAATTCAACGAGGCGTTAAGCTTAAGGCTCCAATATGCCGCATCCAAGAAAAGAAGTCGACCAATTGATGATACATCGACTTTTGTTGATAGAAGGTACTTGGAAGAGCTACCTACATATATTAGAAAGTCGTCATATCCTTAGATGGCGTCCCCTGCGGATAGTAATTGCGGATTCCACGTTGTCGTACAACAACTAGGGCCTTTCTTTGAAGGTGCAAAGTTGTATAATGATAATCAAATCACTTATGTCGGCAAAGGATGTTGATGAAGCTAAGGACCTTAGGAATTTTACAAGCGAATGTTGTCAGATGGGGATCTTAGTCTCAATGTGCGGTTTATTAGGTATCAAGGCGTCTCCACGGGGGGGATCCAATCACAAGGGATCATTGGATGGGCATTAGATATGTGGGCACTTAATCGGCCAGAAGCATTCAATTGCGTGGTTCACTATTTCTCAAAAGGTGCTAGTTTCACATACACTCAAGAAAACAAAGATATGTGTCGAGCAACTTAAATGTAGGAGGGTGGTGATTGCGCTTGTTAACAACAACCATTTTATAGGCCTCGGTTAGAAGACGATTGTCACTGCCTCAGATATACGGATACTCTTATTGGCAAGGATTTAACCAAACACAATGTTGGGATGGTGTATTAAGTCGAGCATAACATGGAGATGTGGAAAACTTTGAAGGATTCGGAAAAATCATACACGAGGCAGTTTCCCTTGCGGATGATTAAATGTACCATTGATTATACTAAGTATGCTCTGAACATCAACACAAGAATCAAAGATTGTGTTTTTTGGAATTAGGTCTTATTTTTGGGTTATGCTTTCAACATTTTCATAAGAATAAGATTAGATTTGTTATTTTGGATTTTTTTTTTTTGTTTGTTTTCATATTGAAACTTAATTACATGACATCGCCAAACAAAGTGAGACATCAAGACTTAAGTTCGGTTAGGGAAATGAAATTAGAGGACATTCCGAACTAAAAATAAAGCTACATAACATTTAATATCCAAACGCGTTATGAAAAAGTCTTTAAGGAGGCGGAAATGATATTCATATTTGAAATCCTTTCTCTTCCATCTTCGCCATTCGTTTTTTGATGTTAAAATGATTTGGAGAATCCTTCACCCCTAAAGTAAATCCGCCTTACAATACGAAATAAAGCCATAAATTCCACAACTCTAGCTCTAATCTTGTCGAATCGAAGGAACAATGCTATTTGATCACGGTTATGAGGGTTTGTTGTGTCGGGATGAGAATTTCTCATGAATTTTTCCCCAATAACTTTGACTCATAATACCATTCATTCTTCGTTTCTTCACCCCTCTTTGGATAGTATAGTATGTAGTTTACGCAAAGAGATAGATCTTCATCTAGAGTAAATTTAGAAGTAGTGGCTGCCATTATTAGAAGAATTTGAGACAAAATGTTATCTATGAGACACATATTTATACCTTTGGGGTGTATAGCATGGTATAAAAAGAGCTAGTTTCTTGACATTAGTGTCATTCAAATTTCAAACTACATAGTTCGGTTTACATAACAAATGCATCGAAAACCGAACTCAAAGGTTCGGTTGGTTCAGTAAATCATAGGTAGCAGAAACGGTGTAAACCACCAAATTTACATTGTAAGGTTCGGTTACCAACGAGGAAAATCAGGGTAATGCTTAGACTAATCACTGTAACTTTTGTTTGATCTAAGGTGGTGTGAGTTCGGTTGCATTACGAAATCGGATAAGGAACCAGAACATTTGGATCACCAAGTTGGTTTGCAAAAATATTGTCAGGAAGCTGAACATTACTTTGTAACTTCTTGTTACGAGTTCGGTTAGATTACGTTTTCTACAGTGCTTAGAACTTTACACTTTAACTTTTCAAATTTTCTTGTTAAGGTTCGGTTACATCGCATTACTCTGCATTCTTAACAAGACCTTTGGACGAAGTTAATGCCGACTTTGAAAACCAACGGTAACTTTGACTAGTATGAGCAATTATTACGAAATAACAGATTTTTAAAAAAAAAAAAAACTAGCATGGGTTTGGTACTTTTTTTGCTATAAATAGAGACCAATCTCTGCAAACTTATTCACCCATCACTTTCAATCTTCCTAAATCGATTTACTCATCACTTTGGAACACTAAAAAATGGCTCCAACTCGGATTTCAATGATCTAGAAGATGTTGCTATTGTCGAGCACACACCACTCTTACAAAGCACTCCGTTGAGGAAGCGCAATGGGTGACCGGGTGAAGACCCAACAAGAGGGCCTTACTTGGGGATGATCAAAACACCAATGCTTGGTGGAAACGGGTGTTTAAGGTTTTTAAAGCACTAAGCGGAAATCGTTATAAGAGGACGCTCCGGCAAATAAGGGAAAGTACGCATATTTATCAATGAGATACGTCTTGTTGAAAAGCAATTGAAAGCTCGTAAGGGACGCTATGCCAAACGAAGACAGAATGAATAGAGTAAGTTTGGGAATGAATAGGCCTCTCATCAAAAAAATATTTATTTGGTTATGATTATTCAACAACGCTAACTTATTTAAAAATTGTTTTCCCGGTATACTTTGGGTCGGAGCCAATACGAATTAAGGTACGGTCATGAGTTTCGCACGAGGCTGCTACACTCTCTTGGAGGAAGTTGAATGGCAATTAGCCCAATATAATTAAAATCGTAGAGAATCCCTAGGGCGATGTATTGAACAATTTTATGTGTTTTACTTCTATTTTATTTCAACTACATGTATGTTTTCCGATTCAATAAAATGAGTGACTTCAAATTCGGTTCAATTTTGCATTTGTGTGAGTTCTAAGTTTACATTACGAAATCAATGAAGGGCAGAACTTTTAAGTACCAAGTTCGGTTACAAAATATTGTCAAGGAACCGAACATTACCTTGTAAATCTTGATACGAGTTCGAAGGTTAGATTACGTTTTCTACAGTAAAGGAACTTTACACTTTCTTTTAAATTTTCTTGTTCGAGTTGATTTACATCGCATTACTCTGATTAATAGAACATTGTGAATTGATTTTGCAAAATATTACCAGACAAAAAAGACATTACACTCTAACTTTAGAAATTTTCTTGTTATGAGTTCGGTTAGGTTTCCTTTTCGTATGTAACCGAACATTAAGTTCGGTTGATCAAAAAGCATTGTAGGTAACAAGAATACATAGTTCGGTTGTTTACGAGATTTAGTATATTAGCAGAACTAACTAATTGTTTCTTAAAAATTTGAATGTAAGGAAACACTTAATCGTCAAATACCCAAACTAATCCCTTAGAACACAAATTAAAAACCAAATTAAGAAATTTAATTAATAATCCACATCACTAAATGTTGGAAGCGCACGAACATAAGGAAACAAACTACCAAATCCGCCATAAAAAAGTATTCCAAATATAAGGAACAAACTACAAATCAATTAAAAAGTCTTCCAAACATGAGAAACCAAAGTAATAATTATTTGCAATCACTCATTTACCACGACCACTACAGGAAACTTTTCTAGTCTTGCGTTTAGGAGCTTTAGGTCGTCCTTCGTCACTAAGTGTCATCTCCTTGTTTTGTTGTTCAACCATCCGACTTGAACCTTCCCTTGTCGGAGACTCCTCTTGACGGTGCATGGTCTGGCTTGGATCAACACGGCTTGTATCGACAAGGTGGGATTAAAAACATTAGTTATTTGGTTGTACAGTCCATTTGTTCTCGAGTATCCATCGGCTCTCCACTCCGGATTTTGCCATCATTTTCTTCAACAATTTTCCACTTGCCTTCACCTATTCTCATCAAAAACATAAGTAACTATTATTTTTCAATACTTCATAACAATTTGAAACACAAAAAAGAAGAGTAAATTTCTTCATGAATTCCACAAGATCAAAGGCCTCATCACCACAAGAGGGGTATGCTTCATAATTTTCTTAGCCTCTTTCTCCACTTGCCTTCGCTTTTGTCTTCTCGGCACGGGCTTGTTGGACGGCGTTTATTACGAGGATGAGAAAGCATGTTCATACCATTCCATATATCCCTCAGTCAATGACATTTTGGCTCATCAAAAGAATCTTGTAACTCTTGGTGGAACAAGATAATCCCCCAAAGTTCTTCCGGTGGTCCACCAGAGTGGAGCGGATCGTATTTGGGGTGAACTTCAACTCGGTGTTCTTAGTTCCACCTTCTTCACCTTGAAGTTGAAGTTTTCCACTTGTGGGACACTTTGGACACAAGAAACTTGTCTTAATACTCTTAGAGGATTATACATTTGTACAACCTCCGAGGATGAAACAACGGTCCATTATGCCCCCTTGTGCACAGGTGAGAAATCAATAACCTCAACATCCTCCTCGTCTTCATCGAGTGGAATGGTGTAAGGATGGAAAACCACATCTTCCACTTTGTTAACGTATCAATTTCTCCCTCAACTCATACACCTTTTTTTTCTTATTCTTTTCCTGTGAATTCAAAAATTCATATTTACCCGGTTGTAGGCTTCCCATAAGGCCAAGGGTGTGAGCATGAGACAATTGAAGTTTAGGAAGTGGTCGTACACCCAAACCTATAAGAAGAGGCAACAAATAATACATTCGCAATATGATTAGTAACAATACACATTCATTCACTTATATATTGAAACACACAAACGATAATTTAACAAATGCACAACAAGGGTGTATAAGCCTCCAAAATATAGACTCTTAAGCCTCGAAGCTTTTGAGTTCTCTTGAACGAATGAAAAAGCATGAATACCCAACGGTAGTTGTTACCTCGTCAAGGGGTCCAAGAATGGAGGTAATGAGCATTTACCACGTGACTGAATCATCGGGGAAGAAAATGGTTCCTAGTTGATATAACAAATAGCGGTCACATGGTGCTTAATCTTCTCTCTGTCATCACCAACTTTCTCGAGCAACCAAATCTTTCGTCCCCTGAAAACTCATCAAACAAGGTCTTGAGCTTGATCTTTTTCAACTTCTTCTTGTACGTGCGGTCCCTGAACTCATTATACTCATCACCTTCGTCGGGCTCTTTGTTAGCTCGTCTAAACTCACATTGTGCCTTTTTATCGCTCCATCCTAGACACCTTTCGCATAGCTTTTCAAGAAGTTCAAAACTCATCGAAGGATCGTAGCCATCTTAACACTTGTTCCTATTATTGGTAGAGGCACATGTGATTAAAACAATCATCGAGGTAATTGCCATCTCACAAAAGGTAGATGAAAGGTATCCGTCTGCAGGATGAGACCTCTCGGCAAATGCGATACCCGATGTGACATCAAATTTTTGGTGCGCATGTTGTATCTCGTTCCATAGTACACAATCAAATACAGCCAAAGCGCACCTCATCACACTCATTTCTATATTCCATATCTTGTTCTTTTGATGTTTCAAAACCTGACGAGCATTGTATGATCTACAAAAGCAACAAACTATCTTATATACTAATATATAGAAAAAACAATATATGTCAAAATATAAGTTCAAATAAAAGAAGATGGCCCAGAAATCTTGATGGTTAAGATTGAACCATACCTTTAATGCTGCAAAGATCTTGGCAGCCCATGAGTTTTGTAGCCCATCAATAACTCCCCTCCATCTCTCGGAGTACCATAAGTTGGATTCTTTGGAGACAAACACAAATTGTCATCGGAATGTAAGAATATCTAGCCTGAGAGCTTGTTAGGCGTCTTTCTAGTTTTCTTTTGCACTATTTCTACTTGTGCCTCTTCTCTTCAACTTCCTCTTCATCCAACTCCTCCTCGATTCAACATCATCCTTATCTCCATCTTCCTCATCTTTGTCACCCCTCATTTGGTTACCTACCATCTTTGTCACCCTCATTTCCCCCTCCAATTGGTGGTTCACCATCATTGGCACCCTCATTTCCTCCTCTTTCGGCTGGTTCACCTTCTCCCACCTTGATGTTGTTCTTCATTGCCCATCGCTTCCACGATCTCTTCATTGCCCATCGCTTCCACAATCTCTTCATTAACTTGTTGGATTCGTTGTCAACATTATCTCTGTAACACCATCTTGGATCACAACATCCTTGTAATGACCCACCCTCTATACTTAGCATTTTTGGTTCCACGGTGGACGTGCATCACAAATGTACTTTGCCTCGAGGGGTGGGAGTTCTTAGATCTTCCGGCAAAAGGTTTGTTTGGTTTTTTGCCTCTTCCCACTAATCAAGAAAACAAAAGATATTAGCTTAAACAAAATAGGCCAACTCTAATTTTGGGGACCATAGTATAGTTCAGTTAACAAATATTTTTTGAGAACAAACCGGAACTCAACATTGGTAAATGTTAATGAAAGAGTTGATTTTGTCATCATTTTGCGAACAAACCGAACTCAACATGTTTGCTTCTTCGAAGAGTTCGGTTTGCTTCAAGTTTTTTTCTAAAGAGTTCGGTTATTTATTTTTTTTAAAATTAAGTTCGGTTACTTTCTAAGTTAGATTTTTATGCGAACAAACCGAACTCAATATAAAGGTTCGGTTACATAAAAACTCATATTAGCAAAAATAGCGGAGTTCGGTTACATGTTAAAATTTGTTTTAAAAAAAATCTAAGTTCGGTTAGAAATTTTTTGGCTTCTTTGCGATCTATAGAACTTCAAGTTAGGTTACCTAGTTTTGATACCTAGAGAACCGAATGTTCTTCGTGTTCTTCTTTGTGGATGTTCGGTTAACAAACTAGGGTTTTGAAACTCGACCTAACCGAACTATGCTGCAGAAGCGCCATTTGAACCCTTATTTTGATGATTTCTATTCATTTAAACTAATCAAAATCAAATTAAAAGCAATGGGTTTTGTTGCAAAATACTGCGAATGCGGTCCCCAAGCGAATCAGGCTTCGCAAACAGCTAGTCATTATACTTGGGATTATGACTTCACTTGGTTGTTCAACTTCTTTTTGAATCGAAAATCGCTCATCGATTTGCTAGATGTCCCAAATCCCGAGGACCTTCTCATGAAAGTCTTTTGGTTTGCTTTCGAAGAACCATTGTTATAGTCGATTGATTAATCGACGATGAAATTTTTGAATCGGCGATTAATCGATGGAGTCGAAGAAAGGCGATGTTGTATTTGGGGAAGAAAGAAGCGAATAGGGAGCCAGTTTTGAAAAGCTGTTTTTTGTTTTTGGTTTTTTAGTTTTAGGGTTTTGTTTTAGATTATTAGGTTAGGGATAATTTTAATTAGGGTAAGGGACAAATTGTTAATCTTATGATTTTTAGGACATCCCTTAACATTGTAGGGGTAGGGGCCTTATAAAACAATGGTCCCCTCAAAAAGACAGTCCCCAAAAAGCAGTTCCCAATTAGTGTGTAATTCCAATACCTGGGCCCTTGATATCTCAGGACAAATGCTTGACCATGATTTTATATTTTCCTTTTAGTTTATATTTATGCTACCAAATGTCTCTTTAAATATGTTCCAGTTGATTTACAGTGGACTTAAGAATAACAGGGAATTGTTTTTGGTAAGTGGAATAAACTTGCAAGATAGATTGCATAATCACTGTTCATCATGTGTCTGGGAGAGAGGTTTTGATTTCCAACCTTGCAAAGTTAAATGATATTTGTGAATGAGGGGTTCAAATATTTCCTTGCGATTCTCGTCGAATAAACGCACGACGTACCAATATTTTTTTCACATTTTTGATTAACCGTATTTCTAAAATTTTTGATATTATTTTACCATGTTTATGGTGAATTTTTGGAATGAAATAGATTTTGGATACCTGAATATTTACCATTTGTCTCGTTATTTCTCTGTATTAAGAAAGAATATCCAGAATATTTTTATGCAGATAAGGAAGAGAAAAGGAGATAGGGGGTCTCCATGTCTTACCACTTAGAAAATTTGAAACTAATCCCTAGAGAACCGTTTAGGAGGATGGAAAAAAATTTATAGAATGCATGATGAGTTGGAGCTAAAATTTATTGGAACCGAAATAAAGAAGAGTTTTCATATAAAAGTCCATTCAACCTAATCATCAGAATTTGTAAAAAGATCTAATTTTAATGCCAAGAATCCTTTTTTTTTCTTTAGAATTTTAATAGAGTGAAGGATCTCGTGAGTCATAATTATATTGTTAGTGATTTTTCCACCGGAAAGAAAGCAAATTCTTTAGGAGAAATCTATCTTATGAGGATAGCCCTAGGGAAATTGTAAGAATTCTTAAGATGAGTTCGTAAATTGTACTATTACTTAATCTAATAGTCTAAATATCCTATTGGGCTTGACGCGTAGATATTTTTGGAACTAGGCTCAAGAAAACGGTGTTGAAATCGGCAGGTAAGGAACCCGATTTGAAAATATTTTGAATGTTCGAGATGATATCAGGTCCAAAAATACTCCAGTAAGCTTTGAAAAACGAGTTTGGAAACCGTCAGTACTTGGAGATCCCTAGGGATTCACATATATTCCAGATATTTTCTTTGGATAGAATCTTAATTAAGAAAAGTTTTTTTTTTTTGTTAGAAATGATGGGCTTTATTATGAAGGATTAATTGGGGGATATAAAAAGTAATTGGGGGATATTTTATTGTTCAAGCCGTCATGGAAAAACCATGCCGGTTTTGATTTCCGGTATTGAAAAACCATGCCGGCATAAACAGTAAAATATCCCCCAATTACTTTTTTATATCCCCATTAATTGTTCTTTATTATATCATAAAAATATAAGTTGTACATTTGGAATTCGAAGATGCATATACAAGAGAAGTAATTGATTAAGAGAGAATTAGTCTCTATGTAAAACCCAAAGACACAGGGGCTCGCAGAGAGTGATGTGGCATTTATTGTTTTTCAGTGAGGTTTGAAGCATGTAAATATTTTGTGTTTTGGTCATGAAAATTTATAAAGTAGATATTTAGTGGTAATAATCCTGATTTTGTACCATTGGCCTACTTTCTCTTACAAACTCTTAAAATTATGTTATTAAGAAGGGAACTTACGTACGGGAATTATGTAAATTTCAACGCTAGAGTTTTGCTTCCATAAACTTCGAAATCCTAATGGGTAGGTTTGAAGATAATGGTCAGAGTTTCAGAACGATGGAATTACTACAGTGAGAATTCCATGAACCAGAAAGCACAGTGGATAAGTATCGAGTAAGCCAGGATCTCAGACATCTAACGGTTTTTGTAATCAAGTATAACGTCGGTCCCATGGTATGAATTGACCCTCGATGAATGATGTATTGTTGTATTATTTATTTATTTATTAATGGAAATATAGTAATATATTAACAAGCAAATATAGTACAATAAGTTTACAATTTATTTTATCAAACATATTGGAATAAATGCTAGATTTCCAAACTTTTTGTTGCAACTGTATAGACATACGTTGCAGACTTTTTATCCTTGCCTTTGAAATGTTTTCCACTTCTGAATTATGTTTTATATTTATATACATCACCTAGGCTTGGGGTATAATTATCTCAGAATTATCTTGGCTTTCTTGCAAAGTGCTTTATGTTCTCCAAGGAATCCTTGTGTTTTCCTTATAGATGTTGTCTTCCAGAACTTTGCAGTCGGCGACGATGGAAATGCTTGACAGAATGTTCTTCTTTAACCATGTAAATCGCCTTTAACAAGGATTTTGTTTCCATAGTGTCAAGACGCCCACCCGACCCCGATGATACGTGCATAAAAGTCTCATGTTCCAGGTAAGAATAAGCAACTCATATAAGAGAATTCTTTCTTAAAAGGATCGTGGCAAAAGATTATCCAACTTAGTTGATGACAAACGATTATATCTAACTAAAGTCTTTTCCGTAGATTAATTCCCTTTTGATGATTTTTTAGTGGGAGTAGGTGCAAGGAAGTATCATTGATTGATCTTTTCAATTAGATATATCGGATCCGGCTTGGTTTTCAATACAACCTAACATCAATATTTCCGTATGAACGATAGGATAATGGCAATTTTTTTTCGCTAATGTACAAATCTTGGTCAAACAACCAACCTTTAACCCCAAGAATTAATCGGCCCCTATTACTTCTCGATTTAATATTTTCTAAAGAATCTAAAGAAAACCCAAACCAAACAACTCTAGCAAAAGGACAAAATCTGAAGAGATATTCTTCAGTTTCCTGATCTTGAGAACTACACATCTGACAATGAGGGTCGATAGCTGAATTATGGGCTCTATGTATGGATGAAGTTAGGAGGGATTTTTTTGATAATTTCCAAATAAATAATTTTATTCTTAGGATTACTTGTATTTTCCAAACTTCTTTCCATGGAAAATACGTTAAGCTATAATTGTCTTGATCTTGCTTTAGTAGAAAGTTGTAGATATTCTTAGCCAAGAAATTTCCTGAATGATGATGCTTCCATCTAATTTTGTCTTGTTCTTGTCTCTTGGGAGTTATTGCTTGAATTTTTTCTTTGACCTCTGGATGAAAATATTTTTTCAGTTTTTCGTGATCCCATTTATTTTCTTCTGTACTTATCATCGCTTGAACCATTTATGGTGGCATTCTTGTAAAATGGTTGGTTATGAGATTGTTTCAGCATTAGGTATCCATCGGTCCTCCCATATTCTTACAGAAGTTCCGTTTTTGACTTGCCATACAAAATTACCCTTAATCAGCTCTAAACCTTTTTGGATACTCATCCAAATCCACGATATATTCGAAGTTCTATAAGATTCTAATGGTCGGAAAATATTTAACTTTAAGATGTTGGACCATATATAATTGATCTTGTTCATTAATAAGTATATTTGCAAGTTTTGCGAGGACCTCTATATTGAATTGGTGAGGGTTTTTAATGCCTAGGACACCTTGTTAAATTGGCTTTGAAAATGCTTTCCCAGATTTAATATACCCTCCCATCTTTTTCCCGTCTTTATTCCACTCGAGAAATTGTTTGAATACATTCCAAATTGTTGGAGCATAGTTGAAAGTTGAACTACTTCATATTGGTATGTCAAGTTTGGTTGTCATATTTTAGTATCAAAACTCATCTGAAGTCGGCTTGTTAAATACTAGAGTTAACTTAGTTTAGGTTAGACTAGAAAATCTAGGGAAATGTTGGAGACATAAGTATTACTCTAAGACATGAAGAATGTGAAGAAGTAACAGACACAATGACAACATCATCCTTCCACTTGAGGTTAGTCACTTATTTGAATTTCATTCCTAACATATCTTTCAAGTGGTACTATATATTGAAAAAAAAACTGTAAAGTTTGTATATATTGTACATATTGTATATATATTACTCTAGTGATGTGACATGATCATAATAGTATGATCATAGTAATCAGGAATTAGACTACAAAGTATAACACTTATCTTTTGAACTTCGTAGATATGACATCAAACCTTAATCTTGTATATAGTGTTATGATTATGTGAATTGGTTAAGTGAAGATTTCAACCCTGGGAAACAATGTTTTACATTTGTTTAAAGGGTACATTCATGAACTTTTCGTGGAATTGAAAGCGAAATCATTAGGCTTATTGGTCCGACTATTCAACAAAATCTTTGGATGTCCAATATGTGTAAGATGGTAGAACTGACTTAAATTAGTAATTATCTTGGTATAAATAATCACAATTCCTCAATTATGATTTGGTATGATTTGGTTTTTTGTTAACCAACCCGTAAGTAATCACCATGTGATGGTATTGATCCTTGGTGGTGTGACTGAGTCTAGTAATTGGTGTGACCGGGATCATACCATCAGCAACATATTTCAGGATCGGTCACACCCACCATAAATATCGATCATACTTATCTGAGGTGATTACTTAGGATCGGTTACACTATTAATCAAAACTAGTCATACCAAATCATAAATCAGTCATTGTGATTAGTTATACCAAGATACATAAAAAGTTATGATCAATGCTACTAACTCACATATATTGGTAGGCCAAAGATATGCAATGAATAACAATACCAATAAGCCTAGCGATTTCCCCTTCGATTAAGTAAAACAAGTTCATGAATGTACTTCCTTTAAACAAATGTAAACATTATTTCCTGAAGGATGAAATCTTCACCTTACCCATATAATCACAATAACATTCATACGATATGTCGATGTCATATCTATAAGTTCAAAGATAAGAGTTATACTTCATAGTCTAATTCCTTGGCCTAGGATCATATGATCATGTCTCACTACTAGAGTAAAATAATCATTCACAGCTTCGCAGTTATGTTTTCAATATAGCACGACTTGAAAGATACGTGATACGTGTTGATCTATGTACCTTGGTAACTATTACTATAAAGGTGGAATTCAGAATAATAGTAGACGAAACTTAGAAAAGCAGAACACAAGTAGTAATTCAAGAAAATATCTTCTCTTAGATTATGAGCAAGAAAGCAAGAGAAACGATTCTAAATTATGCATTTGTTACGCTCACAATCTTCTATAAATGATTGGATTAACTTCAAATCGATGTTTTGCCTAGCTTGCACAAGTATTGTCACAAGCTTCTAGGTTTTCTGTGTTTGTATTTTGTAGGTGTGTCTATATCAAAGAACACACTAACTAGATGTGTTTAGTTATGAGCTAAACATCCTATTTATAAACTTGGTTTGGTTTCCCAACCACTTTAGGAATTTATTTCCTTTTTGTAGGACTAATTCCTTTTCTAGGTATATTAGCTAAACTAAGAATACTGCTCAAAAAATACTCCTTCTAAACTAGGAATTTATCCTAAACAATGAATCCTTCTTTAATATTGAATTATATCCTCGGTCGTCTTGAGGATCACTAGTTCCCAGTGGAAATGAAGATACACACGTATCATGCGCCCCCTCAAGAACTTGAACTTCTGTGAAAGTTATATTTCTAGGTTAGGGAACTCGTGAGTTCCTTTCACCCTGTTGAACCATCTCTCCTTGCCGGGAACTTGACTTTGACTTCCAATTAGAAAAGCGTCCTTATTATCTTGTCATGTCTTAGTCACTCTTCGCTCCGTAATGCAATACTCCTCGAGTGGTTCTTCTCTATCAAACCACAATTCTTCCACAAGTGGCAAGATCATCTTGTCATCTCCATCATCATCTAGTTATGGTGGTTCAAACATACTTAACCTTTTTAGGTCTTCTTGTTGTTGTTTGGTAATGTATTCCAAACTAACTCTATTCGTCTTCTCGTCAATAGAACGGATCACAAGGAGAATGAATTTTGTACTAGCATTCACCAACTGCTTAACACGAGTGGTCAGCCAATCAAGCTTGCTCCCTCAAGAGGGGAGAGTTAATAGCCTGGATTAAAAAGCTTTCCCATCTTTTGCAAAGGTATACTTATGCTCCCTCCATGTAAAATTGCATCTCGATCCCACAAGTAAGGGACCACCAGTACAACTTGACAAACATCCAAGGGAATCCACGTCGCATGTAACCTCGTCAATGTATTACTTATCAAAGCAAACTTGAACGTGCAATCGGCCCGCAACCTCGTAGACCACCTTCCTTTGAAGCCACCCTAAAGGATAGGGTTTTGATGTTTGAAATTCTTCAAACCTAAATCAGACCGAAGAACGGAAAGTAAATTCTTCTGACTTCTCGGGTCAATAATAAAGATCTACTAGTGAAGTTTTGACTTGCATCTTCCACCGTGAAGAGTTTCTCCCTAAGATCATATTTTGAAGGTCTTTCTTTTGCCCCACATAAGAGAAAACTTTGAATTGGGTTCCATTTAGTCCGTGGACTTCTTTTGGAGTTTGAGCGACTTGTGGTGCCTTCTTGCTTCTTTCCACAACCCTTTGGGCTTTAGATGAGGGTTCTTAACCTAACACTTGTCGACAACGTGGCTGCTGCTTGCAATGGGTGCAGAGACAAACCTTCCTTGTCACTAGACTTCCTTCTTCTTTGCTCCTTTCACTTTAGCCTTGGTACCCCGCATTTCACCTTAGTATTCCCTTTGAATCATATTTGTTAAGCTTCCGCTTCAATGTCATTAGCTTTTATACTTGCTTCGAGATAATATCCACCGAAAAACATCTTCAACTCCTTCCGTATATACTCATGGAACCAAGAAATATATTTCATATAGATAACATAATCTCCCAAGTCTAAATCCAAAATCATAGCTTGATTCCGAAATTCCGTAGTATATTCATGCATGATTTGGTTGTAAGTCTTCTTCAAGTTGTACCACTTGAACCATCTCTCCTCAAGGTAGCGATAGGATAAAGCTTTTCCTTACAAATCGCCTTGAATCTTTTCCACGACAATACTCATTTACCTAGGTTTTGTCTTTAATAAGCCTTCGACCCGGTTAGAGCATGCTTTTGTAGCTTCAATGCGCGAAAGCTATCTTTTCCCTTGAGCCATATTTAAAGAAAGAGAAATATGTCTGGGACGTTCAATCCAATCATTCAATTTTTCTACATCGACACTCCCATCGTAAAGTGGAATATCAACACGAAAATCAATTTTCAGATTCTTACCATGAGGTTTGGAACTTTTAAGAATCTCGTTTTTCTTTTTTTTTTTGTCATCCTCATCCTCCTCCTCCTCTTCTTCTTCTTCTTCTTCTTCTTCTTCTTCTTCTTCTTCTTCTTCTTATTCTTATTCTTATTCTTCTAAATCGTCTTCTTTCGAATCATGTTTTTCCGAAGCTTCGAGTGAAGGTGTAATCTTTTTCTTCGTCTCCGGATTTGTATGAGAATGAATACATTCACTTAGTTTCTGAAGGGTAACTTGAATTGACTTCATATTTGTCTGCAGCGTAGCCACCTTTTCTTTCATAGTTTGTGGTTACTTCATAGGATCACCATCGACTTTGTCATCCTTGATCCCCTTGTTTTCTTAACGTCTTTCAACTCCCGAGTATCTCACCAAGCTTTATGTGTAGAGATCTAGTGAAAACCATAAACCATGGAATTACCTAAAAACTAACCTTGCTCGATGCCAACTTGATACATGTTGATCTTTGTACCTTAGTAACTATTACTATAAAGGCGAATTCGAATAATAATTTAGAAACTTAGAAAAGGCAGAACACAAGTAGTAATTCGAAGAAAATATCTTCTCTTAGATTATGAACAAGAAAACGATTACAATTCTCTCTTTGTTATGCTCACAATCTTCTCTAAGCAAGAATTAACTTTAAATCATTTTGCTAAGCTTGCACAAGTATTGTCACAAGCTTTCTCTTAGGTTTTCTCAGTGCCTAGTATTAGAGGGTGCATTTATATCAAGAACACACTAACTAGATGTGTTTAGTTATGAGCTAAACATCCCTATTTATAGGCTTGGTTTGGTT
This sequence comes from Papaver armeniacum, assembly GCA_023531295.1. Lineage (NCBI taxonomy): Eukaryota > Viridiplantae > Streptophyta > Magnoliopsida > Ranunculales > Papaveraceae > Papaver > Papaver armeniacum. The sequence goes on from JAJJWW010001416.1 coordinate 375,392, forward strand.
TCCCAAACCTCCTAGGAATCTATTCCTTTTGTAGGACTAATTCCTTTCTAGGTATATTACCCAAACTAAGAATATCGCTCAAAACAATACTCCTTGCTAAACTAGGAATTTATCCTAAACAAGGAATCCCTCCTAATATTGAATTCTATCCTCCATTCGTCTTGAGGATCACTAGTTCCCATGGAAAGGAAGATACACATGTATCAATACGTTAGGAATAAAACATTTCAAGTCAATATTAATAACATCAAGAGGAAGGATGATGTCGTCGTTGTAGCTCATACTTCTTCACATTCTTCAGGTCTTCGAGTAATACTTGTATGTCTCATATTCCTAGACTTTCTAGTCTAACCTATATATACGAAGTTGTCTCTAGTACATAATCAAGCGACTCTTGGATGAGTTTTGATTCACTAAAATATGACAACCAAACTTGACATACCAACGCTTGGTGGGTTCAACCGAGCTATGCTCTAACAATTGTGGTGTATTTGGGTACCCTCGTCTTTTTACAAATGATTCAAGGTTTCTTTTGGAAGAGCAAGAACTTGCATGTAACAAGTTGGGAGGCTTGGAGAACGGATTTTATTAATATTGTCCAACCGCCTTGAGAGAGGAGTATAGATTTCCAACCTTACAGGGTGCAGTAATATTTTTGGAGAAGATGTTCAAAATTTGTTTTTCTATTCATATCAAAGAACAAAGGGGTACCTTTGTATTTGGAAATCGTTTAATCTATTAGTACGATATTAACGATATATTGATTTATTCAAAAATGTTTGTCTCTCCCTTTCTATTGTTATTATTATACCTCATAAAAAGAATAATCCTATATATTATTCCTCATAAAAAGAATAATCCTATATATTATTGGGACTGCACATGACTTGGTTTTTGGGGGCTTCACTGGGTCATGAAGTAGTAAATGTAATAACCCCCTATCCTATTATTTTCTTTTATGCCTAATACATCCTCAATTGAATTAGTGCTAATTATACATTCATTTTCCAGACATTTTTTTCTTTTTTCTTGTATATATTCCTTTCTTTTTTTAATATATTTCCAAGTTCAAAAAAAAATTAGTGCTAATTATGGTGCTTAATTAACCTAATTATAATTAGTGAACGAATTAGGATTAATTAAATGATTAATTTTTGGAAAATTAAAACTTTGTTTTCCTTTTTATCTTGATTTAGAAAAGAAATGATGATCTTTGATGAGCTTCATTGAAAACACTTGAAGAAAATGATGAAACCTATCCTGAAAATAGACCGGAAAACCTTATGATTAATCCCATCAGCAATTTAAGTTGATTCAAATCCGTTAAAAATTGGGGGAAATCTGGATCTTTCTTACCAGTTATAGTTGAAGCGATTGATTTCAAAATTTCAAGATAAAAATTGTAAGTTGAAAGATTTGTTGCTTGAAGTAATTCCGTGTCCTTCTTACTTCCCTCCAAGATCCTTCGGTCAGCAGCTCCGGAGTTGTGACGTATCTTTTCTTGGTATAGGAAAAACAACAACTATATTGCCGTCCTTAGAAAATTGTTACGGTGCTTTATTCTCAAAAGATAGACAACCACAGAGCCTAAGAGTGCTACTTGCTCCGATCTCTGCTGGGACGGAGAGGATCTCCACAAATCTTTAATCACCCACTTAGCCTTTCTCTCTTCATCTGCCTTTTTAGTTTTTTATTTGATTTTTTCAGACTGAGCTCCTTTGGTATGGATCTTGCTTTGAGCTAGTTTTCTGTGTTGGACTCTATATACTTACTTAGATTTGATTTTTGTTATTTAGGATTTCTTTGGTTTTCTTTATTTGCAGATTAGTTCTAAGTTCTTTTTAAGGAGTGTGTTTGTTACTTTTTCTATTTTGGGTTTAAATCAAAACTGTGGGTGATTTTTTTGAACTGTGCCTTTGGGTTCAAATCAAAATTGTTAGTTCTCTTTTCATCCCTTTCGATTTCTCCGGTTCTGCTATTATTTTTTTAGGTTTGATTTGTTGGTTATTGGTTAGATTAGGTTATGCTTCTACACATCTAAAGAAGAGAAGATAACACTATAGTAAATATTTATCAGCTCTGATCTCCGTCCAAGTAGCAGCTTCATCTTCTTCGGCATCCCTAGCTCTCTGATTTTGGCTTTATCTATTTTCTGTAATTTCTAATTTGTCTATTTTCAATATTAGTTTATGGTATGTATCCATCTTTGATTCATTGTTATCTCAGTTATGTGATATTTCCTCTACATATGATTATTGGGGTTGTTTTTTATGGTTTGTTGTGTGTTGGACTGTCCGATGATGTACTTAATCCATATTTATTTCACAGAAGCTTTTCACCAACATCAACAAGCTCAGTAACAACTCAAGAAATGGAAACAAAGGCAGCTGCAAACCGTTCAAGATCATCATCAAGCTCATATATTACTAAAATTGTTACAACTTCTTCAATGCCGAGTCGGCCCGTATTTTTCCTCTACAGACACTTGAAGACAGATTCAGATTACCGAAGTTCCCTAAGACACTTTGGATACTACTCAAGACAATTTGGATACTACTTGGTCACTGTTACTATTAGTTGGGTCATTGCTACCTTCATTGCACTAGGCAATCTAAACTAGAAAAACTCTGGTTCATGTTGTTTACATGTTCCGATGAACATTGGGTTGGATTTGATCCAATCACTGCCTTGTGTTTTGATACATCCAAGTTTTGTCTTCAAAATCGGTTTGGCCCTGTTTGTTTGACGTTCTCCATTGCGAGAGAGAATACGGTACATCGAAACTGTTTTTAGTTCTGAAATGATGGATATGATAGGCAAGAATTGGTGGAGATACTATAAATTGTATGACTTCTATGATCTTGAAAATTTTCTGTAAGGTTTCCGATTTCTTATATCTATCGAGGCTAGCCTCTATTCCGGAAAAAAAAACTATATTGCCGTATCATCAACAACTCAGGAGCTGGACGGCCCTGACCTGACACGACTCTAGTAATTGGTTCTGGCTGCGGTCATGGAACAATGGGAGAGAGAATTCAATACATCAAGAATATAATATAAACCTGAAGTAACAAACGCTGTACTTACTTTACTTTATGAGTCAAGATGCAGTCAAATGAAAAACATAAGCATAATTAATCTCATCCATCCCCTTCCAATTCCACACTCCACACTCCTCAAAGAAAATAAACGTTTTGGATTCCCCCAAGACTAATTTCTACCGTTCTAAAATCGTTACACCAAAACTAATTTCTAACTTTTTAAATTCTAGAAATCAAAAAATTATTTTTGAATGTCTATCCAAAGGCATTATTAAAAATAATCTATCGACTTTTAAAAACAAAAAAGTCAGAAATTAGTAGTAGAAATTTTTTAAAAACAATTTAATGACATATAAAAGCAAAAATATCAAATAACATATTTGGATACCAGTGTAAAAAGAATCGCAAGTCACGAGCAGTATATTTTTACTTTACAAGGATTAACTTTGTTTTTTATCATTTAGAAGTTAATCTAGGATTTTTTTTTTTTTGAAGCATGTAATAAAATAAAAACCAACTAATCTAGGATTTATGTATCCAAACTGTGTTTAACTTTTTTTAATTTCAGCAATCAAAAAAATAACTTCTCCTTTTGCAATTCAAACACCCCTTCTACGGTAAAATTTCTACTCTTCCAACAGTAAAAAAAAACACTAAAGAGGAAAAAATGAGAAAAAAATGATCGATAATGAAAATGGTGGGTGACGTCTTACAGAAGAGATAATAATAAATTACTAATTAACAAACAAAACACATAAATCCAAAAACCTTTTTCTTTGAGTCTTCACTTTTTCAGTCTTCGCTGCACCTTCCATGAAGTTTCCCCTTTCTTCTTCACTCCTTATCTTCTGATAATTCCACAAAAAATCCCAATATTCTTCACTCACACCAACATTCTTATCCTTGAAACCCTTAAAATTCATTTATATCATCAAAATTCACTCATATCAGGCAAAGTTTCTGCTGATTTCCACTCACTTTCAATCTATGGGTATCGAAATCGAAAATGAAGGTATATTTTGATTTTGATTTTAAATTTAGATATAATTGGTTTTAATTTTGTGAAATTTGGATATTGATCGAGTTATTGTTTGATTGATTTTGGTTATTTAGGTGAGAATACAGAGAAATTAGCTGAATTAAATTTAAGTAGATTATCATCAATTAGGATACTGCCGTCGCTTTCGACATCACCAACACCTTCACCATCATCAACAGCATCGACACCAGCACTAGTACTATCAAATTCCGGTAAAAGATTTGATCAATCTTTTAAAAAGAAGTATGTGAAACAAGTTACAGGTAGACATAATGATACTGAGCTTCATTTGGCTGCACAAAGAGGAGATCTCGTTGCTGTGAAGCAGATTCTGGGTGATATTGATGCTCAGATGACTGGGACTTTGAGTGGTGCTGAGTTTGATGCTGAAGTTGCTGAGATTAGGTCTGCGGTTGTGAATGAGGTTAATGAATTGGGGGAGACGGCGTTGTTTACGGCGGCGGATAAAGGGCATCTTGATGTGGTGAAAGAGTTGTTGAAGTATACTACTAAAGAGAGTATTTCGAGGAAGAATCGATCTGGTTTCAATGCCTTGCATATTGCTGCTAGTCAAGGACACCAAGGTAAGAATCACTTTGATGTTTCTTTGTTGTTTTGAATGAACCTAGTAGTAGCTAAAGATTGACATGATTGTTGTATCATTTTGAGACTCCTGATCTAAAGCTTTTAGTGTTGGCAACAAGCAATTGTAGTGGAGAGTTTGATTATGTTTTTGAAGATTAAGTGGAACTTTGGCACGAATATATCATGGCAGCAGGCCGGTCACCTTTTATTGCAATGAGTGTCAATCAGACTGTTTACAGTGGAGAATTTGTTTTGAAATACTGTAAAAGATTACATTCATTTATGCGTAACCGATGCTCGCTATAGTTGAATGCAAGAATAATTTTGTTTGTACAGCTGTTGTTCAGGTTCTATTGGACCATGATCCAGGATTGGGCAAAACAATTGGTCCATCAGGTGCGACTCCTCTAATATCTGCAGCTTCAAAGGGGCATACAGCTGTTGTTTTGGAATTGCTATCCAGAGATTCTAGCATGGTAGAGGTTCCACGATCCAATGGGAAAAATGCATTGCATTTAACTGCTCGACAGGGTCATGTAGAAATCGTAAAAGCGTTGTTAGATAAGGATCCACAACTGGCACGCAGGACTGATAAGAAAGGACAGACTGCTTTACATATGGCTGTGAAAGGGCATAGCTGTGAAGCAGTGAAGTTGCTTCTCGATGCAGATGCAGCTATTGTTATGCTCCCTGATAAGTTTGGTAACACAGCGTTGCACGTAGCTACCAGGAAAAAGCGGGCAGAGGTATTATTCTGTGCCTTTGCTATTCTACCCTCATGCTACTTGATTGGCTTGTAACTGTCGCTGTCTCTTAAGTCGCACAATTATGTAGGTACCTAGTCAATCAGCTTTATTAATTAGTGTCATTGAGTTTAGATCATACGAGGCCCTATAGCGACCCTGCATCCTTTTTGACAGTGTTTATGTACCTTGTGCATGCTTGGACTGCGCCGTTTCTTTATTATGTATATTGCATTCCCAGCTAAACAACAAATGAGTACACTTATAAGTATTAGAAATACATGATTTACTATCAGACGAAACGAACTCTGAAATGCATGATTTACAAACTCATATACTTGTGGAATTCAGGCCCGAAATTAAAAAGCAGTAATATATTCGGCACAGTTTATATCAACATGTCTTTATTGGGGATGCTATGATGGATTTCAGTCTGGTGAACAATATGTAGCATAGTCTTGGAAAATCTGCTTACTCAGATTTTCTTTATCTCAAAACACTACAGAAGTACTAATTGATTATGAATTGATCCTTTGAAAATCGAGTACGGGAAGTCTCTGCTTCTTGAACGTAGCAAAGGTCTTGTTCCTTGTTGTTTTGCTAGATTGTATGTCACCACTGTTGTGTCAGACTATCCAAGCCTTTGATCTGATATTGTTTATTTTACAGTTTACCTGACAGGTTAAGTATTTAATTTGTTGAGTATGGGTTTCTGGCGTTTTTGCAGATAGTGAATACGCTCTTGTACCTCCCTGACATCAATGTAAATGCCCTAACCAGAGACCACAAGACAGCACTTGACATAGCTGAAGGACTCAATCTCTGAAGAATCTACAGATATAAGAGAAAGCTTGGCTAAATGTGTGCAATCAGGGCAAATGAACTGAATCAGCCAAGAGATGAACTTAGGAAAACTGTGTCTCAGATTAAAAAAGATGTCCACACACAACTTGAGCAAACCAGAAAACCAACAAGAACGTCAATGGAATAGCCAAGGAACTCAGAAAGCTGCATAGGGAAGGGATCAACAACGCCACCAACTCTGTCACTGTGGTAGCTGTTCTCTTTGCAACCGTAGCTTTCGCAGCAATATTCACTGTACCAGGTGGGGACGATAACAAGGGAATGGCAGTAGTGGTGAATAGCATTTCATTCAAAATCTTCTTCATTTTCAATGCTATTGCTCTCTTCACATCATTGGCCGTTGTGGTTGTTCAAATTACGCTGGTAAGAGGGGAAACCAAATCAGAAAGAAAGGTCGAGAGGTGATCAATAAGTTAATGTGGCTAGCATCAGTTTGCACTTCGGTTGCATTTATTGCCTCTTCGTATATCACAGGACGTCATTATGAGTGGGCGGCTATTCTGGTTACTGTTGTGGGCGGAGTTATAATGATAGGCGTTTCGGCACCATGACTTACTATGTTATTAAATCTAAACGGAGCCGTAATATAAAGAAGAAGGAGAAAAGCTCGAGGAGAAGCGCATCTCAATCATTTTATCACTCGGAATTTTCTGATTCTGAGGTTAACCCAATCTATGCAATTTAAGGCGGTGGGGGTATCCTGGTACGTAGTAAAATGATCCAGTAGTAGATTCTCTGGTCTGATAAGTAGGATGTTATAAACTTTGAAGACTTGGGGTCTGATAAATAGGATTCTACAATGTGCAACTCATTGTATATTTCACTGCAGTAATATATCTGCAAGTACTTGAGAACTACATAGATGACTGACCTTGAATTGGACCCCCTTTTCTGTGTCTGGTGTTTGGAACTTATATAATTGTATAGTTGACTACATCTGAAACCATGAAAGCAAAAGTAAATTTAGTCCTAGACTCCTAGGAAAATCTTCATAATTTGTTCTAATGGTTCATTTCCAGAATCCAGCTGAACATTCAACCAGACCGGAATAGTTGCCAAATTTTGCCCACTTGAAATCTATCCCGCAATCCAAAATCTGTCTCAAGTGAAAAACTAGATTCCGCTTTTATCCTAGAAAATCTTGTATTAATTGGACACTAAATGAAATGCTATTGTTCTACGACTACGGAGAGAAATCCCGTACATATGATATGGACAAATGGCGTAGTTTTGCAGTCTAACACGTAAACCACCAGATTTTTTGTGTGGACAAATGGCGTAGTTTCAATCTCACACGAAAACAATGACACCTTTTTTTTTTCCTGGACAAGTGGCTTAGTCTCATAGAAAGACCGCAGGACTGCAAGCCATGGGATTTCTCACAGTCAACCTAGAAGATATCGATGAAATAAATTCTGTTCTGTTACAAACCAATGTATAACGTACAAGGAAAGAAATTCAAAATTTTAAAATCATTAATTAAGACTTGATATTTTTCCAAATTGTAACCCCATGACCCTTGTTGTATAAATATGTAACAATCCAACAAGAGTTTCATTGGAATTGCAGTCATGAAAAACATATTCTGCTTGAGTTTATTTTTAGCACTTCTAGTTGGAGTTCTTCAAAATTCATCAACAGGGAATGCTCAACCAGGTTGTGAGGATGAGACTAAAGCTGTAGTAGATCTTTGTGGAAAGTATGTACTGAAGAAAGGTCCAAGAATTCGACCATCTATCGAATGTTGTCGATTGGTAAGGGAGGTTGATGTAAACTGCATTTGTATGTCTGCAACTAAAGAGGTTGTAAAACGTATTAGCATGGATAAAGTTCATTATGTTGCTGCTACTTGTCACAGAGAAATTCCTCACATTAAGAAATGTGGAGTCATTAAGATTGGTGGCTGATAAGAAGACATTAGGATGGTAGTACTAGTAGAGAAGCAACACCGAGAAGAATGAATATATCAAAGACATGAAGATGATGAAGAATTACAAATCTAAGATTCATGTATTTGGTATTTCATAAATTTAAGTGTTGCTTACTCAAAAATTTGAAATAAAATTCTTTTGATTCTTCATGTTTATGTTATATTCAAAAGGTTTTCCCTATTTCCTGTTGGGTGCAATAATAAAAAAACAAGGAAAAAATCAAATAAGCAAAAGTTATTGATACTTAGCTCCTTTATAGTGGAAGTGATCGATCTCGATGAAACGGATTTGAAGCCCCCAAATCTCCATAACAGTAACAAGGCAAAACTTTGGAAAAAGAGTGAGTCACGTGTTCAACACGTTGCCCTTAAGACATTAGTTTCCGGCTACACTCAAGAGTGATGCTATAGCCCTCACGGACGGATATCTCCAGGATAAAACACCCTACTACACCTACTACTAGCATATGTAGTAGATGCTCAACTTGAGCTTGGCAACTCCGAAAAAACCGTTAAGGAAAATCGCGAACGCTTAAGAAACGGCTATAAAATATTTTCCCTTAGGGATCCCTCTACAATAAGGAGAAACCCCTTTCCCATAATTTTTACAAAAGTAGTAAATTTGTTTATATAATGGAACAAAACAACTTAAGAAGAAGAACTCCCCAATGTGGGACTAAAAAGCTTATATAGTCTCTTAAAACAACTAAAAGGTGGAAACTCCACAATGTGGGACTAATACGTTTTTTCATTCACAAAAGAAAACAATAACTTATAATTTTATTAAAACCTTAAAATCCTTTTTATTAATTGTTTTCCAACAATCCCCACATGAATGAAAACTCAATAAAACAGAAAACACAGATAGATCTTGGTAAATCAACATCCCAATCTCACGACCCAAACAGATCGAAGGATAGACGGATCGTGCAAGTATTGAAATCATACTAGTCATTTTACATCCTCTCCCTCACACACACGGTGTGTTGACCCGAGGGTCATACTATGGATTGCAAAATCATATACTATAGAGAGCTTTCATCTTTAGTTCCTCACAAGTGAGACTAAAGGTTCCTTTCACCAAAGTGAAAAAGCATGAACTAGTGAACCCTTAGTTACCCTTAGGTCCTAAGTTCCAGTAATACCAAAACCATCAAAACGAAAATCACATAAAAGCGCAGGAAATACCATTTTAGGCAGAGGTGTCCATGAGGTCTTGAACCTTTGCTTAGTGAGATATTACCGGAATTACTTGCTAGAGGCAGGTGAACTATGTCTTGAATCTGCTAGCGTTTGATGTAATTCGCGATAACAACCACGGATGATATCTCCAAGGGTGCTGCCAAGCTCGTGCCGATTTTGTCCAATTTGGCCTGGACATATCCTGTTTCTCGAGAATGCTCTAGAGAATCAAAGCTCATATTCTCATCAGGAAGCGGCCCCACTTCCTCATTCGGATAGGTGAGTTTCCATAAAGAGTGTTCTTGCTACACCCCACTTCAATCTTAAATTGAAACTATAAAACTCATTAAGACTTCTTAAAAGTCATCCTTCACATGCGATTCACACTATCACGTCTACACCATAGGGAAGGGACAAGAGAATGAAATTCTCCGATAGTGTTTACCTTTACCCACCACAAATTAGTTGTCTCATTCGAAACCTTGATCATGGGATCTCCAGTCAGCAAGGTTGAGTATCCTTCATGGCAAGTTTAATTTATGAGCTTAAGCCCCATCCCCCCCATGCATTTCTAACTATCTCTTTGGATAAACCTTTCGTCCAAAGGTTGCGCGATATTCTCCTTGGACTTTATCCAATTAATGGAAATAACGCCGATTGAGATTAGTTATTTTTAGCTTTAGCTATTATAGCTTGGCTAACACAATATAGATATAGCTGGCACAGGCCTATGCCAGAGAGGAATGTCTTCTAAAAAGCATCTTAGGCACTCGGCCCCTCTCGTGCTTTATCTAACACAATACTCTTAGATTCCATAATGAATTGAGCAATATATGTTTGTTTGGAAATCTTCCAAAAACAAACCCTCATGCTAGAGTGAAACCATATCCACTCATAGACTTAGACTCCTCCGAGTCAACTATCCAGTTTGCATCATAAAGTCCCTCAAGGACAACAAGATACCTTTCATAAATCAAATAAAAGGTAATAGAGTATTTTAGGTACCATAATACTCTACTAAGTATATCCCAATGCTCTTGCTCTGGACTACAAGTATATCTACTTAACTTACTCACAATATAGGCAATGTCCTGGACTCTTACAGGTTCATTAAATTCATCAAACATCCTATAACTCTTGAGTATTCAAGTTAAGATACTCCATTTTCCTTATTTTTTTTTTGAGTCTACAAGAAGAATCGTATGAAGTACAAAGGGCTTACAATGGACTGATTGTATCTCTTAACACAAATTCAACATAATGAGAATGTCTAAGACTATAAATGTTTGATTATCTTTTAATCCTCAACCCTTACATCAAAAAGCTTTAGTCTTTGAAGTCAACGTTCTCATTCGGTGCATGGTTTTAGTGGAATTAATCACATCTATGTTTGTATCAAGTATAAACATATCATCAACATACAAGCATACAATCACACAGGCATCCTTAACAAGTTACTTATAAATATACTTGTCGATTCATTAACTTAAATTCACTACACATTATCTCATGATCAAATTTTCCATGTCATCTGTTTTACGTGCTTATTTGAAAACCATACAAATATTTGTTCAACTCGACAAACTTTGTCTTCATAACCTTTCACTACAAAATCCTCGGGTTGGTCTATGTAAATTTCTTTATCTAATTCACGGTTTTAGGAAAGATGTCTTAACATCTATCCGATATATCTCCAAGTTGTTTATTTGGCAATATCAATTAGCATCTCAACGAAGTAATTCTCTTCACAAGTGAATAAGAATCATGGAAATTTACACCTTCTTTTTAGTTTATAGCCTTTAGCTACCAACCTAGCCTAATATTTTTCCACAGTTCCATATATCTAACGTTTCCTCTTAAAGACTCATTTACATCCTATGGTCTTACTCTCTAGAGGTAAACTAGCAAGCTCCCAAGTAGGTTCCGACTGGGATTCGAGTCCATTTCACTAAATGAAGCTTCTTACGAGAATGGGGTTTCAGTAGATGTTATGGCTATTTACGAGTCCTGGAGCTCTGACTAAGCTAGGCTTATTAAGAAGACAGTCCATAAGAAGTCTCAAGTCTAATTGTTTTATTTTTTCTTAGGCTCAACCTTAACTTCATCTTCCTTTAATATATGTTCGACTATTTGAATATAAATCTAGGGATCAACAACACATATCTAATGAGGTACAAAGGTTTAAGAATAAACATGTTCAAAGAACTCAACATCCCTAGATTATGTAATAGTATTCACAACAAAGTCGGAAAAATCACACCAAAGTATGAAAAAATTAGAACACACGACCAAAAATCTATATGTAGAAGTATACTCAAAGATACCTTATATGAAGACACAATCAACATTTTTGGTTTCTATCTAGTTCTTTTTAGGAAGAGGAATGACGATCTTAGTCAAACACCCCACACTTTGACGCATTCATAAGAAGGTCATCTACATTTCCATAAATCGTATGGAGTTTCATCTCGATCCTAAAAGGGTACTCTATTCAAGGATATACTAGTTAAGAGGACTGCCTCCCCCCACAAGGCCGCAGATAATCCTGAAGTAATCAACATGGCAATTATCATCTCCTTAAGGATACGGTTATTATGTTCAAGGCTTCTAATTGGTTTTTCAACTTCAAGTTTATACATCTTAAAGCTTCTAAGGCATCATCCTTATCCCTAAGCAAGTATACAAGATAGTACCTCATTGATACAATCATCTACGAAAGTTATAAACCATCTTTACCATGTAGTTTTGGGTTGAACTCATGTCAACTAAAGCCTAATCAATTAATTCTAAGGGCTTAGAATTACCGTGAACATTTGTTCTAAAAGGTTTTATAGCATATTTTGATTCTACATGATTTCACTTTTGTGTTCAAAATCCAAACTAAATTGGGTACACACAACCTATCTTTGTCCAGTTTAGGCATTGACTTATAAGTTTACGGTTCCAAGTCTACCACGCAAAACATTCACACACAAAGAAAGCACAAGAACCAACTATGTTTACTTCAATTTTTCCGTTGTTATATAGACCCAAAGTCCAATAACTCTTGCCTAAAAAAAAATCACCGCCTAGTTATCACAAGTTTGCGATTCAATTAAAATCTTAAATCTTTCACCAACTACAACAGAACAAGATACAAGATTCTTGCATATGCCCGGAACATGAAAAATTCATTCAATGTGAGAATATTACAGATATGAGCTTCTGCTCGACCTTTCCCTTTTATGCAACCTCTGTCGCAGATGAGTTACTCATATAGAGTTTCTCGACATCCCTATCCTCTGACAGGAGGTGAACAAGTCTCTGTTTCAACAAACATGCTTGGTGGCTCCAGAGTCCACCTACTGGTCTCTCACATTGGTTATTAAAATAACTTCCGACATCATGCCACTGAACTCGTACTAGTTTGTTTCAACTAAATTAGCATTAACTATCTACTAATTAAGGTTTTTATGTTTCCTACAATTTACTGCCCTATGGCTAGGAATTTTACGAACATAACAACCACCCTTAATTAAAGTAATGCCAGATTCAGGTTTATGAAACATACCTTTCTTATGAAGACTACGCTTAGGGTTGTGTTGATTTTCTCGCCTTTGTCATCTTTGGAAGACTTGTGTTCATTCACATGTGCATTTTAACCATGTCCCTAGGCTGTAGTTTCCCAATCACATCTACGTTGCTCCACCTAGTCAGCTTCTCCAACACACAGAACGTTGCATGTTGAAACATCGGCCAACCTCTGTTAAAACCAATCAGTAACATCCACTTGTAAACTACCACCCTTACGTCGGTGAATCTCAAACGTGTCTTCCAAATTTTGAATACCATATTCGAATCATCTCACAGTAAATCTAGATTCTTCCTTTGGTAAGAAACAAACGATTTAGTGCTGGTCTGCACCATCATCTCTACTATTCTTTCCACGTACATCATCATTAACACCTATAGCTTAGTAGACCTGGTAATGACACCAATTCATAGCTTGCTTCAACTGAAATAAAAATTTCAGAATTATTCATGTACACGACGTACACTAGTTTAAATTTTAGTAGCACCTTAAACTTGGTCTCCACTTTCTTTGCTGTGGTCCACCCTTGCGTGTGTAATATCTTTTCTTCCAAATCACCGGAATAAATTCCAGAAAAATTGTTAGTTGCCAGCATATTCACCACCGAGGAACCAAGATCGGTTATCATCCCAACGTGATCAGAGAACATGAATACCCTACGAACAACACCCTCTTGATCAAACGTTTCTAAGTTAATATCCTCTAGCTCGTTCAAGTTTATAAGGAACCAGGACTCTTTTGGGGGTTTCAGAAAAAATCACCACGTCTTGCATCCCGTCGTTTTTTTCTTAAAAAACTACATTAAGAAATACTAATGTCTTAAGATTGTTGGGTGCAATAATAAAAAAACAAGGAAAAAATCAAATAAGCAAAAGTTATTGATACTTAGCTCCTTTATAGTGGAAGTGATCGATCTGATGAAACGGACGAGCTCCCCAAATCTCTCCGCAATGAAGAATAAGGCAAAACTTTGGAAAAACAGTGAGTCACGTGTTCAACACGCGTTGCCCTTAAGACATTAGCGCCTGCTACACTCAAGAGTGATGCTATAGCCCTCACAGACGGATATCTCCAGGATAAAACACCCTACTACACCTACTACTAGCATATGTAGTAGATGCTCAACTTGAGCTTGGCAACTCGAAAAAACCGTTAAGGAAAATCGCGAACGCTTAAGAAACGGCTATAAAATATTTTCCTTAGGGATCCCTCTACAATAAGGAGAAACCCTTTCCATAATTTTTACAAAAGTAGTAAATTTGTTTATATAATGGAACAAAACAACTTAAGAAGAAGAACTCCCCAATGTGGGACTAAAAAGCTTATATAGTCTCTTAAAACAACTAAAAGGTGGAAACTCCACAATGTGGGACTAATACGTTTTTTCATTCACAAAAGAAAACAATAACTTATAATTTTATTAAAACCTTAAAAATCCTTTTTATTAATTGTTTTCCAACATTTCCTATCCCCATTTTTCCTATTTCCTATCCTCCTTAATTCCCATCCCCAGTTATCCTAAGTACTACCTATATTAAATTTCATATATCCTAAATACCATCTATTGACTTTTTATTTACACCCAACAATAAAACCACCTTACAACTTTAAAAAAAAAAAGCCCTAGCATTTCCATCTCCCGACCACTGCCTCTCCAACTCCATCTCCTAATTCATCACCACCTTCAATTACCGTTTCAAAGGATTACTTGATGGACTATTTGCTAATTAGGAATCTTACAAAGCATGTCCATCTAAATAGAACTGCATATGGTGGTACTATTAACTATGTCTATGTAGATGTAGAAAATCCTACAACTACATCCAAAGAATCATAAATACACACACCATGAAATAAACGAACAAGGGATGCACAAGAACACAAGATATACGTGGTTCGGTATGATTACCTACGTCCACGGGGGTAAATGGATGATATTATTACTTGATTCAAGGATATAAAGTGTGTATCTCACTAACAAATACTCTCTTCTCACTCTCTAGCTCTTGATGTTTCTCTCTCCCTTCTCGATTGATCCCCTCTAGCTCTCTACATGGCTCTCTATTTATAGTTACATATGATGATACATCCAAGATTCTGATGTTGGGCCTAATACATCTTTCTTGATGATCCCTTCGGGTGTCTACCCGATGCTTCATCCGACCTTCCTTCCTCGCCGAGATGAAGCATCTAGCCGAGCTGGTGGCTGCATCCGATGTTGCTTGTTAAGTGGTGTTGATCGATGTCGCTTCTAGGTTCTCGGCCGAGTTTGGACCGAGTCTTCCTTGTCTCTTTACCTACTTTGTCGAAGCATTAAATGTCCTCGAACCCGAGGATCGTCACATCGAGGACTTTTCCTCCCCTTTTGCCTCGATCTCTCGAATTGTCTTCATACCTCTTTTTCGTGCCTGTGTCCGTGGGGTGATTCGGTGCTTTCACTACTTCGTTTTCTTTGGTACGCCCTCGACGGGGATGGCTCCACCTGTCCCTGTGGATTATTCACACCTACATTTATGCCCCTTCTTCCACTCGTGTAATCTGCACGTGGGGAAGAAACCGCCCTCGTCTTCCCACGTCCTCGGCCATGCCGGGTTTTCCCCCATCTTCGTTCCCCACTTCTTTTAGTTGCTGCAACCGGTTCACCTTCTTCGCCGATTACAACAGAAAGGGTTTATAAGCTTCCATCTAAACCTTGTCTCCCTTCCATTTCCTTCTCTCGCAACTTTCCTCGCTCTTTCTCTCGTCTTCTCTCCATATTGTTGGTGTGTTCCGGCAGATTTCCTTCTTCTCTTCTCCATTATCCTAAGATCCTCTCCATCTCGCTTTACCGCTGCGATTCCCGGTTGGCCATATTCCGTCCTTCTGCCGTTTTCCCATCGGGGTTTTTCATGGCGTCTTCAACTCCTTCAATGACGGAAAGAAGGTGTGTGAGTTATGTGTTTTACGATGAAGATGGCGTTTCACTTGATTCCTCGTTTGTTGTAGAGAGTCCTTCCAAGTATGATTACCGCGCTCTAGATTCTATCTTTCCGATAACCCATCTTCGTTTTCTTGTAGGGTGACAAGAGGACTGCTAAGGACTTAACGGACGAGCAATACGTTCTCGGCACTAAAGATGAGTTCGGTCTTCACGGATATGATGTCGCTCTTGTCGTGCCGTAGGGGTGTTCAAGAAGGAGGATGTTTTGAGATTTCCTCATTCAGCCGAGGCGACCATTGTCACCAGGGCGCTAGAGCTCGGGCTGCGTTTCCCTCTATATGATCCTAGTCGCTCGTTCCCGTCACGAGGCCCTTTCTAAGATTCGTCCGTGCCGTGCCTTGGCTCAATGGAATGGTAAAACTTTCCGTATCCCGTCCGAGTGGGAGAAGCGTAGTCGAGGCGAGTGTGCTCCTACCACCGGTCTACCTACGATCCTTCCCAAAGGCGAGTGACTATACTCCGCCGTTTCGGTGATAATTATCGGAGCGGGACCACTACTAATGGCGATCTCGCCGGGTTTGTTGCCAGCCCTCATCGTCATAAAACTCTTCCCGAAGGAGTTAGGAGACTTCTTTTGGATGAAGATCCCAGGAAAGAGTTCCAACAAGCACGCCCGTCATACTAATGACACGGCTTGGGACCGGGTTCCCTTGGCTATTTCCGGTCCTCTTTTGAGTGGAAAATTCCCTCCTCCCGCCGAATTTTATCCTTTACGGGTAGTCAATGTTGATCGGGTAAGTGCATTTCTCTGTCTTTCTAGTTTGATTGATCGGCTCGGGCGACTTGTGGGGTGATGTTTTGTTTTGGTGTTTTTCGGACTAAGTCCTGGGGTATTCCTTCCGAGGCTTTCGTTCATCGGAAGAGAGATAGAATTACGGCAGGAGCGGGGGAGGAGACAGGGAAGGTAACAAATATACTTATTATTTTTTATTTGACGTACATGTACGTGCCCCTATTTGTTGCCTTGCATGGTTCTCGACATCGCTCATGCACGTGGGTTTCGAGGGTTGACAAGGCCGCTGGTGCTTGGCGAAGGACGGTGAGGATCCCGATGATCGACTACCTTTGTCACATTTCCGGGGAGGTCGCCTCGAAGTCGTCCGACGATTCGTCTCGCCTTTGTAGGTGGGAAGCCCAAGGGGAGGGGTAAAGATCCTAAGGAGGATGCGTCTCGCCCGGGAGAAGAATGTGCTGGGAAGTGGCGTGATGAAGAGATTGTTCTCGCCGATGGCTGTGTATGTTGTGTCCGAAGGTGATGATGAAGAAGGTCTTTTGATGATGAGGATGATGCCCTTGGTAATGAGGGGGAGTCGGGTCAGACGGAGAAGTCGGGTGGTGGTGGGAACCGTGTGATCGATGCGATGTGGAGAATGTTGCTGCTCGGGGGTCAACCGTCAAGACTTTCCTCGCCGTGGTTCCTAATTCCGCAGCAGTACCTCCTTCACCGTCTCGGGCCCTATGTGCAACTCGCTTGGGGCGCTTATCTCTCCCGATTTTGCCTCTCCGTCCGATGAGGGAGAAGATCAATGCCGTCTCGTTGTATGAAGGTCGGGTCTTTGAAAAGTACCTTTGATATCCCGGTGAGTTGAGCTATTCGGGTGTTGCGTTCTTGTTTTTATTGAGTGCCGACTATGTTGGTGTTTGTTCTTAGACGTCAACCGCCATTTGTTGAACGCCGCCATCCAACGCAGGGAGGCCGTCGAGAGGAGGGTCTTCGCCTCTTGTTGCAGCAGGAGCGAACGGTCTCGAGGGGTTGGAGAAGGAGTTGGCCAAAACCCAAGGTATTCGTTTTACTCTCGACTAATTATGATTGATCTTGTAGTGCCAATATCCTAAGTTTAGTACTCCCCGCTTAGCCGAATCTTCTAGTGCGGAGGCCGACGCTGCCACAAGGTGTCGTTTGTTGAAGAGGGAACGAACATATAACGAGATCACGTTTCGAACTTACAACGAGAGAATAGTTAATAAGGATGCTAAAATTGATCGTTTAGAAACCGATATTGAAGATCTTCAATCCAAACTTTATCGCTACGAGACTTTTGAGTATGTTCCCGAGGAAATTGATAATCTGAGGGCGAACTTAGCTCATTTTCAAGATATAGCGGCCGATAAAACATTATCGGCCGACAACTTAGAGGGTGAATGTGGTCGGCTAAGACTTCAGGTTCGGGATCTGCATGCAGATCGCTTCCGGATCTTGGGGGAGAGGGACGCTGCCGAGAAGTGTAGCCGAGAGTCCCTTGAGAAGCTTAAGGAGTCCGTAAAGGTTTCTGAGGAGTTGGATTGTTCGTGCTCAATTGTCGGGTTTGTAGCTGCCCGCTCTCGACGAGAGGGAGGAATGGAGTGATCACAAGAAGTATTGCCCCACTAATGAGTTTAATGACGCCGATATCTAGAACTTTCTTGAAGATATCTTCTCTCGAGTGTAGCCTTTCGAGTCCGAGGAGTCCATTAGAGTAATTGCCCCTTTGTTGGAAGGTGGTGTGCCTTGTGTCGTGCTTTCCGTGTTGTTGCCTTGTTGCTGTTGTTGTGTGCCCGACCGTTCTTGTTGTCTTTGGCGCCCGAGCGTAAGAAGGCAGCCTCGTTGGAAGAAGAGAACGTCCGTTTAAAGGGGAGGGAGGCTCATTTGCCTCGATCGAGTGGCCACCGCCGAAAGCGGCATCGGTGCAGCTAGCGCAGGATCTTCTTTGCCGAGAAGGCGAAGTTCAATGATGAGCTCGTCTCGAAGGTCAAAGCCGGTGTGAAGGCGGTGCTTGATAAGAAGCGGCGGATGCCGTCGCTAAGAAGACGGTCCGGGACCCGTCCCTTGAAGGATTGAACGCGTATTTTTGCGTGACTGCGTCGCTTTCTTACCCTTTCCCTTGGGTTGTAATTTGCTTGAACACCTTTTAACTTCTTGCATAACTTATTATGGGGTGCTGCGTCGCCAGTTTGTTTGCTCTTCTTGCTACTGACGCTATTATGCTACTAATGTTATTATCCTTATTTATGTTGAGTTGCCTGTGTGTGGTTTGCTGTCGTAGCCTTGTTATGTATACCTACACGAATAGATAGGTTAGTCATAAATGCCGTTTTCTGTCGAACATACTCAACAAGGAGGGTCATCGGGCCCGATGCCATGTCCTGACTGAGGCATCTCATCACCGTCTTTCGAGATCTAGTGGAAGGGAAGTTGGTCTTGCCTAGTTTCTATGGGATCGACATCCCAAGAAGTTATCGATTAATCTTCTTGGGCAAGTGATTTCTGCCACTTGCGAGGAGAGCAATGTTGATCGCTCGAGTGTCGAGTACTCATGCCTCGACAATCGGCCACCGGGTTTCCAACCGCGAGGCCTTCGAACTACCTCGGCACTTGCACACCGCCATCGCCCCGAGTTTGAATAGTTCGTGTTAGTGTAAGTCGCCCGCACTTGCACAATGCCATCGCCCCGGTTCGAAACGACCATTCGACGCACTTGTCATATTTCCAACCCCACGCGGCCTTTCACGGAAATAGATGACAAGATATCTTACACGGTTTCATGGATGGTAGATCTTTAGTCGTGCCGCATTCCACCGGTCAAGCTCGAGTGTTCCGTCAGACCTTCATTATCTTGTATGCCCCTTCTCCGACATTCTCAACAATTGTGTAGGGTCCTCCCCACCGTGGTGCAAGTTTACCGCCCATCTTGTCACGCTCATAGCTGGGTAGGTGCTTTAGTACCAGCTGCCCCGGTTGGAATTCTCTTGGTCGAACCCGTTTGTTGTATTCTCGTTGGATCCTTCGTTGGTAATTTTCCATCTTTTGCAGGGCCATCTCTCTTGTTTCTTCTAGATCGTCTAGTTTAGCCAAGATAAGATCTGGCGAGATGTTTCGCCTCCATGCTTCGGTCCTTGTGGTGGGTATCATCGCCTCCGTAGGCAGGATGGCTTCTGGCCCCGTATGTTAACATGAAGGGTGACAATCCGATTGCCTCCCTGCGAGTTGTCCTATATGCCCACAAGACGTTGTAGAGCTCTTCACACCATTCCCCATATTCCCCGTCAAGTTTCTTCTTCATGTTATCGGCGATAGTCTTGTTTGTGATCTCACTTTGTCCATTGCTTTTGGGGTATAGGGCGTAGACTTGCTCTTTCGGATGTTGTAAGTGTTGAACAAAGGGAGTCGATGTTTTTGCCTTGTAATTGTTTCCGTTGTCGAAGACGATTGCTGCCGGAACCCCAAAGCGGCATATGATGTGTTCCAGTTAATCGAAAAACATCCTTATCCCGTATGTGTCTTAGCGGAGCTTTCGCCTCAACCCACTTGGTGAAATAGCTCGGTGGCCACAATTAAGTACTTCCTTTGTCCCGATCCGACGTGTAGTGGTCCCACGATGTCGATCCCCCATTTAGCGAAGGGACGGGGACTCGATGACAAGAGTTTAATGTTACGCCGGCGCATGTATCTTCTTCCCAAATTTCGCACACTGTCGTAAACGGTGGCCATATGCTTCGCGTCCTCATTCATGTATGGCCGAAGTATCCCATGGTTTTAGCTCGTGCCGCCAGGCTGCGACCCGAGCCGTGGGGTTTCCCGCACCCATAGTGCAATTCGTTAAGGATCATCCGCCCCTCCTCTTTACTCCCGCAGCCCCATAGTGCCATCCGAGGAAGTTCGTACGCGGCGGCTTTGCTCTTGATCTTGTTGATCTCGTGTCTCCCCTTGGGCAACCTTCTGTTTCGAGGTATTCATGGATCGGCTTCCTCCAATCATCCAGCCGGTATTGGTCGGTAGTGGTTGCCGCGACTTGTGCGCCGATATCCGCGATCTCGGCATCAAGGCATTAGGACCCTCATGATTCGATACCTTCAATGCTTGAGTCCTTCAACATGGAAGCGATATATGCTAGGGCGTCCGAGTGGCGGTTGTCCTTCCGCAGATGTGTCGAAACTTGATGCTTGGTATCTCGGTCGATGTAGAATTGGGCGAGCTCCGGTATTTCGTAGTTGAGGGTCATGTATGGCGCATCGCCCATTGATTTGCGGATAACCGAGTTGGGAGTCGCTTGTAGCCGTACCTCCGGATCCCCATCTCCACTATTAAGCGCAGGGCATGTACTACGCCTCGTATTCCGTGACATTGTTAGTTGCCTTAAATTCGAGCCTAAAGGAGTGGACCATCTTTTTTCCTTGGCGTCGTGAAGACCAATCCCAAGCCCGACCCATCTTTATTAGATGACCCATCCACGAAGACCTCCCACCGTGTCGGGCTTATGACTCGAGTAGGTCGGATGGGTCTTCTCCATCTTCCTCCATTCCGGGTATGTCTTCTACCTCGTCTTCCTCGCCGAGGGGGAAATCTTCCGGGAAATCGGCCCTTTGCCTGTGCTTTTACATTTTGTTCTCATCTAAGTAAACAATGTCGAATTGCTTTATTTGTGCACTCCACCGGGAGATTCGCCCGACCGGCTGCGCTCGTCGAGCATCATTACATGGGGGACTTTGTAAGTACCACGATTTTGTAGTGCGGAAGTATGTCCAGAAGCTTATGCGTTCATGCGAACACTAGTGCTAATATCGGTTGCTCGATCCCGGTGAGTTCTCTCGGCCGGCTCATGGTCTTGCTTATAAAAATACACCTGGCTTTCTTCTCCCCGTCGTTCTTGACTAGGACGGCGCTGATGGCGTGACTAATTGCCCCAAGGTATAGCGTTAGTATGTCTTCGGCTCGGTCTTTGCGCACCGGTAGACTCGCGAGATGTTGCTTGATCTTTTGAAACGCTTCTTCACGTTCCTCGGTCCATTTAAACTTTTTCCCCTTTCGTAGCGTCCCCGAAGAAGTCCTTGCACTTGCTCGGACGACCTTGAAATGAATCGCCCTGGGGCTCGCCAAATTTCCGTTCAATCGTTGCACATCTTTTACCGTTACAGTGACGGCATTTCCACCACCCCGACCTTATCCGGGTCGGCCTCATTCCTTTGTCTGGTGATTATGTATCTAAGAACTTGCTCGAGGTGACCCAAAAGGTGCACTTGGCCGGATTGACCCTCATCTTGTACCTTCTCATGGTTTGGAATATGCCCAAGGTCGCCGATGTGCTTGTCGGCCACCTTGCTTTTGACCAACATATCGTCCACATACACCTCAATGGTGTCGTGTATTTTATCTTCGAACATGTCTTCCACCTGACCCTCGATAGGGTGGCGCCTGACATTTCTTAATCCAAATGGCATTTTGGTGTAGCAACACAGCCCTCTTGGTGTGAAGAAGGACGTATGCTCTTGATCTTCAGGGGCCATGGATATTTGATTGTACCCTGAGTATCCGTCCATGAGAGTTATCGCCTTATACCCGACAATAGATTCCACTAGCTGGTCGATGCCGGGGAGAGGGAAGCTGTCCTTTGGGCATGCCTTGTTCAAGTCACTATAGTCTGTCTGATTCGTACGCCCCCCGTTTCTTTTAGGGACTATCACCATATTAGATATCCATTGTGGGTACCGAGCCTTCCGAATGATCCCCGCTGCGTACAACTTCTTCAGTTCGGCCTCCACCGCCGGTTGTGGCAGCTCGGGTGCGATTCTTCTCATCTTCCGCCTCGATTGGTTTGAACTTGGGGTCTATCCGCGGTGGTGCGAGCAGACATTGGTCTATTCCTTCCATATCGTGCATTTGTTGTGCGAATATGTCCATGTGCTCCTTGAAGGGTTATCAACTTTGTTGGGATTGTTCACTTGTTAAGAGGGACCCTATCCTTACTAATATTGGCTCCTCCTCGGTGCCCAGATTGACTTGCCGAGTTGGTTCTAGGCCGAGAAATTGTTCTTTGGCTCGCCAGGTAGTTGCGCCCTGTGATTGCTATAGGGTCTTTCTCGCGGCTTCATAGGTAGCGATGGCTTGCGACATTACCATTTCCAGCTCCTCGCCCGCCTCTATTTCCTTTGACTTCTTCTTTTCTTGACGTTTCCTCGACCGCCTCTCTTCATTACGTTGGACGTCTATTTGCACGCACCGCCTTGCCGCGCCCGGGATCGCCTAGTACCTCTACCACTCCTCGATAAGATGGGAACCATGATTTACGATGATAAGCCGAGGCGACCCTTTAATCCCCACGAGCCAGGCGACCTGCACTGCTTCGATGGTGACACGACATCGACCATGCAAAAAGTGGTGAGTGTGTCAAGGAACCCCTCCCGTCCGAGACTCGAGGGTGACTTCTCCTTTGGTACTTTATTCTTCGTGCCGTTGAAGCCGAGATTCGATAGGTGGACGGGACCAGGATATCATCGACAACTCCATCCTTTTGAAAGTGTCGAGAGAAAAGATTTCTCACCGAGCCGCCTTGTCCATTTAGTATCGCTGGACTCCCATTCCTCGATCGGAGGGTTATTACTAGGGGGATCCCGTGCGCTTGGCGTTCAATGGGACGTCTTTTGCCGGTAAGGTGATTGGTCGCATCATCCATGGTTCCATGGGTAGGGTCTTGGCCACACCGAGGATTTCTATACCGGATCGGTCCCGCTTATGGATTCTCGAGGTGATGCCGTTCCCAGTGTCGTACCCCCGAGTTTCGGGTGTGATATGGTGTTACATGCGAACCGGGTGTCGCGGTTAATTCTTATCGGTGCACTGGGACATCTCGGTTGGCATAGGTGTCGGCGATGTCTTGACGAAATGCCGTAGGTACCCATCGCGGATCGGGTGCTTGGGACGATGTCTTTCACTTCTCTACAATCATTGATTGAATGGCCGTGAATCGATGATAATGGCGGGATTCGGGTGGTTCCTTGTCCGTCGAATTGGATTCCCCGAATCTTAGGATAACGGATGTCGTTCCTCTTTTCAACCTCCTTGAACACTTCTTCCAATGGTGCATTTAGCGAGTATATGATCTTGGCTCGTGGCGGAGGCTTCTTTTCCTTCTCGACCCAAACTTTCTTGTTTCGCCACAGTGTGGGCACCGGGCCTTTTCTCGGATCGTTTCGTGGCTTCTCGCGGGGGTGGCCTCTTTCGGTGCTTGCCTCTTGTATTCCCCTATCTTGCGCTCCTTCCTGAATCTCCTCCAAGGCGATATAGTGCTCTTGCATCTTCCGGATCTCCCTTAGTGTTTTAGGCTTCTCCGTGTACATTGCCACCCAGATGGGATCCGACTTTCTTAGCGAGTTCTCGAAGCCGAATATCCGCTGGTCGACGGTGCTTTCCCTATATCCGTGCATAACTTCCTCCATCTGTCCGTTAAAGAACGCAACGGCTCCCTGAGTCTTCGTGCCAGGGTGAATAACTTGTCGACTCTGGGCCGAGCTATGATGTTATGCATATAGGTCTCGAGAAAGGTTTCCACCAAAACCGCATAGCTCCCAACGGATTTATCGGGCAGGGTGTAGAACCAACTCTTCGCCTCTCCCTCCAAACCGGGCGAAGAATTTGCCCATGACCACATCGTGATTCTTCCACCGTAGCAAGGACATGCCGTACATCTTGATGTGTTCTCTGCGTCGCCTGTGCCATCGAACCTAGATGGGAAGATCGCAGAGTACATTTTGGTGGAAACGGTGTCCGGTCCAATTCCCTAGTGAACGGCGTCTTTCCGGGCTTCATTGATTACTACGCTAACTTATCATCTCGCTGTCTCCGCCGTTCTTAACCATCCGCTCGAGCCGCTCGATTTTTTGTTTGGTGGACGCGTCCGTACTCTCATTGGTTGCTTCCTCATCGACCAAGAATCCTCGATCGGCCCATACCCTTCTCTTGGCCGATTAGGGTCTGTATGCGTTCTCAGCCTTGAGTGAGGGGGGGGGCGTCCCTCGGTGGAGTGTGGTTGCCGGAGGCGCCTCGCCTCGATGATCCTCTCGACCCCAAGCTCCTCTGTTGCGGAGCTGGTATTTTCGTATTCTAGCGCCTGTGAGTTTCCCCTCTGCAGATTCTCTCATTAGGTCCTCTTGTCTTATTTGGCTTGAAGCGCAGATAGCGAGTAACATCGGGTCGGTGCTCCGTGATCGGGAGTGACCGTTCACTCTGCTGTCCCGTAGTGTTAGGGGGTGCGGTTGGGGCCCGTAGCGAGGGCGGCGACAGGGAGACGACGGAGTCGCGGGGTGATCGATCACACTGGGGAACAATCGAAGGCTGGCGGGGTGGCTACCGATGCCGGGGTACTGTCGGAGGTTGTGGGATGGTTGGCCACAACGGGGGATGTCCCGATTAGGGTCCCCCCTTGCCAAGTGTACTTGCCTAAGCCTCTCGACTTCTCGCTCAGGTCTCGTTGGTACCTCTGTTTGTCTTTCTCTCCTTCGTTCCTCGCGTATCGTTTGAACTTCCTCCTCCTCCTCGGTATCCGATGCGGTTCTCCGTCTTCCATGCGCCCTCATTCTCGGCCCCGTCCAGCTCGGGTTGATCCTCAACATCCCGGGTGGGAAATCGTCATCTCGGCCCAAATCGACCTCCTCGTCGACCGTAGTCATGCCTTTGATCAACGCCCGAGTCTCGCCGGTTGTTAGTGTCGGCGATCCGCGTGCCGAGAATCCGCGGGAGTCCCTCTTGCCCGCTAGATCCCGCCGTGACCCGGTTCCTTAGGATCCTCGCCGTCCCCGGAGGTACTTGCCATTGCCTTTGTTATCGCCCCGTTCCTCGGCCGCCTATCCGTTCGTACCTACGTCGCCAAAGGACACAAAGACTTACTTCGAACCGTTTCAAAAGGTTAAGGATGAGGTACAACAAGTCACAAGGTGGGACAGTTTTATAGTACACTTCCGTTCACGCTAGCGTGTTGGTCTCAACAATCCAGTTGTTTTGGCCCTAAAAGACAATTTTTTTAAAAGGCTGCCCCGACACATCGCGGTACTTTCCTAGGCATTAATCATTATTTGTCCTAACATTCCTAACGCTGAGGTTATTAATCGTCCGTACGCTAGATCGGAAAGATTTCTTTCATGACGACGATAGATAGTAATGACGACCCTAACGGCCGTCATGCCGATGACCCTAGGATTTTTGCGCTTTTCACCGATGTTGTGAGGCTCTTAGTGTAGGATCAAGGTGAGACTTGAACCGCTCACTATAATCTGCAGCAGGCCATGGTTTCCGAAGAATAGGCTCAATGATTCGAGCTAGCCTTGTTTCCACCATTATCGTGCTTCGTACATTTTGCTAAGATGAAGACGGGTGTGAAATGAAGATAGATGCAACAAGATCTCTCCTTAGAAGATAGATCTGGCAACCCACGCGTTGCGCTTGTTAGAGTCTTTCATTTAGCATCAACTATCCTCACTAGATGTCGATAGGAGCATGAATTCTCTTTTGATGGTTTGAAGCCACAGATCACGTCGCCGAGATGGGATCCTTCAGCTTTCTACCAACATCGAAAGATGTTATTTCGGGAGCTCATGGATCTTCCGATAACTCACTGAGGTGTCTTAAGCAAACAGCCTATCTTGAGCGGAAAACATGTTTTGCTTGGAAAGCCAAGACTATTAGCTAGAACACAAGACGGATTTATATCGACTAGAAACACAAAGTGAAAAACAGAGACTTCCGAAGATAATAAAAACTTTCGAAGATAACAAGTAAAAACACATAGCTAACTCATGTCAACTCGACAAGATGTTGCTAAGAAAACAAAGATAACGGGCCAAAAGAGTTTCTCCCCTAGCATCAACCAAAGCACACTAGGTGGCTTAGGAGCTCGGATTTTCTCTTTTGGCGTCCGATTTCAAGGTATCCAGGAGATGTTATACGGTCCCCTTAGTCACGCGCCAGAATGTAGATGTAGAAAATCCTACAACTACATCCAAAGAATCATAAATACACACACCATGAAATAAACGAACAAGGGATGCACAAGAACACAAGATATACGTGGTTCTAGATGATTACCACGATCCACGGGGTAAATGGATGATATTATTACTTGATTCAAGGATATAAAGTGTGTATCTCACTAACAAATACTCTCTTCTCACTCTCTAGCTCTTGATGTTCTCTCTCTCCCTTCTCGATTGATCCCCTCTAGCTCTCTACATGGCTCTCTATTTATAGTTACATATGATGATACATCCAAGTTCTGTATGTTGGGCCTAATACATCTTTCTTGATGATCCCTTCTGGTGTCTACCCGATGCTTCATCCGACCTTCCCTTCCGCCCGAGATGAAGCATCTAGCCGAGCGGTGGCTGCATCCGATGTTGCTTGTTAGGTGGTGTTGATCGATGTCGCCTTCTAGGTTCTCGGCCGAGTTTGACCGAGTCTTCCTTGTCTCTTTACCTACTTTGTCAGAGCATTAAATGTCCTCGAACCCGAGGATCGTCACATCAGGACTTTTTCCTCCCCTTTTGCCTCGATCTCTCGTCCTGTCTTCACACCTGCTCTTTTTTCGTGCCCAGGTCTGGTGGGGTGATTCAGTGCTTTCACTACTTCGTTTTCTTTGGTACGCCCTCGACTGGGATGGCTCCACCTGTCCCTGTGGATTATTCACACCTACAGTCTATGTGATTTAATTAGCCTGTTTTGGTAGATACGGAACGGGTAGTTCAAGTGCAATTGGTGCCACGACTGTAATTGGATGATCATACTTATAAGATAGCCCACAAAACTCATCCGACATATTTTTTTAAAAGAGATACCACTTGATGCAAAATCTAAGTAACATCTTTGATCGATGTGTTTCTAGGTAATAAGTCCAGCTCCCCAACTATTCCAAGATTAAAAATGATTGACCACCGGTAACTGATTAAGATAATTATCGGAAAATGGGTCATTTGTCAAAAAAAATTTAAAACACGGTTCAAATGGACGAGTAAAAAATTTTATGGGTGAAATGGACAAAAAAAAAAATAGCAAGGATGAAAATGGATTCATCCTGGCTTAAAATTAAAAAATAGCAAGGATGAAACGGATGCATCTCGTGTAAAATAAAAATAAGAAAAAATATTTGAAAATGGACATGATGAAACTGTTACATCCCCGCCTATTTTTAAATTTTTGTCCATTTAAACGAGATTCTAAATCTGATTGTCCTTTTCACCCGGAAAATTTTGATTTTGGTCTTTTTAACCAATTTTGTGGATAATTATTAGCATCAAAACTTTGTTTATGTAATAGGTTTTCAATAGAATTAACCTAATTCGTTTGGTTTCTACTTGATTTTCAATGATAGAATCTTCCGTAAAATTGAATAGGTGGACTATAATTTTGGGTTTTGTTTAATGAGAAAGACGGATTTAATTTTGGATTTTGTTTAATGAGAAAGAGGGATTAACGAAGAAGAAGAAGAAGACAAATCAAATGGTAATAGTCATAGTAAGACTCAATTTGACTTTTATAGGTGGTACATAGGAAAAACTAAAATTGAAAATTAGATTGATTTTAGAAATTGTTAAAGGGATGGGAAATAGGAAAAATAGGGATGGGAAATAGGAAAACCATTCAAAATGACCAACACATCGAGAAAATAAATATGATTGATGATTATGATAGGCAATCCTCTCGAACGGGTTGATGACTTTCACGACCATTTTAAAACCACGTTATCGAAAAAAAAAAAAATCCTATAAAAAGAAATTCCAAAACATCCTTTGATAGGTTACTAATTACAATTCAATGTTATTCGCCTTAACCCAGAGAAAACTCCTAAAATATCTCTACTTTTATAATGGGTGGACTCTCCTCCACCGGGTTAGCAGAAGTGTCGGTGTGGGTCCCATGCATGTAACAAGGCATTTTTTGTTACATTTTACTCCCTCCGTCCCAATATATAGGCGGACAAGTAGGTTTCTCTTAGAATAAGAAATTTTTTTGATTTCATACATATCCATCATCTTTCCTGTTTTACCCTTTGTATAATTTCCAACATTAAAAACATTAACTTAATTTTGGTGATAACTAACTATAATAAATAAGGGTAATGAATGGAAAATTCCATCTTGGAATTGAAAATCCGCCTATCTAATGGGACTACAAATTTTCAAAACTCCGCCTATATAATAGGGATGAGCGAGGTATACGATTATAAATGTAGAAAATGTAAAACCACTATCCAGTTCTGTATAATTAATCCCACCAATCAGGAAGGGGGCATGTGCATGAGCTTTCGTCATAAAAATCCAAACGTTTGGGTTTTGACTCGTATACGTACAACATTTGAGTCAACTAAAGTTGACGGACAAAATCGGTTGTCCGTCTAGTTTTCTTAAGTTTCGTTGTCTTCTTCCCAAATTTATCCTTCATGGCTAGCTTTTTTCCCTTCTTCTTTCTTCTCGTATTTTCTGTTCTTCTTCTTCTTGTTTCCGTGTTCTTCATCTGTGGATGAATTGAGTCAACGAAACGGTGGTTTTGGTAGTTAGAGATTAGGGGAAAGTTCATAGAATAGTTGATGATGATGTTGTTGATTCAAGTAGGCGAATCAGAATCAGAAGAAAATGTATTTTAGAAAGATTAGAATTGGGGTTTCTAGATTTGAATTAGGGTTTGAGTAAACTTGATGTTGATTATGAGTTTCTAACATATGTCAAGGAAGGTGGTCATTAATTTGATGATATGAAGTTGTTCTCAAGATGAATCAAGAGTTATGGTTTATGGAACAATTCAAGAAGAATTAGATGTTGAATTTGATGTTTTAAGAAGGGGATTTAAGATGGGTTTTAACAAGTTTGTGTGAATTAGGTTACATATTTATTTAGGTTCTTTTGTGAATCAAAGAAGATGACTGAAGTTTAGATTTAGATTCTTCACGGAATTGGTATTCATGAATCTGAGGTTTCATATTTTGAATTTGGGAAATTATTTTAAGGTTTATGAGAAGCAAGTTGAAGAGGATGAAAATTGATGAATATTGGTTGAGTGGAAGTAATCTCGATATTGGATTTGAAGTGTTTTGCTGAAGCAAGTTGAAGTGAAGAAGAAACTGAAGTCCTATTGCTTGAGTATTACCGATTTGAGGTAATTGTTCTTCTCAATACGAATTAGTTCAATTTCGTCATTGAGTTTATAAGTTTGTCAATAAACTATGAAATCTGTTTGAGTAATTCCGTGATGGTGGCATTATCTGTGTGGTTGAATTGCAGAACTGGATTTAGAGGGTGAATGAATTGAAATTGAAATTGCTTGTGATGTTGTTGGAGGGTGAATTAACTGATAAAAGGATAACAACGTAATTCTGACATGAATCGCTCCCAACTAGAACGGACCCATTTGACTCAGTCCGTCAATAAGATTTGACTGAAACATTTTCGTAATGGGAGGTTTGACCCAAACCCGCGGATTTCCATGAGGATAGCCCCATGTGCATCCCGGTTACATCGAGGTGCACAAATTTGTACTTTTACATTCCAATAGTTGTTTTTCTCTAATTATTCTCGCTTGCATGTATTTCATTTTATAGTAGTTCCGCACTCACCCATAAAATTCATTGTTTTTCTCTATAATATTTTATGAGATGTGGTTTGATCAGATTGTGGAAATCATTGATCAACTAATTCATATTGTTGATCAAGGATTGAGGTTTGTCAAAATTTCCCTGTGTGGTTAGTTAGGTGTTTTCGCAGGCCAAGATCCAGGATACCTAGCCCGTCATTGTAGATGTAGAAAACCCTACATCCAATAATCCATCCTACACATAATAAGAAGTAACAAGCAAGAGAAATAGAAGAACACAAGATGTACGTGGTTCGGCATGATTACCTACGTCCACGGGGGTAAAGGGATGATCTTATTGCTTGATTCAAGATTAAAAGACGAGTGCTTTTCTCTCAATACTCTAGGTGTGCTCTCTTTCCTCACTTCTTACTTGAGTTTTACCTCTCTACATAGTCTCTATTTATAGTAGCAGGTGATGATACATCCAATTACTACGATGTTGGGCCCGATGTAGCTTCCTTGATGTTCTTCAAAGGGTGATCAATTGATGCTTCACCGATATTCATATTATCCTAGGTCGAGATATCTAGCCGAGCCGAGTGATGTCCTCTTCGATATCCCACTACCCGATGTCGCTTGTTTGGTGGAGATGATCGATGTCGCCCTTTAGGTCCCTGGACGAGTCTTTCTTTGACCGAGTTCTTCTTATATCTTCACCAACTCGTCAGTGCATTTATTGTTCTTGTACCCGATGATCATCACATCAAAACTTTTTCTCCCTTTATGTCGACCTCACGGCCGCTCAGCTTCCTATTTTCTCGCTCAGATTTGGTGAGGTGATTCAAGATTTCTAGTGCTTATTTTCCTTGGTACGCCATTGCTTAGGATTGTTCCACCCGTCCCTATGGATTATTTACACCTACATTTATGCCCTTCTTCCGCTCGTGTGCCGACACGAGGGGAATAAACCGCCTCGTCTTCACACGTCTTTGACCATGCCGGGTTTCATGTCATGATGTTCCCCACTCTCTTTAGTTATTCTAACATGTTTACCTTCTCCGCCGGTTACAGTAGACGGGGTTTATAAGTCTGACACTTAAACCTTTGGTTTTTCTTTCATTCTTTCCTTAGCAATTTCTTTTCCTTCCTTCTCTGTTTCCTCCGCCTCTTCTTCATCGTTATCGGTCATACTTTCCGACAGGTTTTCTTCCTTTTCTTTTCAATACCTCGAGTTTTATCTAGCTTTGCTGCCATATTTCGTTTCCGTTGCCACATTGTAACTTCCGACTCGCCGTTTCTTCTCTTTCCTACTTTTCTTCGACTAACTTCCATGGCGTCTTCAACTCCTTCCATAACGGAAAAGAGGTGCGAGTTATATCTTCTCCGACGAAGACGGTGTGCCGCTTGATTCCCTGTTTGTTGTTGAGAGCCCTTCTAAGCATGATCATCGTGCTTTGGATTCCATCTTTTCGATAATCCTTCTTCCTTTTCATGTAAAGTGACAAGAGAATTGCTAAAGATTTGTCGGATGAGCCGTTTATCCAACGGTTGAAAGATGAGCTCAATCTCCATGGATATGACGTCGAGCTCCCGTCGGGCCAAAAATGTGTTTTGAAGAAGGATGATGTCATGAAGTCCACACTCGGCCGAGGCGACCATCGTCACCATGGGTCAGTTAGAGATCGGGTTGCGTTTTCTTTTGTATGATCCTAGCCGTCCGTTTTGGTATGAAGCTTTTCTAAGATCCGCCCGTCCCGTGCTTTGGCTCAATGGAATGGGAACACCTTTAGAATCCTATCCGAGTGGGAGAGACGGCCGAGGTGAATATACTCCTACTCCTTGGTCCACCTACGATTCTTCTCAAAGCGGCGACTACACTCTCGCTAGTTTTGCTCGATAATTATCAAGCGGGACTGCTACCAATGTGATATCGCCTCGGTTTTGCTCGCTAGCCCTCATCGCCATAAGACTCTTCCCTGAAGGTGTCAAGAAGCTTTTGTTGGACGAAGATCCCGAGGGGAAGAGTTCCAACAAACATGCCAGTCATACTAGTGACGCGGCTTGGGACCGAGTTCCTTTAGCTATTTCTGGTCCTCTTCTAAGCGGCAGGTTTCCTTCTCCGGCCGAGTCTTATCCCTTCTGGGTAGTCAATGTTGATCGGGTGAGTGTGTTTCCCGATTTTTGATTTAGTTTATCGGCTCCGGTGACTAGTAGGGTGATGTTTTAATTTTTTTGTTTTACAGCCTAAGTCCCAGAGCGTTCCTTCTGAGTCTCTCAATCTTCGGAAGAGGGATAGGGGTTCTAGCGCAGGAGCCGAGAAGGAGACAGGGAAGGTAACAAATATACTTCTCTCATTGCAGTGCATGTACTTGCCCTTATTTGTTGCCTTTAATAGTTCGACATCGTCT
Organism: Papaver armeniacum; assembly: GCA_023531295.1. Classification (NCBI taxonomy): domain Eukaryota; kingdom Viridiplantae; phylum Streptophyta; class Magnoliopsida; order Ranunculales; family Papaveraceae; genus Papaver; species Papaver armeniacum. Next base: position 408,043 of record JAJJWW010001416.1, read on the forward strand.
CATGTGCGTGCCGAGAGTCGACAGAGCTAGAGGTGCTTCGGCGAGAGATGGTGAGGATCTCGAGGATCGGCCGCCTTTATCTCATTTCCGGGGAAGTCGCTCAGAAAACCGTTGATGTTTCTTCGCCATTGTAGGTGGTAAACCCATGGGGAAGGGTAAGGGAGACCAAGGGCGACTTATCCGCAGGGAAAACTATGCCCAAAGAGCCCACTGGTAAAGGGATTGTTCTTGCTGATGGTGTTGTGTATCTTGAATCGATGGTGATGATGAGGAGGATATTTTTGATGGAGAGGACGAGGTCGATGGTGGTGAAGAGGAGAAGAAGCAAATGGAGAAGTCTGGTGGTGGTGGAAATGATGTGGTTACTCGTGATGAAGAGAATATTACTTCTGGGAACGAGTTGCTGGAGACCATTTCTCCGGTGGTCCCTAACTCGGGCAGTACCACCTCTTTTACTGTCTCGGGCCCTATGTGCAACTTCCTATGAGCTCTTATTTATCTTGAATTTGCCTCTCTCTCGGATGAAGATAAGATCAAGGCCGCCTTGTTGTATGATGCTGGTCTAAAGAACACTTTCGATCTGCTGGTGAGTTGTGTTGATCAGGTTATGTGTTCACTCCATGGGGTAGGTCCTAATATTGTTGACTCTTGTTAGGGTTCAATAAATGCATTTAAGTCCTGTGACGTCACTGTCTGGCTAGGGTTTTACGATTTTAACCCTAAGCTAAAAACCACCATCAACAACAAGTTAGGCTGGAACGGAGCCGCTAGTAAAGATTTGGTGTGAAGGGAAGCTGCTAGCACCGGTTGGCTTGGACTTGGAGCCGTTAGCACTGGATCAAAATGGGAGACGCAGGTATCATGCGGCTTGGAATGGAGTCGCGAGAATTAGATTGACTTGGAACGAGCCGTCAGCATTGGTCAACTTGGAATGGGAGCCGCTAGCGTAAATTTAGCGCGGGCGTTGATCTGTTTCCCTGGAATGGCATGAGCGTTGGCTTCGGGAAGACAACAACTTGCTTCAGTTCCTTGGGAAGGTGATGAATTTTTCTAGAAGTAGAGAGAGTTCATGATCCCCGTGTTTGGAAGCCTTGCATAGATTCTATTTGTGGTGTAGACCGTGAGGCGGTGAGATGAAGATCATTTCGGCTTAGTATGGCTATGCTTCATCTTGGATGGGTTAGGGAACATCATGACGCTGGCCTCTGCGAGTTGTTGGTGTTGGCGCATTAGCATGAAAGGCGCGGATTGTTGCAAAACCGAACGTGAGCGTCGGTAAGACCGGCACTGGCAAGGAAAGCGCGGATGTCTTGGGAGTGGCAAGGCTTGCTCTTGTGGGACCGATTTCCTTTCTTCATGCACGGATTTAACAGTGAATTCTTTCCTTATTCAAGAATCTTGAAACGTTACACCCATAAGAGAGTGTTACTTCTCATTTTCCCTTTTTAGGGTTTGTGCAATACATATATATTGCTGGTGAAATTGTATCAACTTCCTCTTTCCAGTTTTCGTTGGTGAAGGTAGGGTAAAGCTCATTCTTCCTCCTGGTTTGGTATTGTGATGGAATCTCCTAGCAATGATCGTACTTCCTTTTTCCGAGAGATGAGTAGAATCCGCGATCCTTGCGCCTTGCAGCTTTGCATAAATCCTGGTATGGTTGTGCGTCTTCAGGGCTAGGCTTTTGGAATGCGAGGCGGAGCTGCTAGCATAGACTTGGCATGAATGGGACACATTAGCACTGATTAGGCTTGGAATGGGCGTGGGATGCTTGACAAAGCGTTGCCCAAGCATGGCGTTGGCGAAGCAAAGGTGCGGACTATTTACACGGTGGAGGATTGTCTTCACGGGACCGATTACCATTCCTCCTTACTTAGCCAAAATAGGAAATCCTTTCCTTATCCAAATTCTGAGAGTGTTATGCTTTCGGATGGAAACTTTGCTTCCCGAGAGATTGCTGGGGAAAGTTCTTGAAGAAGCTCTGACAGAGGCGTTGGCAACTCGCGCATCCGCTTTCTATGACCAGTTTCCCCTTTTTGCAGTTTTTCTTTGTTCTATAGACATCTTTGTGCTTTTGCATATTTATTGTTATCTTCTTAGGGTTCATGGCGAAGTTAGGGTTTCGCCAATTAGCATCCCGCTTGCGGTTTCACATCTTTGAATAAAACTTTTTATTTGAAAGACTTCAATCTTCCATTAGAATATGTTGTTCGATCTTCCATTCCCTTCAGAGCTCCTGAGTAATTGAGTAAGGCACTTCCTGGACGTTTTCAGCTTTTCTGGTCGTGACCTGATGGTTGATCGTGTCTTCTGAGCTTCGACAGCGAAAGGATTTCGTGTAGATCCCCAGTCCCCAAGTATGGTTTACATATTTCCATCTTGTATGGTCAGTGGGTTGACCATAATAAATATATCACCATCGTGCGTTCGTACTGGTGATTTTGTTACTTCTTCCACGTGAAACTAAAATATAGAGGAGTACGGGTTACCTTCATAGTGATTGCTGCTGCGGTGAGGCTCTGACTGGTATCAAAAAATCAGTGGCAATAGTTCTTGGTAGCAGATGTAAACAGAAGAGACTATATTGTCGTGTAAACAAAGTAGGTTGGCTAGAATTATATGGGCATCCATGGAAGTAAAAGGATGGGTTGGATGCGTAAGCGAGCAAACTGTCCATGGTAATGAGTTTTGGCGGGATGGATCAAACGGTGTCCATGACTACGAATATTGGTCAAGTCGCGATCATGATCCTTGATATGGGGAGCGTGGTGGCACGACCCTTTGCAGGAAGGAGTGGTGTTGAAGAGAACGTTGAAGCGGAGCCGCTGTTGGAGAACATTGAAGCGGAGCCACTTCTGGAGAGAACGTTGAAATGACGCTTGCAACTCTCGAGCATTGACGGTTATGATGTTGAAGCCTGAGGGTCGGTTAACGTTCACAAACTCGACATCCCTCTAGTGAACAAGAGGTTAGAGTCCCAGTTCCATCTATCAATCGTGTTTTCCAGGAGAGGTTGGAGTTTGGGAATGGCTTCCCTAGCTGGAAATGCCTGCTTTCCTGATGCAGTACGGTTGAGGGATGCAAATATGTCTTGACGCCTACGCTTTGGAGAAATACAGAATCTCACATAACTGTTTCATTATAGACTGTACGACTTTGTGGGCGAAGTTACCATCGTGAAGGTCCTGACGGGAAGAGGGTCTCTGTGAACTCAGGAGGGTTGTTGATTTCCTTGGCTTTCGATTTTGGAGAAGTCGTTCCTGATCTTTACGTGTGATGAAATTGGATTGCTGATACCCTTCTACTGGGTGTTCAAGAGAAACACGAGCCTCTTCATCTATATACGCACTTCCTGCTGGAGTGCTCTTTGTCTTTTCATCAAATCAACAGTGGAAAAAGAAGGTTGGCTTCTTTCGGCTCTTCCAGTATCTTTCCATGATGGTGGAGTAGCGTCTATGGTGACGGTTGGAGCTGTCATGCTTGAAGAAACATTGGGGTGGCGGAAGAGGCTCTGGTTCTGGTGGTCGTGGAGATATGGCACGGTTTTGATCACGGAGTGCTTGAGCCATGGCGCTGTTTCGAAGGGTGAGGATAGCGCTGCTTTGGCCGGTTGTGGAGCGGAGAAGATGGTGCTGGAAGGGCGCAAGATGTTAGTGCTAGAAGGATGCAAGCCGTTAGCGCAGGGTGTGGTATTGTGGCTGGCATGCGCGTGTAGAATGTGTGCCTGGCATGCGCGTCTGGTAAGCGCGTCTGGTATGCGCGTCTGGCAAGCGCGTCTGGTAAGCGCGTCGATAGCGACCGTAAGCGCGATGGAAGCGGCGTATGGTACACGCGTGCCTGGTATGGCGTCTGGTAAACGCGTCCGTGTGGCGATATGGTAAGCGCGCGTCTGGTGTTTGAGTCCGGTATGCGGCGTCGGCAAGCGGCGTCCGACAAGCAGCGTCTGGGGTAGCGAGTACTGTAAGCGACCGGTAAGCGAGTCCAGTAAGAGCGTCCGATGGCCAGCGTACGGTAGGCGCTCTCCGTAAGCATGTCTGGTAAGCGCATCTGGTAAGCGGGTGGAGGAATATTTTCTTTGATTGACGACATGTGCAACGTGATTGGCCATACAGTTTCTGAAGATGTAATCTCGAGCTGGAGGTTCCATCGTAACATGTGTGTGGACTTCGAATTTAATGTCCCTTGGTTCGTTGAATGTTTCTCTAAGGTTAAAAAGTCGCTGGCCGAAGTAGTCGAAGGTCCTTCCGCAGACATGGTGAAGAAGCAGGAAGCGGAATTCAAGAAGTTGTGCAGGCAGCTGAAGTTGAAAAGGGTGGCTCTCCAAAGCACGAGGGAGGCCTTTGCTAATAGGAGCAAGCCGTTGTTGGAAAACTTTCCTTGAATACATTTCTGTCTTTTGAACTTCTTATTTTTAGGTTTCATTTTTTTTTGAAAGGCAAATGGAAACGCTGGTTTATGGTTTTGATTTTCTGGATTTTTTTTTGAGGTTGATAGATAAATGTTATCTCGAAGGTTTTGGATCTTTCTTTTGGGATGAATTGTTTAGGAATGAATTATTTTTGGAAATGATATTTTCTCGGTTATGATTGAAAGTGTTGCAAGCATCCCAGGGAAACCATGGAACCGTGCGTTTGGTAGATGACATGGGGTAATACATAACATGGCTATTGGTTTTATCATTCCCGTGAAAACTTGAAAGAGCGCACCACGTATCTTGTATAGGTAGGACTTACTTGGTTTTTTAGGTCTCCTGATGAAAATAAAACCTTCCGGGGACACAACCGAGTTTTATGGGAAGCACCGCCGTGATTGTAGAAAGTCCCCAGTCGTTACTGAGTTGCCTGATAACCGAGTCGCTGACTCTCTGGCGGATCGTTTGCTTCGATTTTCTGGGAAGTCCCCAGTCATCGCTTGTCATGTCATGACTGATAATCGAGTCGCCTGGAAACTAAGTCGTCGATCCCTGAGAGAATCGCCTACTTCTACCATCTTTATGTCTGAGTCGAGGCATGAGATCGATGGTCGAAAATTGATATTGTAACCGAAAGATCAATCTCCCACTGTGGTCGCCAATTATTTCAGGGTGAAAATGATTTCTACTGATTTCGGTAATTTCGGGTGTGTGGGTGAGAGACGAATTTAAACCCTAAACAATGTACTGCAAGGGAGTACTTTAGATTCGAGAGATCAATCTGTACAAGTCCGGTCTAAACCAAGAAATGGACGTTCCAGACTTGCTTCGGTCACAAAGTGGAGGAGAATGGGTTCGTTTTGGGGAGGGAAGCAAGGAAAGTGATGAGACCAGAATAGTTGATTTTGTAAGAGTAGTTGTGTTACGACTTGTATCAGAAAGTGGGAAGCTAACAGATGGAAAGCTAGCAAACGTTTTCTGAGTGGTGTATGCTCCTGACTGAACTTGTTGTTCGATGGAAATAGATAAGACCTATTTATACAAGTCGAAGTGAAACATACTGCGGTCTCATTGAGGAATGGAAAAATGGGTGAGTAAATGGGAGGATGTGGTAACGTTAACGCATGGAATTAATGTTCCATAAAACCGTTAACGCATGGAATTGATGTTCCATAAAAAGAACGTTTCACCATTAACTCCCTATATTTACTAATCGCCTCATCCTTATGACACTTCCTTATGACGGGCGTAGTGTACGCCCCATGTTGTAAACCGCCAAACCAATACCCAAATAGGATCCCCAGTTTGTGATATGTGTTGATGTCTCGAATGTTTTTGTGGAAAACATGTAGCATATTGTTGTTGCTCGGAAAGTCGTGCTTAGGAGACTTTCCAGCTTGGTGACCTCCGACGGTCGAGATTTTGCATCTTAAGACGAGAGGTAGCTGTTGATCGTTGCACGCTTTCGTTTTGGTGGTCGTATAGGAAAGGCCAGCATGTGGCGCGGCAAGGTTGGCATGGCATGCCTTGGCGCGGTTTGGCGTGTCCAAACTAGGGTTTTCGGTCAAAGGTTACCATGTGTTGTCTGGGTAACCTTAGACGGATAGAATTTGCTCCTCGAATTGAAGGGTGACCGTTGATTGTCGCACGCCTTCGTTTTGGTAGTCCGCGAGGGAAGGCCAAAGCATGGTGGCGCGGGTTAGTTAGCATGCCATTGGCATGGCATGGTTTTGCGTGGCCAAACTTAGGTTTTCGGGCCAAAGGTTACCATGCGTTGTCTGGTAACCTTGGATGGATAGGATTTGCTCCACGGGATTGAAGGGCGACCGTTGATTGTCGCACGCCTTAGTTTTGGTAGCCGCGTAGGGAAGGCCAACATGGTGGCACGGCTAGGTTGGCATGCCGTTGGCATGGCCAAACATAGGTTTTCGGGCCAAAGGTTACCATGCGTTGTCTGGTAACCTTGGATGGCTAGGATTTGCTCCTGGGATTGAAGGGCGACCTTGATTATCATACGCCTTCGTTTTGGTAGCCGCGTAGGGAAGGCCAGCATGGTGGCGCGGCTAGGTTGACATGCCGTTGGCATGGCATGGTGAGGCTAGCATGTCTAGGGCCAAGGCAAGGTGCGTTTTGGCTTGGCATGGTGGAGCCAAAGGTTTGGCATGCCGTCGGCACATGGTGCGGTTAGCATGGCTAGGGCCAAGGCAAGGCGCGGTTTGGCTTGGCATGGTGGGGCCAAGGGTTTTGCATGCCGTTGGCACATGGTGCGGCTAGCATGGCTAGGGCCAAGGCAAGGTGCGATATAGCTTGGCATGGTAGGGCCAAGGGTTAGACATGTCGTTTGCACATGGTGCGGCTAGCATGGCTAGGGCCAAGGCAAGGTGCGGTTTGGCATGGTGGGGCCAAGGGTTTCGAGTGACCAAGCTAGGATTTTTGGGTTAAAGGTTACCATGTGTTGTATGGTAACCTTGGACGGCTAAAATTTGCATCTTAATTAGATGGAAAGATGGTCGTAGATTGTTGCAGGCCTTTGTTTTGGAAACCAGCGTTGTGTATGGCGTGTTGGAATGGAAAGCATGGTTGGCATGTTTTAGTGAGAAGATGTGGCTGGCATGGTTTTCTATTGGCACAACGTGGTGCGGTCGCAAAGCATGGTTGGCATGCCTTGGCGCGGTGGGTGTGGCTGGCATGGTTTGCCATTGGCACAGGGGTGCGGCTAGCATGGTTGGCATGCCTTGGCGCGGTAGGTGTGGCTAGAACGGTTTTCCATTGGCACAGGGGTGCGGCTAGCATTGTTGGCATGCCTTGGCGCGGTAGGTGTGGCTGGCACGGTTTGCCTTTGGCACAGGGGTGCGTCTAGCATGGTTGGTGATAGACAAATTTTTTTGTCTAATTTGTCTCGATTCTATATATTAATAGTGCTCATTTTTGTACTTATTATGGTGTTTTATGTGTGTGTAGGTATATCTAGCCAATAAACATTTTTGGAACAATCGGCTCGAAAAGTTGCGCCCGGAAGACACTTGTTATTCTGGACTCTCACTATGGATAAGGGGCACCCTCGGGACACCCCAAGGAAGCTGCTAAAGGCACCCTTCTCTCGGGATAGGGGGCGCCTCATCTTCAACAATTTAAATATCAAAAAGGGCGGGAAAACAATGGCAAAGCAGCCGAAGCGGATTTGTAATTCGAGTTTTGAGCGATTTCTATGGAGATTCAATGGCTTATATTTGTTGGCCGGACTGTTAGAGCATCATAAGTCCCGTATGGGTGTTTGGATCGGTCAACTTGGGCTGCATGAACGTGTTGGAGCGAAACAGGGGAAGAGCATTATTATCGGGATTTTTCTTAATTCTGTACATGGGGATTACGTGCAGATAAGAATAGAATATCTTCTGTTTATTTTATACCATCATTGGGAGATTTTTGGACGTCAGATTTAATTAGAAAGACGCGTAGAGAAGATTCAAAAAATGAAATATCCGAGACTTGCTGTGGAAGAAAAAAAAGGGATTGAATCGAGTTATCTTTAGGTCTGTTGCCTATATATAGGTTGTTGAGAGTCACAGAGGGTTACGAACACTTTAGGAGATGTTTAGAACTCAACAGAGAAGATTCGGTCGAGTTGCAGAGAAAGATACACCAGCAGGAGAAGAAGAAGAAGAAGCTGAAGAACAATAGACCCTTCAAGACGGTCGTTTATTGGGTCTTAGAATTTACAACAGTTCTACAGTGCTTATAACAGTTTCACCTTTGTAACAGCTTGGTTTGTAGCGCCTATACAGGCGTTAAGAACAATCAGTTTTATTGTTTCTCATCTTTTTAATCATCTTTTGAGCCATAAACACATATTTTGAGACCATGATTAATATGAGGAGCTAAACCCCATTGCTGAGGCGATAGAGGAAGCTATTTTTCCAACAAAAAGTGGTATATTCTATTTTATCTTTTTATTTGCAATTATTATATGATTATTTGCCTTGAACTATCATTGAATATGATTTTTATTTGAGTGGTTGTGATCTATTTTGATGGAGTATGCTTAGTTTTAAGACTTTTGATGCTTCATACTTGTATTTACAATTATTACTTTTGAAAATCTACTTGTTGCAATATTTTAGAATCAAGTTAAACAAGAAAATTGCATAAATATAAGTATTGGTTTAATCACTTCAACATGGAAAATAGTGGAATCTTAGCCTCAGTGTTTTCTTTTAATATTGATATCATCTTTGTCTAAGTTTGCTATAATTTTTAGTGTGTTTTCTATTTTAGTTTTGAATTTAAGTCTAAAAAAAATCCTTCACAAGTCTGAGAGGAACGACACTTTTCTTACCACTTTACTACAACTTTCAAAATCACATCAGTTGGCATGCCTTGACGCGTAGGTGGTCGGGCAAGGTTTTCCATTGGCACAGGTGCGCTTAGCATGGTTGGCCTCGCCTTGACGCGGTAGCAGTGGCCGGCACGGTTTTCCATTGGCACAGGAGTGCGTCTAGCATGGTTGGCATGCCTTGGCGCGGTAGGTGTGGTTGGCACAGTTTGCCATTGGCATAGGGGTGCGGCTAGCATGGTTGGCATGCCTTGGCGCGGTGGGTGTGGCTGGCACGGTTTTCCATTGACACAGGGGTGCGGCTAGCATGGTTGGCATGCCTTGGCGCGGTGGGTGTGGCTGACATGGTTTGCCATTGGCACATGTGGCGTGGAAATTAGGGTTTTTGGCCTATTCAAATCCTAATTAGTAATTAATTAGAAAAAAGGTGATGGTTATTTTCAACACAAAATTGGTTAAAAAAGACCAAAATCAAATTTTTCTGGGTGAAAAAAACAGTTAGATTTTGATACTGTTTAAATGGACAAAAATTTAAAAATAGGCAGGATGTAACCAGTTTCATCCTGCCCATTTTTAAATACTTTTTCTTATTTTTAATTTACACAGGATGCATCCAAGTTCATCCTTACTATTTTTGTTTAAGCCAGGATGAATCCAGGTTTCATCCTTGCTATTTTTTTTGTGTCCATTTCACCCATAAAAATTTTTACTCGTCCATTTGAACCGTGTTTTAAATTTTTTTGGACAAATGACCCATTTTCCGTATTTTCAATGATGTTGTATTAATAAAGGTTGTCGTTCACTCGGACTTGTTGAAATTGATTCTAGGCTTAAATATAAAAATATTAAAGATAAGAAATTATATACAAAATATGTCACAAGATGAAGAGTGCTACTGGGACTAGGATTTCTCCGAATTCATAACATAGGGTTCAATTTATTTATTCTCAACAAATAAAGCTCAATAAATAAAATTGACATGGACTCTAATTTTGCCAAGGTAGATTCTCAAAAGATTGGTTGTAAATCCTAAGCATGATGTATCAAAACTTTTAAGCTAAGCATACCTCATCAAATTAAATGACAACCAATTAATGAAAATCAAATTTTGATTAAAATTAATGCAAAAGTCTTAAAAAGAATTAAATAATTTTACCCATGTATGAAATTCGTCTTCGTCCGTCGTCCCAGTGTTGGGGTTTAGCTCATTAGGTTGGAAACATACTCAAAATTCATTTTTATTGCTCAAAGGGTGATCACAATAATGAAATGGGAGAAAAACAATTAAAACCGGGTTTGTAACAATTATATTTGTTACATACCGCACTGTTACAGAGAACGATAAATATGAAGTGTCGTTGGCACTGTAGCAATACAACTGTCTTCTACGGTCTAATGTTCTTCGTGTTCTTCTTCACCAGCAGAACTGGTTCATCTCTGCAACTCTGATTTCTTCCCCTATTTCGTCCCCTAACTCTCCATAACCTCTATGCTACCCCAGAATTCTTTTTTATATCCCACATCACCACATATCCTGCGTAATAACTCCAAATAATCCGTCATCAATAACATTATTCTCCTCTTCCAGTTAAGGAAATAATTTCCCTTTTCTCCTCTTTCACGCGTATTCTTGCAGATAAGAGACGCTGCAAAGATTCTTACACCTCCTAGAAGAAGTTAAACACAATACATGCACATAAAATCTTCCCGGAATATCTAAGAAAATCCCTAGCAAGTCTCCCTCTCTGTTTTGTAGCATCCACGTATACGACCCAAGTATATCGAATCAAATTGACTACCAAACCTCCGTTTAGTCAAAACAGACCATACCAAGCTAAATCTTCGATCGAGTCTCACTGCATCTCTCCAAACCGAATCCGTAGAAAATCCCGTAGTTTCATAATATTCTTCCAGTGAACTCTGTTTCCTTATCAACGATTATCTGGTCCAACTGGATTGATTTCGAAAATCACACCACGTCTGTTAAGCCCATAGGAACAAACCCACTCAAATTCAGCCGTTGAGTCTCTCTAAAACTCCTCCAGATGGTGAAACCTAATTCTGCCAGTCGCCTGCAAAGCTTTCCCGCCAAAACTTAAGTTTGAAATGAAGAAGAAGGTGCCCCTTAACCAAATCCGTGGATGCCGAATATTAGGTGGGTGCCCCTTATCAATTGGGGTGCCCCTTATCCAAAAGTGAAAGTCCGAATAACACATGTCCTCCGGGTGCTTTAGACAACTTTTCGAACGATTTTTCCAAAAATGTTTATTGCCCAAAAATACCTACAAACACATAAAACACCAAAATTAATACAAAATCGAGTGCCAACAATATTTAGTATTGAGATCAAATTAGACACAAAAATGTGTCTATCAAAGGTACCCTGGTAATTTTCTCGCAAACGTATTAAAGGGTTCAATAAATGCATTTAAGTCCTGTGACATCACTGTCTGGCTAGGGTTTTACGATTTTAACCTAAACTAAAAACCACCATCAACAACAACATAATAAACATAGCCGAAGTATAACCAACTAACAGACTCAACTCCTCGAAGCTTCTGCTGCGCAATTCTGATCCATCCCTAAAACTAAAAGTGGGAATTGAGTGAGCACATCATCCCTAAAAGGGGTGCCCAATATAAATAATATTTAACTTTCAAGTAATCATTGGAATGATTTGGAAAACAAAACATGTTTAGAACAAACATTAAAAGACAACCAAGTCACAGAAATAAACAATCAGGATATTGACTAAGTCCTTCTTCAAACAAGTTTTATAATATTGATGTCAACCAATTCCTTCCATGTACACCTAATAGATAATATTGATGTCGACCAATTCCTTTCACACCTAATAGATAATATTGATGTCGACTAATTCCTTCCACACCTATATTAGATATAAATGAAGGAGCATCTCCTATATACCACAGTTGGAAATTCTTATTTCCCAAAACATTCACAAAGACAAACAACAAGATAGATCCTTTCCAAGCAATGGAAAGATTAAAAGAACTAACAATACTTTCGGAATTTAAAATAAAATAATACATGGAATATAATGCACAATTAGACAATGCATGAGGTTGTTAAACATAGACTTTTGTAAAAGAAACAAAAATGGTTACAAAAGAGCTAAATGTAAATTCCCACCTCTTTTGATGACAAGTCACGCCTACCTCGAGATCCACGATCCACTGGTTCATCATTTGAATCGATCGTTGTTAATAACTAACTGTTAATCACACGAGAACTCTAAGAATCTAGACACAATGGCTCACACAAGAACCATACAATTATGTCTAATGGTTCTAAGCCCATTTATGGTTCTACACCTTTTTATTATCTATCTTTAGCATATCTAAGGTTTACTAATTCAATTAGGCTGGTTCTATAGTCCATTACATAAGTCTTATAAATATCTACAACTTTGTAGAAGGAACCAAAGGCTAAATCATACCATAAGGGTCTAATACATCAGAACAACAAAACTAATCCTACGCCCAAGTTTAGAGGTGTTAAACGTGTCAGCCCAGCAAAGCACAACCCACGAAATCACGTGCTTAGCGTGCTATGTGCCGTGCCGTGTTGTGCCAGATATTATGACATGCCGTGTTGTGCCGTGCTAAAAGGCGTGCTGGGATGGGCCATAAAAATAAACATGGTGTGTCGTGATGTGCCGTGCCCGACACACTTATTTTATATTTGTCAATATAAATGTTTTCCAAATATTTGGTATTATGTGTTATTATGAAAATAAGTCAACATAACGGTAGTAAAATGTCAATAATTGTCTAGAATAAAGGTTCTTGTGAAATATACACAAAATGTGATGTATTGTGCCATGTTTTGTAGTATTTTATACATATTATGACGTGCTTTCTTAACGTGTTGTGATGTGCCGTGCCACGTGCTAATCCGTGCCGCGTGCTGTGCTGGGCTATTGCGCCAATCAGTCAAACCCATCACGCCCCATCTAACTAACATGTTATGTTGTGCTGGGCTAAGTCACGTGTTGGTCTGGGCTATGCTCAAATTTTAGCGTGATGTGCTAGGCTGTGCTCGTGCTGGCACAACCCAATTTACACTGCTACCCAAGTTCACTAAACAAGCCCAATTAAGTCAACTGACGGTCACTAGCGCTCAAAGTGATGGTCAAGGGTCAACTAACACTCAACGTCAGTCAACATAGTCAAGGTATAGTCAATCGATCCATTCGAGTCACGTCAAAGGTAAAATCCAACTCTGGCCAAGGTCAATCTGGTCTTGGCTCACCGAGCTTGTTCCGAGTCAACCGATTCAACTCAATCGACACAACGAGTCGCCTAACAAACCGAGTCGCCTAACAACCTGGGATGACTAACAGGTATGCTTCTATTGTAGACAACTTCAACTCTACTTCTTACATTTTCAAATTTACCAAACTAAAATTATATATTCATTCTAAAACAAACTTTGAACTTCAGATACAAATGCAAACTATGCCTACCTGAAATTCAGTAGTTCTTCACTGGAAATTTCTACAATTGGAACATCAATAGCAGTAGCTACCATCCAACATCATCTCAGTTCCATTACTTTATCCATACTACAAGACATGTACCTTCACTTAATCATCATTCCAATACTTCTGTCACATAACACTGCAACACAACATTCAACTACTAGCACTAACTGCATTCCTTAAATTCAACTCAGGAACTTCTAAACATCAGCTCATACATTGTCTGCACTTTCATCTCTACCACCATATCCATACACTATTTCATTCAATCTTCATAAGAAACACCACCATTATTAACATTCAACACAAACAGAGTTTCAAGTTCAACTCCCTATCTGCAATTCAGTTCAACATAATTATAAACAACTCTCTTAATCTTCACAACACATTCCATTCAACATGTAGTTCAAAATATCGCCATCTCAGCTTCAAACTAATTCTTGTCATGAAGAACATTCTCATCTTCCCATGCATCAATAATAACTCAAACAACACTTAGTCATTACTTTTAACCCTACCAAATTACATCTACATCTTTCCTCGCCTTCAACCAAGTAACACCACAACAATTAAGTCTCTTCTTTTGTTCACAACAACACACAAATGCATACAACCACTACGTAACTACCACCTAAATCTGCAACAATTCATTCATATAATCTAAATACAGACTTTCACAACTTCACCAACGTCATTACTACTAAATTTCATACTCTTCTCTACAAGATACTTAAACCATCTTCATCTTATCACAAACATTCTAATCAACAAAACTCGTATACTCAATCAAAGATTAAATGACTTACTAAATAAATTCATAGAAGCAATTACCTCAAACCATTATGCTCACATACCAACCAGGTTCAATACTCATAATAACTTCATCATCGCCAATTTCATCTTCCCTGACTTTCTTTACAAACCCTAATTTCCTCAATTCTTCCCCAGAACAACTCCAACATTTAATTGACTTCACCATGTTCCTCAATAGACAAAACCCATCCTTAATTCTTCCTATTCATTACCAATCGAACTTCCAGTTCATCTTGAGAACCCTAGCTCATCGATACATCATCGTATTAATTTCAGAACTTAGGTTAAACAACAACCCCTTTCGTTATGCATGCCCAACTACTCAAATCCCCCCTTTAATTAATCAATTCCTCCTATCTTAAACCCACATGGAAACCCTAGCTTCCTGATTATAACAACACCAGCTTCTTCTTTCCCGAACTCAATAAACATCAACACTGTTGGGACCCTAGTCCCACATTGGTAGATGGGGCTGAATTGGGTAGTTTATAAGTCAATGAGACCCCTCATCTGGTCAACCGGTTTTCGAGTTGAGTTCTACCCATGGGCTTATGACAAGTTGGGATCGGTACCCTAACTAACATTTGGTATCACACCCAACCACCACGACCCATGCCCGCTCCACGGAAGGGGTGACCTATAGGCTAGATTAAAGTGTTGGGGCACCTATGTATGGGCGTAGTTGTCACCCGCATTGAATACTGGTAGTCGAGTGGAGCCGCCATAAGGAAAGGGCTACCGCCGGGCCAGTGTCGATAGAGTGGGCCAACGAGGACGTTGGGTCTGGAAGCGTGGTGGGATGTTGGGACCTTGGTCCCACATTGGTAGATGGGGCTTAATTGGGTGGTTTATAAGTCAATGGGATCCCACATCTAGTCAACCGGTTTTCGAGTTGAGTTCTACTCATGGGCTTATGACGAGTTGGGATCTGTGACCTAACACCAATAATCACACATTGATCTTTTCCTAACCCTCACGATCACAAAACACAATTTAATCTCTCAAATCTCTATTGGATGAAGAACAGGGGAAGAAGGAAAAAAAAAACAGAGAGAAAAAAAGATGCGAACTTATAATCTGGGTCGGCTAGGGATAAGACGAATCAAAATGTTAAAGGCTCCCGAGAAACGGATAAGGGCAGCCGGATCGGTTTAAATGAAAATGACGATTTTATCCTTGCACTAGGCCAATGATATCTTCTTCGACCGGTACCCGATTGACACGTTCGAGTAGCCCATCACGCATAACTTTTCGATATCTACTAAACGGTACTAGTTTCGTATCTAGGTCGTTGTTAGATTAATTTCTATTAAGTAAGATTCTATCTTGATTAGTCGAGTCGTTAGAGGCTAAGTCTTCTCTTGATCGTCTCTTGAACGGTCTAATAGCGTTGACGAGCTTGGGGGTCCTTAAACTAATCCTTAACGTTTTCAACATAAAGAGATCACGGTAATCAACTCCCTATGAACCCACGAGTTCATTGGCGGTAACCATGTCTCTCATAAGCAATCGAACTTACCCTTATCCATACAGAGCCAACCAGCACACCGTAACCAAATACCATTCGTGGGACCAGCAAAGAAAAAGGAGGCACGAGCACCATTCCACATGCAAATGGCTCCAAATGGTCAAGAAGGCCAAAAAAAATAAAAAAAATCAGCGATTGTATTATGTGGGTCCCGTCCACCTACCTTGATCTACCTCGTTATACTCTTCCAAGGATCCAACCCCCCATTTGCTTAGTCTCAAAGATTTGCACAATGAATGCACTATAAAGCTCAAAAGTTGAGATTATAAGGTGGGGGTGGTGAGGCCTGAAAGGACCTCTCACCACCATGGATTCCCTCTACTATTATCATGTCCATCGAAATTCAACTGTTAACAAAAACAAACAACCTTAGCTTTCATTATTATTAATCTTCTTTTCTTTCTCGTCTGAATCTTTTTTCTTTATCCTTTTTGTGTCAAATCTCAGTTGTTGCCATTAACAATTCCAGAATCAATCTCTCTGTTTCGGTTCTTTTCAGTTGTATATAAAGAATGACAGATAATACAATTTGTCTTTCTTCAATTTATATTCTGTTATTATGAAAAAGAGTCTCTGTTCTTCATTTTCCAGGTACATAATTTTCATTTTTTCTCAACATTTCTGTTACAGATTTTCACATTTCTCAATCTATTATGATCTAATCAACAAAACCCGGATTATATTTTTTTTGATTTTGATAATTTTATGCGATAGGTTTTGAATGTTTTTCAAAATTTGAAACAGGGTTTTGGAATAGGAAGAAGAATGAGATTCAGATTCAGGAGTCATAAGAACCCGGGTTTTATACATTCTTCAATTCTAGGTTTTTTCGTAGTAATCTGTGATTGGCTAACGTGAAAATTTAAATTGACCAAGGGAAGAAGAGAATTGGGTTAAAGATGGAAGCACCAACGAGGGAAGAAAGCTTTTTACGTCGTAAAAAAATGACCAAGCAATTGACGGGTAAACGAGGGGATACTCCGTTACATTCTGCGGCAAGAGCTGGTAATTTATCTGAGATTAAAGCAATTTTCTCTGGTTCTTCCGGAAATGAAGATATCAAGGAAGTGTTGGAAAAGCCTAATCAATATGGGGAAACGGCGCTTTATGTTGCTGCTGAGTATGGTTATGTTGATGTTGTTGAGGAGATGATTAAGCATTATGATATCGGTTCGGCTAGCATTAGAGCTCGCAACGGTTATGATGCGTTTCATATTGCTGCTAAGCAAGGGGACTTGGGTATTTGTATATACCACTGAATCTTTGTTTCTTCTTTTCATTCGCTGTAAAATGAAACGAGAGTGCATTTGCAAGAGATAATTGTTAGTCTTTACTGAGTTGCTTTGTTCCTTTTTGTAATTGATTTCTGCAGAGGTGGTGAAGATTCTCTTGACTGCCCTTCCTGGTCTCGCTATGACCGTGGATCTATCAAACACGACTGCGTTACACACTGCTGCAACACAAGGTCATACTGAAGTGGTGAATTTCCTACTGGAGCAGGATGGAAATGTGGCAAAAATTGCAAAAAGCAATGGGAAAACAGCGTTACATTCTGCAGCAAGGAATGGTCATGTGGAAATTGTGAGAGCCCTTTTAACAAAAGAACCAGGGATATCAACCCGGACGGATAAGAAGGGGCCAAACTAAGCCTCACATGGCCGTAAAAGGTTCAAAGATTGAGTTGGTGGAGGAGCTTATCCGGCTGGATCCGTCTTTAGTCAACATGGTAGATTCCAAAGGAAATACAGCATTGCACATAGCAACTCGGAAGGGCAGGGTTCAGGTTTTGCTCCTGTTTCCTTCTCTACTATGATATAAAATTTTAATATGAAATCTCGAAAGAATAGTCTATAAGTGAAATGTGAAATCCTATTTATGCAGATTGTTAGAATGCTACTAGAGCACAGAGGAACCGATACAAAAGCTGTTAACGGTCAAAGGAAACTTCCCTAGACACTGCAGCAGTAACGGGAATTCCGAAATTAGGGCCATCCTGCAAGAGTATGGGGTTCAGAGTGCCAGTTCTCTCAAGCCTAAACCCATGGCTAAAGAGCTAAAGCAAACAGTAAGTGATATAAAACATGAAGTCCATTACCAGCTCGAACACACGCGTCAGACTAGAAAGCGTGTGCAAGGAATTGCCAAGCAACTCAATAAATGCATTTAGAAGGTCTCAACAATGCGATCAACTCCACAACAGTTGTCGTTGTCCTAATAGCCACAGTTGCTTTTGCAGCCATTTTTCAAGTCCCAGGTCAATTTGTTACAGACCCAGACAATATTCCTCCTGGTCTGGAGCTCGGTGAAGCTAACATTGCGGCAGATGTTCCGTTCATGATATTCTTCCTCTTCGACTCGTTTGCTCTCTTCATATCTCTTGCAGTTGTTGTTGTACAAACTTCGGTAGTAATTATAGAGCGAAAAGCAAAGAAACAGATGATGGCAGTCATTAACAAACTAATGTGGTTGGCATGTGTTCTTATATCGGTAGCGTTCTTGGCATTAGCATTCGTTGTGGTGGGTAAACACGAAAATGGCTGGCAATTGCAGTTACGATTATTGGGACGGTAATCATGGCTACGACGTTAGGTCTAATGTGTTATTGGGTTATACGGCACCGAATTGAAGCCTCAAATTTGAGGAGTATCAGGAGAAATTCAATGGGTAGTAGGTCAAGATCATGGTCAATGTCAGCTGCTTCTGATACAGAGCTTACTGATTATAAGAAAATGTATGCAATTTGAGATTTTTCAAAGTAAACAAGAATCACATTCCTTTGATTCTGTCTTACTGATCTTGATAAAACTATATTGCTATGCAGTTTCCTCCTCACTCTCTCCTCTAGTCTCGGTTACTACTTTTTCCCTAACTAGACTCGAATGAATCTGGCTCATTATATCTGAATATGAATTATTAATCCGACTTGAAAATTATTACCACTAGGGCAACATGAAACTTTTGAATTAGTTACATTACGACGAGTCAGCTACAAAGTTACACTTAACAATTAACATAGTGTAAAATGTCCATTTAATCGCCTATTATTTTCATGGGACATGACCCGCAATGCTCGTGGTTCGGTTGAATCGACCTCACCCACAAGTACTCAACTTTGCATACTTGCATCAAAGTATGCATCTGCCTTTCACTCTTAATGCAATACTCAACGGAAGTCTTCATCTTCTTTTTGTCTAACTCTTTATGCCCCATAAGCATCGAGGTTTGTTATGCATCAAACCAATTGATCAACTCACAAAATCAGCAACATCATAAACACAAACACATGACACAATTAACCAATTTTATTGCATCAAAGGAAGATTACAAAAACTCGTCCATCACATGGACCAAAAAGCTAACACCCTCTACAATCAGTGGTTCTTCTCTCAATTGAACAACATCAACATTATTGATTCCTAGAATAAGAATACTACTAGGATCAGGCCAAAACTTCTGTGCAACCGCTGCACATCCTACGAACATGACCACATGTCCACATGTAGTTTTCCTAACCGCCAATCTGCTTCTCAACTGCCACTTTTTGTATTGTCTTGCAGATTGAAGCTACACTTGTCTTGAACTGTTAGGAAAACTCTAATAAGGTTATAAACTTACTTTATAACCGTTCCAACTTGTCTCGTCATTGACATGCTCGCAAAGCCAATAAACAACACTTGATCCATAATGCGCCACTTTTACGCCACTTTTGTGACACTTCGCGCCTCACCGCATTAGGCCTTGATCTGAACTTTCTAGGACACTTTAGCTAAGCCAAATTCATGCGAACATGATTTCTAACTTATGCCAATATATGTTCATATGCCTTATTCTTGCTTCACTTAGCTAATTTTCTTGCCAATAGTAATGCGCACTCTCGCATTACTAGCTTGTTTGCATCGGTCAAGCTTTGGCCATCCTTGGACTAATGCATAGGCCAACTCTTGGATTATTGTACACTCTTGCATCATCCTTGGGTTTGGGCCAACTCAATTCCATGGATATGCCTTAATGCCAACATCGCATGTTGCATTTGACAACTTGGCCATGTCTTGTCAATCCTTCAATGAAGCTTCATTGTGTCTGCCAATAAGCTTCATTACTTAGCCAATGTCCTTTACAGCGTAGCGCCACCTTTGCGCGTCACTGGCCATGCAGGGTCTTGATATCTTAGCACTTGACAGTCTATGCAGTAACGCGCAACCTTTGCGCATCACTGACTTGGCCGGCTAAGTTGTAACGCCAATCATTGTGCATCACTTGCCTGACCGGTCACACATAGATACTTCCAAGTCGATGCATGAGACGAGCAGGATCTTGAGCCGTGCATCACAAAAAAATAAAAAAAAAGGTTTGACTTTTGACTCGGGCGGATGGTTAATATCCCGAGTCGATCCAAACAAAAAAGTTAACATTCACCGATGGTTGGGCACCAAGGCTGTCCCGACCCTCACAAAATCTCTCCCCAACCAAAAATCAACAGGTATTATTGGTGTGGGTCCTAGCTCAAGGTGAGAGGCCGGACAGACCGTGAAACCCAAATCCGCGGATAGTTTAGAGTTTATGTATAAATTTAGTGTTTCTTGTTATGAGGTTTGAGTCCACCATCATCTGGCTAGTCTGCAATTTTAACACTATGATATTTCTAACATAAACCCTAAGGTCCATAACACTAAGGCTAACCCCTATGGGCTAGATTGAGCTGCTAGATTGGCCAAAATGTGTTGCAAATCAAGAAAAAAAGTATGGGAAAAAAGTTAACACTACTGTCTACTTCTTTCTCCTAAGAAGTGTTCGCAATTCAACTAGAAGCGAGATTAAAACGCACTGAAAAGGTAACTTTTAACTTCGAATGGTTCGGCGCATATTCCAGCATCGTTTCCAGGGCCGTCTCGACAATTAAACGACCTTGTGCGAAAGTTCTGGAACGCTCTTTAATGGGGAAAAAATCACACGTAGTTTGTATGTTTTCTTATTGAAATCTATTGTATATAACACCGAAACGAAGGATTTTATGTCCAATAATATGGCCAAACCGTAAGATGACTCATCCTGAAATGAAATGTATCTTATATATATCCTAAATAAGTTGAAAAATTGAAACCTTTCTCAAACAAACGAGAACAAACTTAAACAAATTGAAGAAGTCGTCCCAGCACTTACTCTTCGGTTTAGAATTATACTCCATCCGTTTTCATGAAAAAGAGATACTTTTACTTTTTCAATTTGGCCTATTTTTAGACTAAATGAAAAAGTGAAAATATCATTTTCTAAAAACAAATGGGAGTATTAAAGTTAGAAAATAGCTAAGACAAGAAAAAATTGACAACTAAAAAAATATTTCACTGGGAAACCGCTTAAGACGCCATGTAGTCGGACGATATGGTCCGAAAAGTAACAATACCGGAATACTCTTCTAGGAACATTTGTATATGTCGGAAAAATTTGAACTACCAAAAACTATTGGGCCAAAGAAATACAAACCCGTGGTAACTTAGAAAAATTTCCGCGTTGTGCAAGTGCACAACTTGACGGACGTCAGAGCCGGCCCCGATCGTTTCACTAACGCTAAATGTAAACGCACAACATTATCATCCATCATTTCACACACTCAAGAGGTAACTAGACCCCCTCTCTATGTTCTCTGTTTCTTTCTATCTCTCTACTCTTTTTATTAACAAGTACTGTTCGTACTATTTGTTTATTCATTTCTTAATTCATTCTCCCTATGGAACTCTAAGAATTATTTGTTTATTTATTCATACTTTACTTTAAGCTATTATTACTGTTTAATTCTTTTGTTACTTACATGTACGGTTGGGAGAGGCAATGATGAATCAGTGACCACTAAAAATTTGATTTGGTGATAAGGAGAATTATGTAGCGCTTCAGCGCGGTCAACTTGTTTGACTGGTCAAGCGTTGAATGGTTCACGACTAAAGCATGCTAGATTAACAATACCATAATATTTAGAAAGTCGACGTGGACTGCTAGATAAACTACTAGATTAAAAGACCATAAGACTTAGCCTAATTAAGATGTCGTCTTCAATTTTTATTAAATTGGGTATAGAATTTTAAAACAACTTTTACAACTGGCTTGATTGGGGTATACCTGCATTAATTGGGATATACCCAATAAGACAAAATATGGTCATTTTGAAGTTAAAGAAGCCACCCCTTAGCAATATATTTTTCTAAATGGTTAATATACCCTTGTTTAATTAACACTAAAAAAATCGATTAGCTTAATTAATTGAGTTTAGATTGATTAATCGAGTGGATTAAAACTTATGAATTGAAATTTGTTTTTGATTGAACTTATTTGGGAAGATTTTTATGAAAAAAATTGTTTTGAGAAAATCTTTTGCAACTAAATGAAATCACACAACCCAAACACTTCTAAAAGGGGATTGCAAAGTCATGGTATGAAATCATACTCAAAATTAGATCAAAAATCAACACTTTCATTCAAAGTCTAAAAAGCTCAAGGTCGCATTTTAATGAAGATCATGCAGGCCAAAGCCGACTTTTTTTTTTTGACACACAGAGACGACAGAAAAAATTTATTAGGCAAGGTCTTCAAAAAATACCCACTGATCGTTGAAAAACGGCAAGGTATTTAAAAAATACCCTTCCTAGCGCTTTTTTTGGCAAGGTATTTTAAAAATACCATTCCTACTGTTTTTTGACCTAGGAAAGGTATTTTGAAAATACCTCTGGGTCAGATTGGCTTAAACAAGGTATTCAAAAAATACCCTTCCAGGTTGTTGAAAAATTTTACTGATAGCGCCATGGTTGTTATGAAAAGTCGGCAAGATATGCATGTTACGACCTTGCTTACCAAAAACACAGAAATCATAATTTTCGATTTCTAACCTAATATAACAATCAAATCACACAACACAATGATGGGTTTGAGTTTAAACATCATTTATAGTCTTCTTTTCACTGCAGTAGAGTCAACGATTTTTTAGGAAAATCAAAGTTCAAGATTTTCGTTTGATGTAAGAAATGGAAGAAAGATGAAGGGGAAGAGCAGAGAGATTAGATAAGAGAGATTAGGGAAGATTAGGAGTTTTTAATTTTTAATTTTAGGGTTTA
Organism: Papaver armeniacum; assembly: GCA_023531295.1. NCBI lineage: Eukaryota > Viridiplantae > Streptophyta > Magnoliopsida > Ranunculales > Papaveraceae > Papaver > Papaver armeniacum. The sequence continues at coordinate 430,729 of JAJJWW010001416.1, forward strand.
ATTTTAAGTTAATTAGTTCAAGGATATTGAAGTAAAATCAACCTATTTTATCTTATTGGGTATATATACCCCAATTAATCTGGGTATACCCCAATCAAGCCAGGTTTTACAAGTCAAAATATTTTTATTTCAGATTTCTGCTTCACGAGGAGACGACCCTAATGGAGCACAACGACTCTAAGGCCTCTTCCTATGCACATGCCAAAAAAATGGTGTTTGGCATGCCAAACCATTTGCGCCACTATGGGGAAACCGCTGAGCGATCGAATCCCTAGCGAGCGATATTGACAATATCGCCAGCGATAAAGCCTTTATCGCTGGCGTTAAAGTCTTTATCGCTCGATAATAATAATAACGCTGGCGATAAAATGGTTATCGCCAAGTAGTTATTCTCATGAACGGCTAGTTCCCCTATGGTTCCTATATATACGTCATTTTACCTCGACAAAAAACTCACACCTGCTTCTAAAGATATTACTCCTTTTTATTCTCAATTTTAAGCTTCACAATGTCGAGATCCAATGAAGAAAGGGATATTATTATGAATATGTTCAAAGTTCTGACAAGAAAGTTATCGTATGAGGTTGCAAGAAATTGACGAAGAGGAAGTCAAGATGAGAATCTAATCGAAACTATGATGCTTGTACATACGGTCAAATACCAAGAGTTCCAGAGCCCAAAGAAGTATTATCAAGAAGATATACGATCGAGGAGGAATTTTACCATCAAGCTCATGCACGATTATTTTCTTCCCAATTGTGTGTACTGATGAGATTTTCAAGGTTTATTCGCGATACCATAAGAAATTCTAGAGATTTAGAATTTTGGTGTGAGTTGATATGAGTTTGAAATCGGTATTTATAGAGGGGGAAATTGTAGCCGTTAGATGAAGATCCGTCAGCGATTATCATAGTATCGGCGATAGCTTGATAGTCATTGTCGATTGAATGACCATCGAACGACATTTTGACCATCGAAAGCGATAAAGACTTTATCGCCATTGGAACTCTGTCACAGTATGCCTATATGCGGGAAAAACATATTGGCATATGAGTTTGGCGATTCAAGATACCCATAGTGGGTGCATATATGCCAAATACTATGTTTTGGCATGGGCATAGGAAGAGGCCTAAATAAAATAAAATAGACACCATAAATCCACGTGTAAAGTCTAGTGGGACCCAGTGTATACAACCCACGCGTCACATACTTCAGTTCTCTGAAAAAAATATAAGAAGAAAATATAAGTCGTCAGAAATCCCAAATAAAAACCGTCACCCTTAAAACTTCAGAAGAAGAAGAGGAAAACAAATTTCTCTCTCGAAACTGAGAAAATGGATGCAGAATTACTAGAGTTACAGAGACAATTCGAATTCGCACAACAAGCGAAATCAAGCATTCGATTATCAGATAGAAATGTTGTCGAATTAGTTCAAAAGCTTCAAGAGCTTCGTATCATCGATTTCGATCTCCTCCATACCGTCTCCGGAAAAGAATACATCACTCCTGTAAGTAATCCCAAGCTTCCATTCTCAAAATCCCAATTTTCCTCCAATTTTTATGATTTCTTCTGATATTTTTTTGGGGATTTTGTTTTGGTCAGGATCAATTGAAGTATGAGATGATAACAGAGATAAAGAAATCAGGGAGAGTATCATTAATAGATCTATCTGATATAATTGGAGTTGATTTATATCATATAGAGAAACAAGCACAAGTGATTGTTAATGAAGATAAAGAATTGATGTTGATACAAGGTGAATTGATATCACAGAGTTATTGGGATAATGTTGCTGAAGAAATTAATGAGAGATTACAAGAATGTAGTCAGATTTCATTGGCTGAGTTAGCTGCTCAATTGCATGTTGGTTCTGAATTGTTAGCTTCTGTTCTTGAACCAAGGCTTGGCTCCATTGTAAGTGTGTTTTTCATTTTATTTATCTATTTATGGTTTTTTAGGGTTTAAGAGAATTGATTTGAGAAATTAGGGCAATATAGAAGGAGAACATCTTCCAAAGAGTAGTCTAGGGTACAAAGGTTGTAGGGCTAGGGCGACTAACCCTGCGGTTAGGAAATGTAGAGGAACATATACGAAGGACTAATCTAGGTTATAGAGGGTGTAGAGGTTGTGGCTGATGCAGCCTGCGGTTTGGATTCACTGGTGGGTAATTTAATGGAACAGATACCTAGGCATAATCTTGTCTTACAATGAATTTGTATTTTGATTGCCTTACCAAAAATATTAATAAACCAAGAACTGTTGGATTTGTATCTTGTGTTATAAGAGTAGTGGATTATGGAGAGATGAGAGGTATTGGAGGGGATCAAATATCGAACATGGCAGGGTGTAGGTCCACTATCCACTATCGGGCTAGTGGAGACTCACCCTGCGGTTAGGATCGACCAGTCTTCATTTCTGAGCCCAAAATAGCACTATTAATATGTGAGCAGTTGTGGGATTTATGGGAGACTGGTTAAGCAGGCTGAGAGGCATTGAAAGGATAAACTTGACCATGTAGGGTTAGTGGAGGACTCACCCTGTTGTAGGATTTGCCTGTCTTCTGTTTTATTGATGCGAGACAGTACTGCTAAATTGAAAAAGAAGGAATTTCTGAAAGTTGAGAAGCTTAATTATAATGCGAATGGTTTGAATGAATATAGGTGAAAGGGAGATTTGAAGGTGGGCAAATATACACACCAGCATATGTTGCTCGTGTTAGTGCAATGGTACGTGGTGCGACAAGGGCTGTTACAGTTCCGATCAACTTAACAGCAGTTTGGAGTTCGTTGCAGCAATTACTGCAAGAAATGAATGGAGCCACTGGTGTGGCTGTTGATGGTTCATTTTTTCAGTCTTTGTTTAATGGGTTGGTGAAGGAAGGGGAGATTCTTGGGTCTGTTCGTGCCGGAGTTCATTGGACACCAACGGTAAATAACTAAATTTTTAGTCTTTTTAGTTGGTATTATTTTGTAGTTTATCTCTGCTGTGTATAACTCATTAGCTTGTTAATCAATTTGTATCAGGTTTTCGCTCATGCTCAGAAAGAAAGTGTGGATTCTTTCTTCTCACAGGTTTGGAATCTACTTTCCATGCTCAGTGTACTCTTTGTTTCCTAGTAGAATAGTAGTTGTAGATGGTTAATATCTACCTTAAGCCAGTATCTAATGATTAAGCTTATGGCCACACTTGTCACAACTATTCTTATCTTTTACAAGCAACTGGCCACACTTTTCACAACTATCTTATGCAATCCCAAGAGATTCTGATGTTTTATCGGCTGTGGTAAAATAAACATTTGTGAAATAATATTTCGCCAAATGGAATGAGTACTTTCTGAAAGAATATTTGTTGGGAATAAGCCACTGGCTGTTGCATCGTATGATGTTCTGGTGTTTGCATAGGCACTAATTATGACTATTGCCTTCTCCAATTCCATTTCCATTTCCAAACTTCTTGGGAACTGTTTCAGTTGAAGTGCTGTTTGTTTCAAGCAATTTATTGGGACGTAGTAATGAATAGTTATTTCTTCCTAGTAGCTTTTTCAGTTGCATTTGTAGATTAGTCACACTATTGTCTTCCTTGAGTTGTAGATTTTCTCTGACTATAATCACATTTCAGAATTCTTTTGTCAGCTATGAAGTTCTTCAGAAGCTTGCAATTCCCCAGCCTAAGCAGTATTTGCAGGTATCTTTTGTTTAAGTATCCATGTTTGCAGTAATGAATCAAAATTTTGCATTTCTATATTCTTGTGCTTTGTTGGTTTTGTCTTTAACACTGCCTTTATTTACCGTAATGCAGTCAAGATATCCTGAAGGTATAGCCCTGGATACAGTATTTGTTCATCCATCAATGATTGAGATGTTGGATTCTGCTGCAGAGGATGCTATTGAACAGAAAAGCTGGTAACTTCATTTTCTATCACTGCTGTTTTTTTTATCTCATGTATGTCCATGTCTAAAACTGTCCGTTTCTAATGATTTATTTACTAAGAATCCTAGGTTGCATTAGTGCGGATAAAGAATATTGTGCTTGTCTAACATCAGAATGGCTCTCGCAGGATTGATTGTCTTTCAGTTTTACCTCCATTTGTTGGTTCTCAAGATGCTTCAAAGCTTTTGTCATTTTGTCCATCTGTTCAAAGAGCCCTCAATGTATGACTCTATTATGCTGTCAGTTGTATTTCATTTCTTGTGGATAGACTGGTGGTTATTGCCCGTGCCATCAATTTGTTGACTCTAAAAATGTTTCTTTACAGTCTACAAATGCGCTCATTTTGGGGGATTCATGTGTTTTGAGTAATGAATTTGTCAAAGTAAGTATTCGAGGTTTAAGGAGTATCTTGGTTCTGTTATTCTTTTTTAACCTTTTGTTAGTGAGATGATAAGAAAATTAAGGATCATCGAGAAATAACTTGGAAAGGTTCATAGTAGAGTTAAATGGCGAATCAGTATCCAGGTTGATGACTTCATTCCCCTATGGATAAAGTAAAACTGATAAATGATAATCATGAAGACGATCCAGTTACTGAGTTACCATATTGCTTACTAAATTGTTTGTGAATGATAATATTGTTTCACAAAAGCTGTACACCTCTGAGATTATTTGCATAACATTGTTTATATTTGTTCCTTTGCTTGTTTTCTATCTTCTGATTTGTGCAGTTTTTTCATGTTTCTCAACTGTGTAGGATATCTTTAATCGGCTGGAGAAGGAAACAGAAACTTTTATTCTTTCGAAATCTGCTGCTCAAGAGTTGCATTTGGTGAATGAAGCCAAAGGTCGCCATGATTCCAGTGCGCACACTCAGTCAAATGAAGTTGGTGATGAAAGTAGTGGTGTTAAACCTGGTTTGGAGAAGGGATCAAAGAAGAAAAGAGGAAAAACCACAGTAAATTCAAAAGCAGCTGCATCTGAAAGTGTTCCCGATACCTTGGAAAACATTCCTACTAAATCTAATAAGAAGAACCAGAGAAAAAACAAAGAAGCAAATGCCTCGCAGGTATCTGACAAAAAATCAGGTGGAAAAACGGGTAAGGTGAAAGAGGATGAGCTTAATATTCCTGATGAGGACTGGATAATGGAAAAGATATTGGCCTTGATACCAGATTTTGAAGGACAAGGTGCGATTTTTCTTTATGGTTACATCTTTCTATTTTATTTTCTTCCTTCATGTCATCCTTTTCATATCTTATCAGTGGACTAAACAGTTTAAGGTGACAGGTCTTGATGATCCACACACACTGATTAGACCTTTAGCGACCTATTTAAGACCTATGCTGCTCAATTCCTGGAAAGAAAGAAGAAAGACCGTGTTTACGGAAAATGCAGAGAAAATGAAACACTTATTGGATGATCTGCAGAAGAAACTGGACGAGGTTAGTGCGCAGGCTGCTCTGTATTGCTGTTCTATTCTATTGTTTTCTTGTTTGTTCTGCGCTTGTCTTTTGATTTCATTTGATGAGAGTATGTACTCACCACTCCCAAACTGCTACATTTGCATGTATTTTGTTAAACCATAAGTCACTCATGTTTTTGTTATCTTTCAGGAATTCTTAAATTTGCAGCTGTATGAGAAAGCATTGGATCTGTTTGAAGATGATCCTTCAGTATCTGTAAGTATTCTGTCCAGAGATATATGTTGTATGGAACTCTAGCTAATGATGAATGGCACAAGATACTGATCCTTGTTTTGACAGGTTGTCTTGCACAAACATTTACTAAGAACAACAGCTACCTCTATTGTGGACCGGCTTTTAATAACTTTGGTAATTCTCCATTCCCTCAGGCGTGGTTGTTCAATTGTCAGATCTCTCATTATAACTTATAAAACAAAAATGAAATAAAGCCTGATACTATGTTACTTTTTGATGTAGGACATGCACCATAAATTGAAGAATGGAATCGCAGTAGAAGAATCTCAGCCAGACTCTGCAGCGCTGAGTTCTGGAGATAGAATTTCTCTTGTATGAACCCCCTCTGAGAAAATTTTGCCAAATTTTAACATGAAATATAATCTTTTTGCGGTTGCGTATGCAACTTGTCTATTTGCTTCTACAAATAGGAGTTTGATGGTATTAAGTGTTATCTTCTTTTTATCAGGCAAAGAGTTTAGATGCTTCTCTTTCAGCAAAGGCTATTTCGGTAGTTGAGGCTTTGGAGGGAAAGGTCAGCATATACGTTCTTCCAAAGTTCAATATACAACCACTTTAGTCATTTACCTTTTCTGACATTTTTGATATATATATTGACTTTTATGCTGGCACTAAAAATGGAGAATCAATGGTTATGTGAGAAAAGAACTGGTACACCATAAGAATAAGCTCATAGCTTCTTATCTCATCTAACCTCCTTTAAAATTCCTGCCTGACTGCCATCCACCATGCTCCCTTGGTATTTTGTCATGTCTGATACCAAAAGTTAGCCTTCGTGTATATGGATAATGAACCAACGAAGATCTTCTTAAAACCCTCGGTTGCTTCTAGAGCTCGTAAGTTGTCCATAGTGTGCAACAATACTGTGTTTGTTTCTTTAGGTGTCTGTTGGCAACTTAGCAACCACCATTTATGTCTTAAAATATATTCAACTTTGTGCCTGCAGTTAATTTCTCATTATATATTATTTGTACTTATAAACTCCGATGACCTCATGATCTTTACTCTTCCAATATTTCTGTGAAACAGCGGGTGGAGACATTCATGGTTGCCTTAAGAGCACTAGTTGAGGAAAGGTATTAATTATGTCCTATGTTGTTCTGATTTCATGTCTGGTCATCCTGTTTCAAAGTCGTCATTAACTAGTAACCACTACATTTTGGTTGTTTACTTTTCCAGTGGGTTACTCTAAAAATCTTGACAAAAAGTTGGAAAGGACCCTTTGCATTCTTATCGGAAGGTAATGTTTTCCATCTGGTTTCACAATGTTCAAGAACGTTATACTTAAGACTTTCAGCTGGTACTGCTTGCATAGGACAGTTGTGCATTAGTGAATTATATGATGATTTGTTCCCATGTCTTAACATTTGGTGTTTGATTTGATCAGGATTTGACAACTCAAGTTTCTAATGAAACCGATCCAATTTCTCTTCTTCCGAAAGTTGTATCTCTACTCTATTTGCAGGTAAGCTAATTTCTTGGCAACATGCTCGCACTTCCAATTTTTTTTCGTCATGTGGGAGGATTTGCGTCTAACTTACATTTTCCTTTAGGTGCATAACAAAGCTCTTCAAGCTCCAGGAAGGGCTATTTCTGCTGCTGTTTCTCGGTTGAAGGTATACCAACTGTTTTACATTATCAAGTCTAGGGGAAGAAAAATTAATATGTTGCTTGAAATTTCTTTGCCACGATGGCATCATCTTTATAGGGTGAAAAAGTTGTGTTATACATAAAAATGGAGAAAATATATGAATGAAAATGGGTGTTTGTTCATAGTGTCTTAATGCGAGTAAACTTGAAACATGGTTGAATACGTATTTGTTCATCACCATCGCTGTATGGGTTTCTCTCTGTCTTCTGTTCTCACAAAACACGGTATTTTCAGGAGAAATTGGAAGAATCAGCTCATAGTATCTTGTTGGATTACCATTCTGCAACAGTTACTCTCTTATCTTTACAATCAGCTGCACCGGATGACGTGAGTATACTTTTTACCCATCTTTTCATGTTTGGTGCGCTCGTGATCAGAGTCATTCCTTGAATACACCAAAGTTGAATACCACATCAAATATTAAAGACCATATACACCAGTGTTTACAGTCATCCCTTTCTGTTCCCAGCTGATAATCGTTGTGTACATCTTCAATTTTGCAGGAAGAAAGCTGTGCATCAGATAGAATCATGACCAAAAGGGAACTATTAGAGAGCCTCATTCCAAAACTGAAAGGACTAGTGTTGAAGAACACTGAATCATCACTTGCAGAGAAATGATACAATAATTCCAAACTGTAGGAGTAAATAGAGCTTCAAATTAGGACTATACCATATATTGCTGTAACCTCTACTTGTCCAGCCTGGCAATAAGATTCTCAAATCACATCATCCAAATAAAACATATAAAAATTTAGAAAATGCATTGTGGCTCTTGAATCCCTCATTTCTGCTCTTTTTTCTTTGATAACTTGAATTTGCTTTTGGACTTTGGGGAGTTGATCATCTTTCCAGTGAAACAGGGTAGTATCAGTAACCATTATATAAAATGACTGCTGTTTGATCATAAATTCATAATATTTGGTAAGTAACCGGGAAATCCTGTAACAAATTTCAGGGTCTTTAGGTCAAGCCAAGTTAGCTACTTCGCAAACCCATTTGAAACCAGTCTATGCGTAGGAAGTATTATCACCTAACCCATCACACCTGGATGATACACCTAGGCTACGAGTAGCCACACTACTAATGAGCTGGTAGTCGCCAGCGTCGAGATATATGAGGTATGCAAGTGGGGCGGGCGGTCTTATATTATACAGAGTTTCTTACAGCTTTTTGGACTTTTCATAATTAAAGTAGAGGAAATTCCTCACTTAGAAGAACGAAAAGTCTTCGCTTAGAAAAAAAAAAAAAAACTAACAGTTTCTTTAATAATTCTTTAATCTTTTTCCTGCTGAAAAATTAAGCTATCGAAATGGTGCGAATATCACAAGTTGCTGCCGTCGATACCGTTTTCGTGTTCTTATTGTTGATGTTTCCTTCGAGTATTTTCGTATCTGGTAGTAGTTCTTCATTTACTTCATCACAACTAACAGAACAAGTTGAGGCTTTGCTGAATTGGAAATCAACACTTACCAGCCAGACTGCTTCATCTTTTCTCCCATCTTGGAAGAGGGATTTTGGTGCAGTAAGTCCATGCAATTGGTCTGGAATCACTTGCAACAACGAGGGAAACGTCGTCTTGGGATTGAATATTACAGGTCTGGGTTTACAAGGTACGCTCCATGGTGTAAACTTCTCATGTTTCACCAATTTAGTTAGTCTTGTTTTGAGCAACAACAAACTCTCCGGGTTCATTCCGCCGCAAATTAGTAATCTTACTAGTCTTATTCACCTTGATCTTTCTCAAAATGAACTTAGTGGATCCATCCCTGAAGAAATCGGAAGTCTCAGTTCTCTTATTACCTTAGCTTTGTATACAAACAAACTCAATGGTTCAATTCCTAGTTCTGTGTGGAATTTGAGAAATTTAACTAAGTTAGTTCTTTTTGGCAACCGATTAACCGGGGAATTACCCAGAGAAGTGAGCAATTTAACACAAATGTTAGTATTGACTCTTGCTAATAACTCTCTTTCTGGGACTATACCTCCTAGTATAGGGCAATGTAGCAGTCTTACATTTCTGCACCTTGGCAGGAATAATTTCACAGGAAATGTTCCGAAAGAGATTGCAGCAGCTGGAAAATTGAGATTTCTTCAATTAAATAACAACAATTTTGACGGTACACTTTCTGATTTCATAAGTAAACTTCAATATTTGGAAGTTGTTAACTTAGCGATTAACAAGTTTGGAGGCAGTATACCCACTGAGCTGGGTTCACTCCGAAGCCTTCAAATCCTTTCTTTAAGGTCAAACAACTTCATTGGTTCTATCCCTGAAGAGATCACTAAGCTGCATCAACTCCGTATATTGGACTTGTCGCGTAACAATCTCACGGGTTTAATTCCTAGCACAATAGGGAACTTGGAGAAGCTAATAAATAGACTTAATCACACAGTCGTGACTGACGACTATTATAAGTTTAGGTCTGTGCAGTTGAAGATGAAAATAAAAGGGATCACAGTCCAACTTGCAATGTTATACAGTTATGCCTCCGCAATCGACTTATCATGCAACAGTCTAGAGGGAAGCATTCCAGAAGAGATAGTTTCATTAAAAGGACTTTATATGCTTAATTTGTCCTATAATCATTTCTCGGGTAATATCCCTGCAAATATCGGAGACATGTCTGGGTTAGAGTCTTTGGACTTATGTTATAATAGATTGTCTGGCAATATCCCACAGTCTCTAACATCAATGGACTCTCTTGGTTTTTTGGATTTATCTTATAACAAGTTGAGTGGCAGGATTCCAGAAGGGACTCATTTTGAGACCTTGAGTTGGGATGGTTCAATTTTCATTGGGAACGATTTGTTGTGCGGCGTACCCACGGATAAGGCCTGCGAGGGTGACGAAGATATTAGCCTCACAAACGAAGTTGAAGTATATGATCTAGAGGATGCAAATGACAGATTACTGTTTTACGTTGCACTTGCTACTGGCATTGGAGTTGGATTTGGGGGTTTATTTATTTTGCTTCTTAAAAAAGAGAAATGGTGGAGTGGTTATTGGAAATTTGTTGAATCTATTGCAGTTAGAATAATAGGTTGTTTTCACAAAATCTGATTGTCATTCAGTGCTCTTGTTTTTCACTATCATATTCGGTACTGGAGGGTGTGTATATATCACGTTGTTTTGGGAAATTTGATAGTTGTACAAGATGGTCACTGGCTGATAGATGGAATATGGTGAACATACATAGGTTCCGAAGCCTGAAGTTTTCTCATGTGGTGACAGAGGTGAACTTTGGTGCTGACGCTGTGGAAAATGCAAGTGCTATCTCAGTTATGGGGTTGTGGTTAGGCATGTGGCAAGACTTTCCTGCTTACCCCCAGTAGAAGAAAAAGATAAGCCTTACTTCAGCTTCTTCTGGCCCCATTGTGGGTTTTTATGGTTTTCTGCCTTGTACTTCTTCGGTCATGGTCTTGATCCTGTTATCCTGTGATGGATCTTTAAAGGGAAATCCTGGTGCAGCTGGGTATGGGTTTATTGGCAGAGGGTAGTGCAGTGCAGGTGATTACATTGTGGCAATGACAGGTAGTTTGGGCATAGCTACCAATTATCTTGCAGAGATTATGGCTGTGTTGAGTGTTGGGGAGTGGGCAATGCAAAATATTCATCTGCAAGTCTGTTTCAGGACTGATCTTTTTTTTTTTTTTTTTTTTTTTTTTTTGAAACTGAAAGATATCATTGCTTAATTGGGCCAATTGAAAGCGGCGGCGACCTTTATATGGGCTACTTTTTTTGTAAAATCTAAGTGATCAATTACCACAAAAAAAGATTGAGAATGGTCCATCTTTGAAAAACCAAAAATGTCCCTCCCTTTTAGTCCAATTACTATAACTCCTTATGATCCTATTTTTCAGGTATAATTGGAAAGCAAACTTTAATATAACTTATCTAAAAATCCGTGCCTTTAATTTTACAAATTTTATCTCGTTGGAAAGGTTATAAAAACTCTACGCAACAAGTACAAACAACAATATCAAATTTAGAGTTTTTAAGAAAATTTCTGTGAGGTATTTTATCATTTTAGGCACAATTTTAGAAAATTAAATGTATATCCATTATGCAAACCACCACAAAGGATACATAATTAGGCCGAATGAATGTTTTTATGAGGTCCTTTATACGCCACTTTTTGTAAATCTAAGTGATCAATTACCACAAAAAGATTGAGAATGGTCCACATCTTTGAAAAACCAAAAATATCCTCTCTCTTTAGTCCAATTACTATAACTCCTTATATATACTATTTTTTAGGGTATAATTGGAAAGCAAACTTTAATATAACATATCAAAAATCCGTGCCTTGAATTTTACGAATTTTATCTTGTTGGAAAGCTAATAAAAAAATCTATCCAACGAGCACAAACAACAATATCAAATTTAGAGTTTTTACGAAAAATTGAGATATTTATCATTTTAGGCACAATTTTAGAAAATTAAATGTATATTCATTATGCAAACCACCACAAAAGATACATAATACTTTATGTAGCAAAATTTTGGTTTATGCATCAACTAATTTTCCGTTCCAACTAATAAAACGATGTACTCCCTCCGTTTCAAGATAAATGATACTTTAATTTTAGGCACAATTCTCGAAAATTGAATGCATAGCCATTATGCAAACCACCACAAAGGATTATAACACATTATGCAACCATATTTTGGTTTATGGATCGACTAATTTCGTTTCTGTAAAAGTGATACTTTCACAACCCTTTTCGGAAAAGTGAAACTTTCGCTCCGTTTAGGAAAAGTGATACTTTCGCTCCGTTTCGGAAAAAGTGATACTTTCGCTCCGAAACGGGGTGAAAGTATCACTTTTTCTGAAACGGGGCTTAAAGTATCACTTTTTCAGTAAACTGGTGAAAGTAATCAGCAGATCACGAACCCCATGTTCGATTCTTTTTCTTTACCCTCCCACCGTGGCAACTGGTCGTACTAGTTATCATTGGTTACAAAGTTTGCTTCTTCAGATTATGGCAAAAGCAATCTCATTTGGAGGTTCTAATAACCAAACACCGTTAATCTTTCTACTCTAGCCACTTAGATAGTTTATCTCGCTACTTTATTTTTCACTTTAGGCACATAACAACATTGCCAAGAGCTAAAAATTTTAAACAACTCCTTAATATCTAGAATTAGATTACGTAATCTCCAATCAATATCAAGACATTCTTGTTTACCGCTTCAACAACAAGCTTTGAGTCCAGTTTCAAACACTACCTTCACAGATCCTTTTCCTTAGCCCATTGCACTGCTTCCCATAGCCCTTTAGCTTCAGCTTGTTCTGCGTTCCAGAGGTAACTTAGGTAGACGCATTTGGACCCCTTGCAAGTACCTGCAAAATCACGGATGATTAGACCAGCTCCACCTGAATTATTAAGCTGTTGAAAAGAGCCATCACAATTAATTTTAAAAGTGCCATAAGGGGAGGTGACCAATGTAAGTTTGTTCTAGGTTGAGGCAAAGTAGATTTAGTAATGAGCTTCGGTTTTGCTTCATATTGACTATCTCCTTCGCACATGAAGATAATGGAGTCGGGAGTGACATTCATGTTGCTAAAAACTTTATCACACCTACAGTTCAGATACACCAGGCTATTATGGCAATTTTACAGAGAACTTCCTCCTGAAGCTGATGCGTGATAAGTTTATCAAACCATGAGCACAACCAATTCGCGGATCTCCGAATTATTTGTATGTAGTCCCAACACAAAGAAACCCAGACTATTCTTGCAATTTGACAGTCTAGTATGCAATGAACTGGAGTTTCCATAGCTTGATGACAGAAAGGGCACTCAGAATTCTCTACTTGAATAAAGCTTAGAAGTTTATCCCTGGTAGGGAGAATATCAATAACACATTTCCACATAAACTGATTTATTCTTGGAAGAAGAGGGAGTTTCCAGAGCTTCTTGAAGATGGCTTTCATCCTTGTACCTACTGATTCATTACCACTTTTTTCTTCCATCATTTTCTTGTAACTTGATTTGACTGAAAAAAGACCATTCTTTTCTAGAGACCAAATCAACCTGTCTTCTAGCCTGTGATGAATAAAGAGTCTTTGTATCATACTTACTATGTGAGAATCAAATAAGGAAGATAAAATATTGTTATCCCAGCGACCTGTCTCACTATTGAAAAGTTGATAAACATATTTGTAATCTTCAATATTTGTTGCATTTGGTTTAAGAGTAGGAGGATCATCAAGACCCTCAATCCATTTGTAGTTCCAGATTAATATCTTCCTGCCATTACCCACAGACCAATAACTGTATTTCTTGATAAATGGAAGCTCAGAACTTATGCTTCTCCAAGACCAAGTGGCTTTGGAATGTGCCTGAGTATTAAATACTTGCCCATATGGAAAGTACTTTGCTTTTAGAGACCTTCCACACATAGAATTGTCTTCTGAGCATAACTTCCAGGCAGACTTTGCTAAGAGTGCTCTATTAAAAACTTCTAAGTCTCTGAAACCCAGACCTCCCTCTTCTTTAGCTTTATTGACTTTCTTCCAAGATATGAAATGCTTTCCTTTGTTTGTCTTCTTGTTTCTCCAGAATTTTTGCTGAATTGAATTCATCTTAGCTATAGTGTTTTCTGGAATCTTGAAGCTGATCATGTGGTGTACTGGAATTGAGTTTGTGACATTTCTTATCATGACAGATCTCCCTGCTTCAGATATGTTAATACCAGACCATTTGGTAAGTCTAGCTACCATTTTCTGAGTAAGACAAGAGAAAGGGATCTTCTTGTTTTCGCTAATGAAAAATGGTAAGCCAAGATACTTTTCCTTAGCAATATCTAGTTGTCACTTCTAAGACCACGATGTCGACAAGTATAAGGACTAGTATTATTACTAAAGTAGACAAATGATTTATGGAAGTTTATTAATTGGAGAGCACTTACTAAAATCGTCTATCACTTTAAGTAAAGTGTTAGATTGCACCGATTTGCTTTGAACAAAGAAGCGATCATCTGCAAACAAAAGATGATTTACTTTTGGAGCAGACTTAGAAATCTTCATTTCATTAATTGGTTTCTCAATTCAAGATGATATAAACTGCCTTGAGAAAGCTTCCATTGCAAGGATGAATAAATAAGGGGAGAGGATCCCCTTGCCTTATTCCCCTGAAGGAATGAAAGAAGAAGAAAGGGAACCATTGATCATGATTTCAATCCGAGTTTGATACACTGAAAAATAAGGTGGCAAAATTTGTCACAAAATCCAAACTTTTTAAGTACTTCAATGAGAAAGACCCACTCTAATCTGTCAAAAGCCTTTGACATATCCATCTTCAAAGCTAAAGCCAGTTCTACCACCTTTACTTTTCATTGCTTTCACTAATTCTTGAACCATGCGAGATATTTTTAAAAAATGAGTCTCCCTGGAACATAGGCAGACTGCATTGGAGAAATAATATTTGTAATATGTTTCTTCAACCTGAGGGAGATAATCTTAGATATGAGCTTATAAATTGTGTTGCAAAGAGCAATTGGCCTATAGTCTTCTGGCTTGTGGGCTGAAGTTGTCTTTGGGATTAGAGAAATTCTTGTCTGGTTTAATTTCTTAAGTAGGTAACCTGATCCAAGAAAGCTTGAATAGTCTTACATACATCTTCTTTGACAATTTGCCATTGTGATTGATAGAAACCTGGTGGGAAACCATCTGGGCCAGGAGAAGTCCATGGTTCCATTTGAGATAAAGCTTCATGAATTTCTTGAACAGTAGGAACAGCTACCAATTCTGCATTGTCTTGTTCAGAGATACAATTTGGGATATGATGAAGAAAAGCCTGGCTGTCTGGAGGATTAGAAGTAGTGCTTATCTTCTTAAAATGAGTGACAAGAAGATCTTCAATTGAGGTTCTGTCTTGACACCAGGTACCATCTTGTGCTTGCAAAGAATCTATCCTATTTCTGGCTTTTCTATAGTTGACCCTTATATGGAAATATTTAGAATTTCTGTCCATATCATTATAGAAGTGATCTCTTGATTTTTGCATGTTTGAGCTAGCTTGTAATTCATTTAAAGAATCAATCTCTTTTTCCAGCTCCATAACTTTTGAAGTATTGCTGCCCTGAATATCAGTAGCTTGAAGATGAGTGAGATCTTGTTGCAGGCTGTAAATTCTTGCTTGTATATTCCCAAACTGGTTCTTACTCCACTTAGATAAAATATGTCTTGTATTAGACAGCTTATCAGAAAGAATAAAAGCAGCAGAGCCTGTGGTACTTGACTTCCATGCATTTATTATTTGATTCATGCAGGTATCATTCTCTAGCCAATATTGAAAAAATTTCCAATTTCCGCACTGAAACATTAGTTGCACAATAGAGAGATAATAAAATAGGACAATGATCTCGACCCTTTCGAGGGGAGATGAAAGAGTTTTGCATCGAGGATAAGACAAAATCCAATGTTTTGTTCCCAAGAGCCCTATCGAGTCTAGACTTGGTTTTACCAGTACCATGATCATTCACTAGTCCAAGTAAAAGGATTTCCGAGAGAAACCTAAATCGATTAAATCGAGTCCGTAATTGCATCTAAGACTTCTTGTGAGGTAGGTTCAGTGTTGGAATTTCTTTCAGATGGAATCAAAGTAATATTTAGATCCCCTATAACAACCCAAGGAGTAGTGATTTCTGAACTAAGATCTTTAATGTAATTCCACTGGCTTAGTTGATCATTCTTATAAGGAGTGCCATAAACACAGGATAAGAACCATTGAACTTTAGCAGGATCATTTGACACTAGAGCATGAATCATGTTACTAGAATGCTTCACAATTTCTAACTTGAAACCATCTTTCCACAATGAGGATGATACCACCGCCGACCAATGGAAGGGACAAAATATCTATTTGAGAAGCCTAGAAACCTAGTGAGTTGAGAGATTCTATCATCATTAATTTTGGTTTCAGCAAGAAAGATTATGTCTGGGGAGTGGAGATTATTCAGAGAAGCAAGGTGATCTCTAGTGTCTCTACCAAGGAAGCCTTGACAATTACAACTTAGGAGTTTCATGTTTAAACTCAAAAAAATAGGATGAAAGTTAATACTCAAGACAACAACCTTATTGTGTAGGACAATAACCAAGCAGAGCGAGAAAATTTTAGTTTTAAAATTAATGGGTTTTCCAAAATAAGGACTATAAAGAGGGAAAAAAAAAGCGAAGTTGAGTAATTACCAGAGCAGCAGATGCCTCATTCATCTCATGGGAATTCTCTTTTGCTTCTCCTTCTCCTTCTTGTTCAACAAGATCATGTTCCATGTCTTCCATTTCGATATTGGGGATTATCTTTTTAGCATTACTTTATGTGTTATCCTCAAGTGATACATCATCCTCAGTTCTGGATCTTTTGTTTGTGCGAACCGCCTCTTCTTTTTCCTTTGTTTCCTCTTCTTTCAGTTTAAGAAAACTTCTTGATTCTTTGAACAAGCGTCTCTAGATCATCAATAATTTCGACACCATAAGACTCTGCCAGTTCATGGAGATAAGCAATGTATTCTTCATTAGTAAATCTCCTTATCATTAGGTCATCAGCAATATCCAAACATTTCTCATCATTATGATCGATAGTGAAACATTTTGGGCAGAGACTGTGCGGTTGTCTTTCCCAGTGAAAGCGAATCCAGGTAACATCTCCAATTCTTTGTGTTCCACCATCCTCCTCTGTGAAGTGGCTTGGAAAGGTCAATGTTGATTCTTGCAGTAATTGTGCTTCCATAGTTCAGTCTACAATCCTCAGGATCTGTCCAGATTTTAGTACCAAGTTCTTGGATAGCTTCGCCGACCACCTCTACTGAGTGATGCTCAAACAAAAGATTCTTGAACTGCACGTTCCATTCTTGATGCGTGAAAATCCAGTCTTTTGCTGCTATTGCAGGGTCATATTTTTCAGATTAAGATGGCATTTCACCACATTCCAGGGCCCTTTATTTAGAACTGAATTCATACTGTCTTCAGTGAAAAATTTAAATAGGAAAAGGTTCTTATCAATGGCTCTTACTTCTTTAGTTCTGTATCTATTCCAGAGAGAGATAACTGCTTTTCTTACCACTTCAGTTTCAATTGAATCCTTAGAGAAAAGTTTTCCAATTAAGGTAGTGCGCCATTCATCAGTAACCTTATTTATCGCTGCCTTATTTCCTACAGCTCTTCGCATCTGCCTTGCACAAATGTCACGGATCTGAGTGTTGTTCATCTTGCCAGTGATTGCAGAGATCTGGTTATTCGAAGTTGAAGCCATTTCTTTGAGCTTGTTAATACTAGAAAGAGATTGATGGTTTTCTAGGGGAAGGGTAGTTTGTGATTTCTCTTCAACTTGGTTATAAGGATAATTGTGTTGACTAGAGTAACCAAAAATAGTTGCATGAGGATAATATTTATCTTCTAAAACCGCAAAGCATATATTATGCCAATGAATGGGGAGGATATGGTTTCCATAGCTAATGAAAATTAGATGAGTAAATTTCGGTTGCTGAGTTGTTTCCCTGTAATTATGCAAGAGAATAGGCGGAAAGTTTGATTTTTTGAATTTTGGAACTCCTGTCGAACTAGGCTGAATCGGTCGATTTGAGTCAGGTGTAGAAATCTTGATGATAACACTTAAATCATATACATGATGAAGAGAGTAATACTGAATCATACTGTGATAATCCATCCTTGAATTGATGGATCGCAAAACTGCTTCATACTTGTTAGACAAAACTTGAATCGGTTGAACTAGAGAAAACAGGAGAAGGAGCGTATTGGCTGCAAAAGTCCAATACTGAATGCTTCCCATGATGTGATGAATGGAGACCCTGAAAAAAATTAGAAATCCATAAATGAGTGATAAAGAGAGAAAGAAATAAAATTAGAAGATAGAAATAAATCAGATTTTTGAAGACAAAGAAAACTGGAAGTCCTCCCCCGTTTCAGTGGTTTCCATCATGACTCGATCTCTAATCTTTTCCATGTCAAAGGAGATATAATGGCCACCATGGAAGAATTCTGTGAGAAAGGTTGTATTGATACTAAACACAACACTGAACCCCTCTCTCTCTATTGCGGTATCCAGGTGATATTGCATTACGCTAATGGTAATATGAGCATTGGAGAAACCGTGTTCTTGCGAAGCTGCATACCTGGGTATGTGCCATCTTTTTTCCTGTTTCAGGACTGATTCTAATGAAGTTTTTAAAGCATTTACCTCTAAGAAGCTTCCTCGGTTCGCAATTACTAGATGGAAGGAAATTTGTTCAAATTTACCAAGGTTCTCTTTTGTACATGGTTATAGGGAGATTAACTTGTCTGCTGATATTTTAGCTAAGCAAGGTGCCAGTATGGCCAAAGGAGAGAGTCTTGAGTCTCCCTTGCTTTCTCATTTTAGATTTTGTAAATATATTGAGTTTCCTTTAGCCTATTTCTTTCACCTAATCCAAATCCAAATCCAAATCCAAATCCAAAGTCTTTTCCAGTAGCAAGTACCGGGTCGACTAGAGAATATCTCCTAAGAGTTGAACATATGTTTTACGCCGGCCTGTCCGAGTCTCGCACAACTTGCATCATTTCATATTTACAAAGTCTTTGGTAAGTGGATGAGTCCAAGGAGACCAGCAGCACACCTGGAAGATACTGCACTCCTTTTTTTTGACCTTTCGACAATACTAACTGTTGTTGCCTCATCAGCTGCAGCGTTAAACGAGGCATGCTAGTGGGGCGGGCGATCTATATAAAAATTTCTTACAACTTTTTGGACTTTTCAACATTAAAGGTGGGTAGTGGGAAAGACTCCTGCACTGAGAGGACCTCAAAGTAAAAACAATCACCTGCGATGAGATATTTCTTCTTCCTTCTTCTTGCTCCTCCTGTGAAACGAAGCTATCATAATGGGGCAAATAGCTCAAGTTGTTGCCGTCGATACGGTGTTTGTCTTCTTTTTGTTGGTTTTTTCTTCTAATGTATTTATACTCGTATCTGGCGCCGGTTCTTCATCTCAATTACAAGTAGAAGCTCTGCTTAATTGGAAATCAACACTTATTAGCCAGACTTCTTCTTTCCTCCCATCTTGGAAGAGACATAGTTCTACTACAAGTACAGTAAATAGCCCGTGCAAATGGTCTGGAATCACTTGCAACGACGATGGTAGCGTTGTGGAATTGAATATGACAGGTTTGGGTTTGCAAGGTACGCTGGATGGATTCAACTTCTCATGCTTCACAAACTTTGTCAGTGTTGATTTGAGCAGCAACAAACTCTTAGGAGTTATTCCGCGGCAAATCGGTAATCTTTCTAATCTGACTCACCTTGATCTTTCTCAAAATGAACTTAGTGGATCCATCCCTGAAGAAATAGGAAGGCTAAGGTCCCTTACTACCTTAGCTTTGTATACCAACAAAATTAACGGTTCAATTCCTACTTCTGTGTATGATTTGAGAAATTTAACCAAGTTGCTTCTTTTTGGGAATCGATTAACCGGTTCATTACAAAAAGAACTGAGCAGTCTAACACAATTGAGAGTGTTGGCTTTGGCTAATAACTCTCTTTCAGGGACTATACCTCCTATTATAGGGCAATGCAGCAGTCTTATATTTCTACACCTTGGCAGAAATAATTTCACAGGAAATGTTCCGAGTGAGCTTGGAACGCTAGGGGAATTGAGATTTCTTCAATTAAACAACAACAATTTCAATGGCACTCTTTCTGGCTTCATAGGTAAACTTCAATATTTGCGAGTTATCAACTTAGCGAATAACAAATTTGGAGGCAGTATCCCAGTGGAGCTGGTTTCAATCCGTGGCCTTCAAATTCTTTCTTTGAGGTCAAACAACTTCAATGGGTCTATACCTGAAGAGATTACTCAGCTGAATCAACTCCGTATATTGGACTTGTCGTGTAACAATCTCACCGGTTTTATTCCTAACAACATAGGGAACCTGGAGAAGCTACAAAGTAGACTTAATGACACAGTTGTGACTGATGACTACTATAACTTTAGATCTGTGCAGTTGAGGATGGATATCAAAGGGATCACGGTCCAACTTGCAATGCTATACAGCTACACCTCCGCGATCGACTTATCATGCAACAATCTAGAGGGAAGCATTCCAGAAGATATAGTTTTATTAAAAGGCCTTTTTATGCTTAATTTGTCGTGCAATCATTTCTCAGGGAACATCCCTGCAAATATCGGAGACATGTCTGGATTAGAGTCTTTGGATTTATGTTACAATAGATTGTCTGGGAATATCCCACAGTCTCTGACATCAATGGACTCGCTTGGTTTTCTGAACTTATCTTACAACAATTTGAGTGGAAGGATTCCAGAAGGAACTCATTTTGAGACTTTGAGTTGGGATGGTTCAATTTTCACTGGGAATGATTTGTTGTGCGGAGTACCAACAGAAAAAGTCTGCGAGGGTGATCAGAATATAATCCCTGCTACAAATGAAGTTAAAGAAGATTACGATGAAGAGGATGCAAATGAGTTCCACATTGCTATTGCTACAGGCATAGGAGTTGGAGTTTGGGGTTTATTCTTTCTTTTGCTTCTTAAAAAAAGAGAAATGGTGGAGTGGATATTGGAAATTTGTTGATTCTATTGCAGTCAGAACAATAGGTTGTTTTCATAAAATTTGATTGTTGTCCTTGTACTAGAGATTTGTGTATATAAGCGGTTGCAGTTAGAATATATATATATATAGTATCCTTGTATATTTTGATTTGAGCTAATAAGAAGCAAGAGGAAACCAAATTTATCATCACAAATATCAACTTCATTCAAATAAACGAATACAAAAATTAGAAAAAATGAACATGAAAGAATAATTATGCAGCAAACAAAGCCTCTCCGATGAAGAAATTTCAGCACAAGCTACCATGCATGAAAGATTGATTGATCAACTCTAGTATTTTGGCTCAGGAGTGTAAACAAAAGGACCAACAGAGTATAAGTTCTTGTTGTTTGGGAGACTGTGATAATTGAGAGAAAGGAGGGCACCAGTGACACCATTGTTGATATCGGTAGGGTGACTGCAACTTGTCATTGGGCATGTGTCGAGGTACACCTTGCACTGGAAAACTTGGTAAATGATGGATGATACATCCAATGGAGTGTAGAAGTATCCCTTGTTGTCGGTTTTACTGTTGACGACCAATAGCTGAGAAACTAAATCAACGGACAAGCATACCACTTTCGTCACAACTCCTGCACATAACAATCGCACCACACAAAAATCAGAAAACAATTTAGGTAGTTCCTATATACTCCGTTTATACTATCTACCCAAAGACTATTCAAAAAATAGCAAGAACTGAAAATGGAGGAGCATATTACCTTCAATTGGGGTACGTTCAGCACCGGATTGACAGTAAACAAACCCTTGCACTGCATAGTTTTTTGGGGTTGGGACCTTAGGTGTGGTTGGAACATATGGCTTTTCTAGTGTAGTTACGGCAGGAACATATGGGACTTCAGGGTATACGGCAGTTGGAACATATGGAACTTGAGGTGTGGTTGGGACGTATGGCTTTTCAACCTTAGGTGTGGTTGGGGTGTATGGGACTTCAGGGTGTGCTACCTTAGGAATGGTAGGGGTGTATGGGACTTCTGGGTGTGCTACCTTTGGTGTGGTTGGGGTGTATGGCACTTCTGGATGTGCAACAGATGGAACATATGGCTTCTCGGCCTTGCGAACAGCTGGAACGTATGGCACTTCTGGATGTGCAACAGATGGAACATATGGCTTCTCGGTCTTGGGAACAGCTGGAACATATGGCTTCTCGGCCTTGGGAACAGCTGGAACATATGGAACTTCTGGATGTGCAACAGATGGAACATATGGCTTCTCGGTCTTGGGAACAGATGGAACGTATGGCTTCTCGGCCTTGGGAACAGCTGGAACGTATGGCACTTCTGGATGTGCAACAGATGGAACATATGGCTTCTCGGTCTTGGGAACAGCTGGAACATATGGCTTCTCGGCCTTGGGAACAGCTGGAACATATGGAACTTCTGGATGTGCAACAGATGGAACATATGGCTTCTCGGTCTTGGGAACAGATGGAACGTATGGCTTCTTGGCCTTGGGAACAGCGGGAACGTATGGGACTTCTGGATGTGCAACAGATGGAACATATGGCTTCTCGGCCTTGGGAACAGAGGGAACGTATGGGACTTCTGGATGTGCTACCTCAGGAACTGTAGGTACTCTAACTCTTGGAAGGTAATTAGAAATCTTAAAAGGTTGACCTACTGTACCAGAAGGTGTTGATTCTTCTTCAGAACCATAATAACCATAAGAAGTAGATGCAAGTGCTAGAAAAGCAAGAGCAAAAACACAAACCAAACTGTTGATTCTTGCCATGCTTAGTTTTTGCTTAAAACTAAGGATCGATCGGAGAGTTATCTCAGAGATGTATGAGAGATGATGATGATAACTTCCAATGAATTAAAATGGGAGAAATCAGGCTCTTTTATAGTACTGAAAGAAGATTCGAGGAATTTCATCCTTGAAGCTATTCAAATGAGTCGTGGAAGCAGCATAGTGTGTGATTGTAGTACATGGTATGCACGTCGTATCAAAGTTTTGTTGTTGTCACCCACGAATGTTGGCCATTCGGACTTATTTAGCTGACAACATCGTATCTAAATGATATGATGTGAAGATATGCCGATTCAAATTCAGACTCGATAATGACCTGTGTATGTGAATCTATCTGTTAAAAATAATTTTCGAGGACAAGGTTGACCAAGAGAGGACCGTTTATTGAATTAAAAAATTATATGTTTTGAATTATCTCGGCACATCTGTATTAAAAAAATATTTTTGGTGGACGCCGCGGATGTAATAGTTTTTAATTATTGGACAAATGTTTGAGGAATCGTCACGGAAATTCATAGGTTTGGGTCAAGCCTCGGACTCGGATATGGTTTCAGTCAAATAGGTTTGACGGACAAAACGAATTTGTCCGTTCTTTATTTTTAAGTTTCGTATTTTTCTTCCATGCTTACCCCTCCAGCATAGTTACTAAACCCAACCGTGGTTACTCTTTTTTATCTTTATATTAGTGTTAGGATGGTGGTTTTGTTTTAGATATCGAACCAAATGTGGTTACTATATGAAGTTGGAATATTTACTGTTATTTTTCTTTCATCTGTTAGAGACCATCTTTCAAATTTTATACCTCTAAATAGAACTTGATCCTCGTAGACATGAAAGCATTCACCATTTCATTAAATTTTGAAATATATTGTACGATAACTAATTCAATACAAACTTGAATTCAGTTTACACTATAGGCTCACAAACACCCAAAAAATCAGTTCTATCTTAGCTTTTTTTTGCAGACAAGGAATATATAGCACTTGAAATAGGATGCTGCTGCACTAGGTTCAGATCCCTAAAAGCACAAAAATTCATAGGTTCCAGCTTTTGACAACAATTGACAGACATAACTAGTTGGTCGTACTACTTGGCATTGAAGCTTCTCTTGTTGAACTCTATCACTTTGGTTCTTGACAGTTGATGTATTTGCAATTGAGGAATCTGCAGCACTTGAATTTGAGGAATCTGAAACACCGACACATAAATAAAAGTGCTAAGATTAAGTCCGAGATCAAGAATCTAAACTCATCATCTAATCAGTAAAACCAATGCCCATATGCTAGAACTAAGACACATCCGGGTATGCTTCCGAGAATCTTAAAATAAATGGAACTTTCATGAGTAAAACTCCAATATGAACTACTCATACCTGATTGACAAATATGCTGGTGTTTATGGGTAAAAAATTTTTCCGCCGATTTCGGTAAATTCGGTAGGTGAGTGAGAAACTGGTTTAAACCCTAAACAAATGTGCTGCACGTGAGCACTTTATAGATTCGAGAGATCAATCTGTACAAGTCCGGCCTAAACCAAGAACTTGCTTCGGTCACAAAGTGGAGGAGAAGGGTTGATTTGGGGAGGGAAGCAAAGAAAGGTGTTGAGACCAGAATAATTCTGGGAGAGTAGTGTCTCGACTTGTATTAGAAAGTGAAAGCTTCGGAAGCTTGCAAGAGATGAAAGCTTTTTTGGAGAGCTTGCAAAGTTGCCTTTTCTGAGAGTGTTGTGTTTTTCTCCTGACCGAGACCTGTCGTGCGGTGGAAATAGGTAAGACCTATTTATACAAGTCGAGATTGAAAACCACTGGCCTCATGAAGGAAGAGAGTAAAGGGTGAAATAATGGGAGGAGGTGGTAACCGCATGGTGTTTATGGGTGAAAACCTTTTCACCATTATTTCCTCATTTATTTTACCGCTTTATTCCTATTCACGCTTTCTTAATGTGAGCGTAGTGTCGCCTGCATCTTGTGACCGCCAAACCAAGACCACGGAAAGCATCCCCGTTTGTGTTGATGTCTCGAGTGTTGGTTGAACCTTGAGTGCAAGTGGTGATGCTAGTGGCGCGTGTGGCATGTGCGGAATGCCTTTGTTGCAGGTTGCACCTTGAGTGCAAGTGGCAATGCCAGAGCTGCTAGTGGCGTGTGTGGCATGTGCCAATGTCATGTTTGGAATGCCTTGGTGGTAGGTTATACGTTGAGTGTAAGTGGCAATGCCAGAGTGCGTGTTTGGCATGTGTCAATGGCATGCATGGCCATTAGGGTCGCGTCCTGGTAAGAAAAGCTACCAGCAATGCATGTTGGCATGTGCCAATGACATGCTCGGCCATTAGGGCTACAGCCTGGTAAGAAAAGCTACTAGCGAGCATGTTGGCATCTGCCCAATGGCATGCGTGGCCAATTTGGGTCATGACCTGGTAGGAAAAGCTACCGGCGGCGTGTTGGAATGTGCCAATGGCATGCTCGGCCATTAGGGCCACGCCCGGTGAGAAAAGCTACCGGCGAGCGTGTTGGCATGTGCCAATGGCATGCTCGGCCATTAGGGCCACGCCATGGTGAGAAAAGCTACCGGTGAGCGTCTTGGCATGTGCCAATGGCATGCTCGGCTATTAGGGCTACTGACACAGTAAGAAAAGCTACCAACGAGCGTGTTGGCATGTGCCAATGGCATGCGTGGCCAATTTAGGTCATGGCATGGTAGGAAAAGCTACCAATGGCGTGTTGGCATGTGCCAATGGCATGCGTGGCTAATTTGGGCCACGGCCTGGTAGGAAAAGCTACCCAGCCGGCGTGTTGGCATGTGTGGCCAATTTGGGCCACACCCGTATGAGAAAACCTACCGGCGAGCGTGTTGGCATGTGCCAATGGCATGCTCGGCCATTAGGCCACGCCCAGTGAGAAAAGCTACCAGCGAGCGTGTTGGCATGTGCCAATGGCATGCTCGGCCATTAGGGCCACGCCTTGGTGAGAAAAGCTACTAGCGAGCGTGTTGGCATGTGCCAATGGCATGCTCGGCCATTAGGGCCACGCCCTGTGAGAAAAGCTACCGGTGAGCGTGTTGGCATGTGCCAATGGCATGCGTGGCCAATTTGGCCTAGGTTGCAGTTTCAAGCCTAGGTGCGGGCGCTACTTTGGCATGGCGCAGTTAGGGCCAAGGTAAGGGTGTTTGGTTTGGCGTGGCGTGACCGGCGTAGAAGGGCCAAGGCGAGAGTGTGTTTGGCATGGCGCGGCTAGCTTGGGCAAGGTGTGGCTGGCATGATTTGCCTTTGGCACGGAGGTGCGGCTAGCATGGTTGGCATGCTTTGGCGCGTTTGGTGTGGCTGGCATGATTTGCCATTGGCACGAGAGGTGCGGCTAGCTTGGGCTAGGTGTGGCCGGCATGATTTGCCATTGGCACATGAGGTGCGGCTAGAATGGTTGGCATGCTTTTGGCGCGTTTGTTGTGGGTGGCATGATTTGCCATTGGCACGCAGAGTGCGGCTAGCATGGATGGCATGCTTTGGCGCGTTTGGTGTGGTTTGGCATGATTTTCCATTGGCACGGAGGTGCGGCTAGCTTGGGCTAGGTGTGGCTGGCATGATTTGCCATTGGCACATGAGGTGCGGCTAGCATGGTTGGCATGCTTTGGCGCGTTTGGTGTGGCTGGCATGATTTTCCATTGGCACATAGGTGCGGCTAGCTTAGGCTAGGTGTGGCTGGCATGATTTGCCATTGGCACAGAGGGAAATTAGGGTTTTGTTCGTTGTAACCCTAATTTGAAAAAATACCCCCTATTAATTACTGACTACATGCATTAAATGTTCTAATAAATGTGTCATCGGTGACATTAGGTTATTTGGGGTTTACGATTTTACCCTTTGTTTAAAATCCACCATCAACATTACGTCCCTGCTTAGCTCGGAGCAGGAGCTTTGTTGCGAGGTAAGCATAAGATGGTGACAAACTATCTCTGACAAATCGTAAAGAGAATTGAGGAGGCTTGTCGACCTTTTTATAAATAGGATTTGGAATCCTTGCCTCGGGCAATTTTGCGCAAATCGGGAGGTTTGGCACAATTGGGAAGTCGGCGTCATTGAGAGGCGGGAAGGCAGGCGGCATTGAGAAGTTGACGCGAGTTGGGAACCGAGCGTGCTAGGTTAGGCGGGACCGTCACAAAGTGGGAAGCTAATCGCACTAGTGGCGGGACCGCAAGGTTGGGAAAGCTGAGCGTGCTATTTGGCGGGACCAGCGCAAAGTGGGAAGATGATCGTGCTAGCTGGCGGGACCGGCGCAAAGTGGGAAGCTGATCGTGCTAGCTGGCGTGACTTGGGCGGTCGTTGGGAAGTTTGGCGCAATTGGTGGGACCGGTATGGCTTAGGAGATTGAGGAGACTGGCGCGAGCTTGATGGGACCGGTGTAAACAAGGAGGGAGTAGGTGTTTCTACAGATAACAAAGTTTCCTTATTTTGCTTTCCTTCACGCGCGGCTTCAATCAGGGCATCATCCATGCCAAAATCTGGAAGCGTTATGTCCCTCATTGCTTCCTTTCCTTTTTAAGGTTAAAGTATTCATACCCAACGTAATTGTACCCCCTCCCTTGTTTGAGAAAAGGTTCTTCTTGTTGAGTTTCTTTCTTTGCCTAGAGACGAATCATCCTCTAAACGACCCAGATTCTCCAAGTGAAGCGCGAGGTCGACTCTTGCAAAAGTACCCCCGACTAGGGTTATTGAACTAAGAAGATCATCAGGTATGTTTTCTTCTTATTCTCTTGTTCGTGTTATCCTCTTTTTATATGTGTATAGATATGATTGAACTTGATCGTTTTCCCCATCTTTTGTAGTGTATGATGCGACCCTCCGGCGACATTTGTGCCTTTAACTCTTCGGAGAAGGACTTGATTTGGCGGAGATCGATCTTCTTCTCTTGAGGAGGCATTGGTTGGGATTGAATCTCCGTTCCATGAAGCTAGTGAAATCATTAAGGGCCTCCCTTCCATCTATCCCCATGAAGAACAGGTGCATGTTCGGACTTTATTAGGTTCAGTGAGCATGGAGGAAGGGCGAGAGAACGAGGAAGAGTCTTGGCATGTTGAGAGGTTTCAGTGTGGCAAAGCCTTTCCTCGATCCGGGTATGGGGCTGATCGGACTGTTTCTAGGTTGAAGCGACGGAAGCGAACGTGTGGGGGTCTTGGAGGAGAGCGCCATGATTCTTGACTCTGATGCAGATGAATCACGAAACTTTCTCCGAAGTGTCGCTGAGAAAACCTGCGAAGGAGCATATGACGGAAACGAAATACCCTTTGAAGTTTATGCCAAAGGTGTCGTTGGTGATCTAGGAGGAGGGGGTCATGGTGGCGTATCTTTGGGCCTGGTCGTCGGGGAGGACACTTTGTTGCCGTTGTGGTTGCTTCCGGGATGGGATGTTGAGATCGAGGTTGCTACTTTTGCTAACACCGTTGAATGGAACCTTTGTTGTTGAGGGATTCTTGGGGGAAGTGCTTGAATATAGTCTTCTGGGGACTTGTGCTCAGATCCTTCGAGGGCTAGTTCTTCCCTTTTGTTATTTACACTTAGCTGCTTTTTAGTTCCCCGGGGTGCTTTTTTTTTTTTTTTTTCGTAAACTCATCTTTACCTTCTTCTTCATTGATCAACATTTTTCTTCATATATATTTTTTGAAAGAGGTTGTGGTATGATGGCTTTGCAATGGTTTTACGGGTTTATCGATGTATTTTCGATATCCGGAGAATTTGCTTGGAAAGAAATGTATTTATGCTTTTTTTTTTTTTGACGAAAAAGGGAATCCCAGGGAAAAAAATACAAACGGTGTATTCATCTTGGGGGAGTACAACTACTAAGAGGAATTGTAAAAGAAAATACTAAAGGGGAGTGATTGGGAGGTACAACGTTTTAGGGATTGGAGACCTTGAGCCATCGCGAGTGAATTATCACGCCTTCAGGTGTGTGTGCATTAATGAGCTTGAAATATCCTCCCAAAAGGGTATCCGCAACCAGATACAGCTCGTCTTCTCTTTCATCGGTAGAATCAGTTTAAATAGCCATTTTTACTGTCATCCTCCCAACTTGAAACGAGCTTTCCTTAACAACTACATCTCCGATTGAAAGCGGGTTGGGACGTCGTGCAACCGTTTGAGTCTTTTTAACCGTTGGTTTTAATAGAAGTTTCTAAGCTTCTTGCAAAGTGTTCAAATGGTCCAGCTCCCCATTCACATTTCTTGACAGCGTTTCGTGCCGATGTCGCTAGGAGTCCCAGAAGTGACGGAATGGGGAAAGGAAAGACTGCAGTTAAGAGAAAAAGTTGCTCGGTCGGACTTACTTGCATTTTGAAAACCATGAGCTAGCGCCAACGGGTCCTCTCAGGATGTATGGGTTCCTTGATGGCTCGTTGATGCGATAATCGGTGGGATGATTTGTTGGGAATTCCTTCGGGGCGTGGACGTCGGCGGAGGGTGTACATCCAATTTCGCTTTGTTGTCGAGCACCCATAAGCGTCCCAATATCATGTCGTGATCTAGTTCTTTGACAATGTGGAATTTTCTATGCGTTATAGCGTCTCCCATCTTGATCTCTAGGTTGATGTAGCCATGCGCGTTCAAAGTCTCTCCTCTCAAGTTCTTAATCACAGAAGGGGAATAGGTAGCGTCTTGCTTTGTAAATCCTGCTGCCTTTAGTGTCTTAAAAGTAATGATGTTGTGGTCGAGGCCGTGTCGATGAGCGTGTCGTCAAATTCGTTTACCTCTTAAACGGGACGTGGTGGGTCCCAGTTCTCCTTTTTGGTTCCACCTGTTTGGAAAGCTTGGGCCCCGCGTGGTTTAGGAGAGAAAAAGTTGTTTTAGGATACAACACGATTGAGAGTGCTAAAATATCTTGGCTTTTGCACCTTGGAAAGATAGAGAATTTCGCATACATGTTGCATCATGGATTGTATAGTCTCGTGCACGGAGTCCCAGGAGGACCAGCAGGTTTCTTATTGGGAGTGGGTCTCGATGCACTCTTTTCGTCTCTTGGTTGAGTCCTCCCTTCTATCCTTTCTTTGAAAATATGCTTTAGTTCCGTTGCAATCGGCGGGTCGGGTGGTAAGCAACACTGTGTGGCGGTACTTAGGGTTTGCCATCTCGGCTTGGTTGGTGGACGTACGGGAGGTGGCGGTCGATAATATCATCTTGAACCCGAGGCTTCTAGGTGGTCAATCACCTCCTCGATGGGAAGCGGGAAATCAAGGGTATTTCCTTCGGTCTCATGATCTTTGCATGGGATTTTTAGTGACAGATCTTTCGTGGAGGGGTTCCGTTCTTGCCGACGCTTCATGTTTTGGCTGGTGGCTCGTAGTTGGGGCTTTCCTTTTTCCCCTTTCGTTTACTATGTTCACGGAGGATGAGCCGGCATTAAATTGCTTCTTGATGAGGCGTCTACTCCCGCGAGTTTCACGCGTGTCTTGATTCGAGTTGGCCTAGCTCTTTCCGGTAATCTCTTGGTGCTGTTGCAGCAGTCGTCGTCTGGCGGCTTCATGGAGTTCGGAGAACGTTTGGAAGCGCAAAGTTTTCTAGAAGGCGCGGTAAAGTGGAACCATACCATTGATGCATGCATTCACCGATTGTTGCTCGGTCACGTTTGGGTCAGGATGAGTCAAGTGCTTGAACCCCTGAACCTTTTGTGAAATCATTCGGATATTCGTTATCCTTTGGTACATTCTTAAGTGCAGAAAGTAACTTTTTAGGACTCGAAGAAGTATTTCTTGTAAACGCGGATGACCATGCTACTCAGGTTGGGAATCTTGTTCGGTGGGATGTTGTTGTACAATGTATACGCCCTTCCAGTAAGCGATTTTGAGAATTCCCTTAAACGAAGAACGTGATTATATTTATGTTCACCTCGGGATTCCAGGAAACGAGAGACATGCTCATGTGCATTCCCAGTACCATCGTACAGGGTAAATTGAGGAGAAGAGTACCCCCTTAGGAGAGGGATTCTCTTGCATTTCGAATGGGTAAGGGTTAGTGATGATGCACGTCCGGCTCATCATTCTTGATTGATTGCGGAGAAGTTGTTCCGGATCTTATCGTGGCGAAGTTGGCGGCTGATTTCTTTCAACGAGATTCTAGCGCGAGCTTCTCATCCGTGAGGCGTGCTCACGAGGTGCTTGCATCGGGGTTGTTGGATACGTTCTCGGCGGCTCTTGAGGACGAGAATCACGTGGTAGTCACTCTGTCGGGGTCTTGAGAAAAATGAGTACCTCCTATGCGTTGAAACCATATCCCGTCTCGGGCTCAGCGAGCATCTCCTGTCGTTCCATCAAATCGCCCAGTGACATAAGGACGACTTCCTCGGTCCCTCTCTGGTCTCTCGCCCGTGGCGGGGTAGTTTTGGAGCCTTAGTTGTGGTCGGATGCGCCATGCTAGGCGAAGCATTAGGGCCGTAGTGGCGGCTCGGCCTGGTGATTGGTGGCGTGACACCCGAAGAGATATTTTCGTTCCGTGATTAGAGGTTGTGCGGAGACACTAGAGGAGGCGAGGCTCTGCAGCCCAGTGATTGGCGGTGTTACGCTTTGAGGGAGTGCATTCGATGTTATTGTAGTCGGCGGGTGATGCAACAACGTTATTGGGAGAGACGCTAACATCGGGTGTGTTCTGTCTTTGCTGGTATTCTCGGCGACCGCTCAGGATCGAGTTCCACCATGTTAGGATTTGACGTTCGGGAAACGAAATCGGGAGTCGAGTTGGCATTGTAACAGATAGATCAATCCTCCCTTGTGGTCGCCAATTGTTTATGGGTAAAAATCGTTTCCATGGATTTCGGTAAATTCGGTAGGTGAGTGAGTGGCCGGTTTAAACCCTAAAAAATGTCCGCACGTGAGCACTTTATAGATTCGAGAGATCAACATGCAAGTCCATCCTAAACCAAGAAATGGCCGTTCCAGACTTGCTTCGGTCACAAAGTGGTGGAGAAGGGTTGATTTGGGGAGGGAAACAAAGAAAGGTGTTGAGACCAGAATAATTCTGGGAGAGTAGTGTCTCGACTTGTATCAGAAAGTGAAAGCTTCGGAAGCACCGAGAAGTTGTAAAGATCTAGTTTCAGAAAAGTTGATGTCGTTTTGAAAAGTTGTAGTAAAGTGGTAGTAAAGGTTGTCGTTCACTCAGACTTGTAAAGATTTAGTTTCAGAAAACTAGAAAACTCAAAGAAGGTTGTTATCAAGATTTTAAGAAGCACCGAGACTCAGGATTCCACCAAACTCCAATTTTTATGTGATTTAATCTAATCAATATTCGTGCAACTCTTTACGTTTAAAGTGATTCTAATATTTTGCAAAGGTAGATTTTTAGAATAACAATTGTATTTTGAAAGCATAGAATATCAAAAACCTAGGTCTAAGCATAGTCTATCAAGAGAAATCACTGGCTTAGGAAAAATCATTAAATCAATTTTCAATCAAGGCAAATAATCTTAAAAGAGATTGCAAAAATTAATTTAAATAGAAATTACCACACACATCATGGAAAATTGGCTTCCTCCGTCGCCTTGGCTTGGGGTTTAGATCCTCATATTAATCACTTGCTCAAAATATCGGTTCATAGCTCAAAAGTTGATTAAAAGGATGAAAAACAATAAAGCAGTGTTTGCAACGCTGTAATGGCGTTTCAAAGAAGCTGTTACAATGGATAAATTCTGAGAGGCAGGACTTATGCACTTTGTTGAATTGTCGTTGAATCTCGACCCCGAAAACGATTTGTCCTTGAAGGTATTTTGTTCTTCGTGTTCTTCCTGTTGCGGCAGTGAAGAAATTGTTCAACTCATGATTGTTGCTTCTGTTCTCTTCTAAACCTCCCCAAAGTGTTCGTAACTCTGCTAGACCTCTCGAAACCTATTTATAGCCCACAGGTCTATTATAACTCGATTAAATCTCGAGAATATCTCTTTTTTCTTGGCAGCAAGGTTACGGGATTTCCTTTTTTATTCCTCTGTACGCGTCTTGTGAGTTACATCTAACGTGCGAGAATCCCTCAAGGATATTATGGAATCGAGGCGTAACCATTCTTCCCTTATCTCGTACGTAAATACCGTGTTTAGAACCAAGAAAAGTCCGATAATAGTTCCCTGTTTTATCCGCTTTTGTGACATCCTCTTCCGGCTTATCCATCCCAACTCGTCGATCCAATCACATACCATCCTGTTAGGATATATCGAGTCCAGCCCAACAAGTTAAGCAATTGAATCGCTCTAAAACTCGTCAGAAATCCCACACAAAATCGCCGCTTTCGCCATTTTTTTCCGCCAATTTTGATTTTTGAATGTTGAAGATGAGGCGCCCCCTATCGAGTAGGGGTGCCTTTAGCAGCCTGCCTTTGGTGATTCCACAGGGGTGCCCCTTAGTAATTTGGGTACCCCTTATCAATGTGAGGGTCGAATAGTAGGTGTCCTCAAGCAACTTTTCGAGCCGATTTTTCCAAAAATGCGTATTGGCCAAAAATACCTACACACACATAAAACACCATAATAAGTACAAAAATGAGCACTATCAATATAAAGAATCGAGACAAATTAGACACAAAAAATGTGTCTATCAGTAAAAATCGTTTCATGCCGATTTCGGTAAATTCGGTAGGTGAGTGGCTGGTTTAAACCCTAAACAAATGTCTTGCACGTGAGCACTTTATAGATTCGAGAGATCAATCTGTACAAGTCCATCCTAAACCAAGAAATGGCCGTTCCAGACTTGCTTCGGTCACAAAGTGGTGGAGAAGGGTTGATTTGGGGAGGGAAACAAAGAAAGGTGTTGAGACCAGAATAATGCAGGAGAGTAGTGTCTCGACTTGTATCGAAAGTGAAAGCTTCGGAAGCTTAAGAGATGAAAGCCTTTTTGGAGAGCTTGCAAAGTCACCTTTTACGAGAGTGTTGTGTTTTTCTCTGACCGAGACCTGTAAATGCAGGTGGAAATAGGTAAGACCTATTTATACAAGTCGAGATTGAAACGTACCTGGCCTCATGAAGGAAGAGAGTAAAGGGTGAAATAATGGGAGGAGGTGGTAACCGCATGGTGTTTATGGGTGAAAACGTTTTCACCATTATTTCCTCATTTATTTGACCGTTTTATTTATATTCACGCTTTCTTAATGTGAGCGTAGTGTATCTTGCATCTTTGTGACCAGCCAAACCAAGACCACAGAAAGCATCCCCGTTTGTGTTGATGTCTCGAGTGTTGGTTGCACCTTGAGTGCAAGTGGCGCTGCTAGTGGGGCGTGTGGCATGTGCGGAATGCCTTTGTTGCAGGTTGCACCTTGAGTGCAAGTGGTAATGCCAGAGCTGCTAGTGGCGTGTGTGGCATGTGCCAATGGCATGTGTGGAATGCCTTGGTGGTAGGTTGTAAGTTGATTGTAAGTGGCAATGCAGTCGTCTGACGGAGCGGAAAATTACGCCTTTGGCACGTTGCCTCATGAGGCCGTAACTCCGGTGCGCCATGATGAAGCTACGATCAGGCCTTTAAGCTAGGCAAATGCACGTTCATTCTCCCTTGCAAGCATGCTAGTGGAGCATGATATGCAGCTAAGATAGCTTCCACACCGTTCCAACTTACCCCTGTTCCGCAAAGGGTTTACTAAGAAAGCAAAAACTTTCTTAATACGGCAAAAACGGCCTTTTTGAGGCCCTAAACGATGGAATTTGGCTAAATTCTGGTGACCATGTGGATCATTAGATCAACATGTCATGATCTTTGGGCGTTTCTCATCAAAATAGACTCCTTTTGTGCTAAATTACGACACTTGGGTTTTGGCCTCCAGGATAGGCTATAGCTTTCTCTTTGTAGCTTGATAGGAAGTATGAGCATCCACTTGCTGGCATACAACTAAGCCTCATAAAGTATGGCCACAATCATCTCCGCGTCGAGCTCCGATATTAGATGATATGAGGGGCGGGAATGTATAATCATCTCCGAATTAGATGATATGAGCGACAAAGTCGGGCAGAGCAATGCCGCAGCTCATTGCGGTGCCTCGTACCCTCCCATACTCTAAAGGGATCAAGCATGCACCGTAGTTCATCACGAAGGGACAAGCAACTTATTCCAACTCATTTGTTAGGCCATGGCAAACAATAATGGAAATGGCCTAGTCCGTATAAGTAGTTCAGTCGGAATGCATCCAAGTGATGCATGTTTGGTCCGCAATATGGCATAATGATTCCTAAGCATCAAATGACCTCTTGAGAGGCTACGCAGATATAAATGAGCCTTAAGCATCATTTATACTCTTTCGGCTAAGCTATGATTCTTACTTGGTGCATAGTCCGCATATGCACCATCAACCAACTACCCCTCCCTATATATGTCTTAATGGAATTTCTACAAGTATGAAAAGGGAACCAAAAATCTTTCATTAACTACCCGTTTACTATTCATGGCCGTTGCCATGTATTTTCCCGATATCCGGCCATGTTGGTGCACCTCGCTTAACCCGATGTCCGCCATGTTGGCCGTACTCGTGCCAACCCGATGTCCGGCCATGTTGGCCGTCCTCGGCCAACCGATATCCGGCCATGTTGGCCGTACACTTCCAACCCGATGTCCGGCCATGTTGGCCGTCCACTTCCAACCGATGTCCGAACATGTTGGACGTCACCGCCAACCCGATGTCCGGCCATGTTGGGACGTACACTTCAACCGATGTCCCGGCCATGTTGGCCGTACACTGTCAACACATTGGCCAAGGGCCAATGTTCATTTTTCCTACGTAATGGAAGATTTGGATGAAGCTTCATCTCAGGCCATGGCGCTTCTTTTAGCATGCGCCATGCTAAAAACACGGGGTGTCACATTATCACACCCTTCAAAGAATTTCGTCCCCGAAATTCAAACCCAAAACTATTGTGGACAATCTCTTCAAGTTGGATTTCCTGAGCAAAAGTCCCATAACAGATGCTCAAAAATCACGGGTTTCTTCAAGTTGTCATGAACAACAATTTAGACCTTTTGAGCACATGTCCCATACCACCTGCCCAGGAATCCAAAAGTGCCCACAACAATACCAAGAATCGCAATTGGCCAGTGCCAAGAGGATATCTCGACCGGGTATCCGAATCGCATCCCATACTACGCACTTTCGGGAGTCCCTAAAGTTCACAAGTTGAAAGATGTCATCGAAATGACAAGGCAAAACTCAACGCAACACTGTGAGGACCAATCTCTAATGCCAGTGCAGTTGGATGCAAGACACCGTCCCTGACGGATTTACCGGGTTGCCACTTGTAAGTGGGATGCTGATGAGTGCCAAATAGTGCATATTTATACACCTTTTTATTGGCATTTTACTCATCTTTTGTGCTCATAAATCGAGATATTATCCCAGTTAATGTGTTTTCTTTGTTTTCGAGAATAAATATTTGTATTAATTAATTTTGTGTTTTAGGTAATGAATAAAGCTTGGAGAATCGAGGAGCCAAAAGAGCGAAGGGTGGAGTCGAGCATCTATGGAGTAGATAGCCAAAGCCGCGCAATTAGTTACAAACCAACAAGGAAGACATGGGCTAGAGCTACCCACGACCGGATCCGAGCCGTCGCTTCGAGGCGTTGAGATTTCTTTCTCCCTCATCCAACGGTCGGTGCTTCCACGTGCATCGAAGATCGCTGCTCCGTGCTACACGAGATCACACCAAAACCGCCAACCAACCCGAGCCGTGCGATCTTTCATCCTCTTCATCCGACGCTCGCCGATGCCTTCTCATCATCTCTCTCTATACCCGCCTCACACCGAAGAGCCCTATATATTCCCATTAACCAAACCTAACTCATTTCTCTTCTTTCTTCTCTCCTTCTCACCGACGAGCTCTGCTCGCAACTCTCTGCTCCTCCCGACCGAGCCTGCACCACCACCTCCATACCCCCGCCGAGCCTCACCGCCACCATCACCTTCCCGATTTGACCAACAACTCCTCTAACTCCTCTCGCCACCTAGCTTCATTTGTCTCCATCCATAGCTTCTCACTTACCCTAGAAGCTAGGATTGAGACAATTGGCTAGGGTTTTCTGATCGATGCGGAGCGAAGTGACAAGAGGAAAGCTCGATTGAGCCGAATAGAGCATGGGTTTGCCTTCACTTTTTGATTTAATTTTATTTTAATTGAATTAGGGTTAGGTATTTTGGGGAAACCTTGCATGTATAAATAGGAGGAGTAGAGAGTGAAATTGGGCATGCTGGACTAGCAGTGCTTTACTTAGGTTTTATTTTTGTGCTTTAATTGTTTTGTATCATGTTTTAGTTCAAATTGCTAGGGTTGAGATGAAACCCATAATCTATTGCTAATGTTGGTTTATATTTTGTTAATTGTTCTTGATTGTGCTTTAATGCTTAGGATACATTTAATCTTAACACCTCGGTATGTTACTTTCACAGGTGTATGTCAAGCATTCATTTGTAGTCGGACTATTTCCATGTTGTGTGTGTTGCAATTCATACCTCATTGCTTGTGATTGATCCTCGGACTAGTTGTGCCTGAGAAGACAACTAGTACTTGGGAGAGATACCCTAATTGCGATTAGATATCCATCTTAGGATAAGTTTGATCACACGAGTAATGGCGGTTGTGATTAGTTTGTACTTTGACAAGACTGACTAATACTAGGAATTAGTTGATTGCCTTAGGTGATAGTAAGCTATCCATTGAGACCCTAGATGAATGGCCCATTTGCCATTATAAGGGACGAGAACATGATCAAAAGTTGAACCGACTTAGGTGAGATTGGGTGGTGGATTCGACACCCTAGTATCTCTATCTGTTTACTTCTTTGCCTTAGCTTAGAGTCACCACACTACTACTCGGCCGTTTCGGCACAAACACTTTTGTTACCTTGTCACTACACCATATCGGTTGAAACTCGGGTTTAGAAAGCCCTTAGATCACACATCGAGCACCACAAGTCTCCGTGGTTCGACCCCACTTGCTCAGTCCTACAACCAAGACACCGTGCACTTGCGGTTATCACCGTAGGCCAATTTATTTACCCATCTTTCAGGCCTACCAAGTTTTTGGCGCCGCTGCCGGGGACTTGGTGTCAGTGTAGTTGATCTTAAGCTTCATTTTACTGATTTTTAGCATTAAGTTTGTATATACTAGCTTGCATTCTAGTTTAAGTCGATTAGTCTTTGTTTAGCATTGTAATTTGATTAGTAGTGTTAATCTCATAAATTTGCATCATTATCTATATTGCATTTAGTATAATCATTTAGTTGTGTATAATCATTTAGTATCCTGTAACATCTTTGTTGTACTCTTTGATTAGTATTTGTTAGTTAAGTTACGCATTCATAGCTTAGTCATGTAACATTGTATTGTAGCTTTTAACTTCAACCATTCACTGCTTTCTTGATTTTCGATCCACTCTTGTACATATGTGCCTTACAATCCTGCTCTTAATCACCGGTTTGTCTTAACTTAGCTTAAATTTAGGCATTTTGTACATCTTAGTTACATCTTAGCTCAATCCATTAATGTCATTAGCCTTTGCAGACTTACGGTCATAGCCTGTGCAAGCAGTGCACGCACGAGCAGGATAACTAAGTGCGGTGGCTGTTATTTCACACTGCAAGCATTATTCTTTTGCTTTGATTTTGCAACATAGAGAACTGAAATTCTCTTTTGAGTAACAAGTGCTTGTGAATTGTACAACCAAAGAAAGACAAGCAAAGGAGCGGCGGAGGCTTGTGGATGCCTAAACCCAGTCTTATCCGGTGGTAATGTATCCCAAACTTTTCATACATGAATGAATGAATAATCTGAGACTTGCTTGTTTGACCATTGTGTTGATTGCAGGACCATTCTCACTTGCTAGCCCCGAAGGCCGCAAGTTTGTGAACTTACCACGTGAATAAATCCTTGGTCTACCACCGTATTGCCTGCTTTGTAAACCCCGAGCATGCCCCTGCTAGTCGGGATGCTCATGTGAATACATCTTTGATCCGTGACCTGCATGCTGCTGTTGAGCTGTTGAGCACTGCGACCGCACTCTGTTACATTAGATACCTTGCCAAAGCATTTTTGTGAAAGGGCGTGAGGTTGGGCTTGGATAACTTGATTAGCTACAAGACAAGTGAGGTAGTTGATTCCTCATGCTTTAACCTTCATGTATGTTCAACCTTGTACTAGGCCTTGATTTCTGCTGAGCTTTGCACACCCTGAGCATGAGCCATTAGAGCTGCAACCTTGAGAGCCACATGCTCACCTGCTAGCCCCTGAAGCTGCAAGTTTGCGCCAGGTTGCAAACCACGCTACCATCATTTGAGCATAACTGTCTCACCCGAGCAAGACCACCATCAATAGTTGCAAAACTGTGACAAATCTATGCTTAGCTTTGTACCTTGTATGCCATTAGCCTGCTGTGATTTGAGCAACTGAAGCTCTCGATTGTGAGCTAAGTGAGAAGTGAATAGAAAACTTTGACTCACCGAGTAAAAGTCGACTAAGCTAAGTGAGTGGTAGTTCTTGTTCCACCGAGTTAAGAAGCGAGAGTTGAGTTGACTCCTGAATAGCCGAGTCAATCCTAACTCAGCCGATTTACCGAGTTGAATCGGGTTGTTTATAACTGAAACCAGTTCAGGCTAGCTAAACTCAGGCCCGACTTACGGGCTTACACCAAACCGAGCCCAACTCAACCTAACTGGCTGCTCACAATCAAGCCACTTTCTTTGGGCTTAAACCAAATCTGAATCCCACCTGGTGGTGAAGCAAACCTTTAAAACCAAGCCCATATTAGCTAAACTTAAAATTTGTCTGCACAAAATCGAGCCCACATCATTTGGGCTAGAACCCAATTTCACTAGGTTTACCACACCCATTAAGTTTTGCAAACACTTTGGGTGCAACCACACATAATCCCAATAAACCAAACTGAAGCCCAATCAACCAAAATCAAATCCCAATAAACCAAAACCCAACAAAACCAAATGAAACCCAATAAACCAAACCAATCCCACCAAAACCAAATTAGATTGTGAGTTCAATTTGAGAGCTAGACCATGTCAGGATTTTGGTACAGACGGGGATGGAACAAATAAATCCCTTAGAGAGCTTGCTTACGGGCACCTTTCACCAGGATGAACACCCCACATACCATAGTGACTTTAGGGAACTTTATGGGCCTTCTCGGGGCCCTGACCTCACATACCCTAATCATTATGATCATATACATCATCCACCACGGGTTGAAAATGAATAATTTTCTCATACCCAGTCATCACTTTTAGATCAATTAGAGGCTCGACTATCTCGCTTTAGATAGGCAATCGGCTTTTTAGAAAGGCAATACGTGAATCTAGTTTTTCTAGGCAATATGAAATGCATGCTTGCACCTTTATGTGGTGGCTTAGACCACCTGCGAATCTTGTTATATTTTGCATGCTTTTAGGCAGTCTAGGAAAACCATGATAATCAATGTACGAAGTGTCTAGAAGTGACTATTGGGACCATAATCAACCTTTGCACACATGCATCATTCACCACGGTGGGAGATGAACAATTTTATACTCCCCCAACTCCTAGTTTGCAATCAGCAATGGAAACACTCATGGAGCAAAATGCTAGGCTTGAAATGAATGCAATGCATGACCATCCACATAGCAACATGTTTGAACTTCCCTTCTCTAGTGAACCTAATGCACAACCATACAATGAATATCCATATGAGGAATGCATACCCACTAGTGAAGACTCTCCTTCAATAGAAAAACTCAAGATGATTCTTCAAAGGAACCTAATTGAGTTACAAAATGATATGATTGAAAATAGTGTTTCTAGTCTTACTCATGCAACTTGAACATTGAATATGAACCTAATCTAGAGGTAGATGAGTACACTAAAAATTCTACATTTTTGAATGGAGAGATGAATGCTTGCTATGATGATGATGATGATGAATATGAAGAGCATGTGTATTTTGAAAATGTAGTAGAATCTTTAGGCGTCTCTTACATGAACCCCATGAATGATGCTTCTTCGATATTCATGCATGTGATGATGATGTGGAACTGTGCAATTGTCCTGTGAAAATGAACATGATTTACCCTCTTATGACTTTGGGAAAGTGCGTGATGGTACAAATGATTTTATACATGAAAATAACGTAGATGTACCTAACCTCTCTCCTGAGTCACAAATTGAAACTCCTCCACCAAACCTAGGTGTTGTTTGTCACAAAATTGCAAAACCAACTTTTAGAAAAATGCCTAACTTAGGCCTAAAGCTTTGTGCTTCCCAAGTCCTCTTGGACTATTTTGCATCAAAGTATAACACTCTTAAGGAGCCACAGTTGGAATGTGTATGTCTGCCTGTAATTAGCAAAACTCATTTTGAGTTAGACCTTTTGCATGACGTACCTTTAAAATTGCAAGACTTTGTGCTCCCAAACACACCCATTCATAAGTTTAGGTTTGTGGGAAAATCATTCCCATTTGCAGTCTTACTTGCACTCTCATATTATATTTGTGTAAGGCTGTTAATGTATGTACATATTTTCTATTGAGTTGATCCTCAACTCTTTAGGACTGATAGTTTATGGTGAATTTTTATTGTATATATCCAGTGGGACTTGTTAAATTTTCTTTTCTTGAATTGGTTGAGTCTTCTTGCACATATATTATGCTAATCCGATATGATCTCCGTTGATAATATTGGATTCTAGCCTTGACGAATGAAGCTCAACCTTGCTCTTGCCGACATCAGGTAATCTCTTCCCTTTTATCTTATCAAGATAGTTCTCGTGGTACGTGATTGTTTTTAAATTTTTCCTATCGTGACACATTGAGGACAATGTTTGATTTAGGTTTGGGGGTGCATTTGCATTTAGAGTTTTTAGTTTTTATTTTGCATTTAGAGTTTTTAGTCTTTTATCTTATCTTTTATTTTCAAAAAAAAAAAAAAAAAAAAAAAAAAAAAAAAAAAAAAAAAAATTCAAAACTCTTTTTGTAAACCCTCCAACTTTTAGAGATTTTAGAGTCACTAGCATGCTTTTAGTTATGTTTACATAGAGATTCGACCGAAATAACAAAAGTTAGAAGTCTTAGGAAAACGCAATCGGGTTTCTTAGTTGATTAGAGCGTTAAAGTTGGATTTAACCACACCGGAGGGCGAATTAGGTGCTGTTTAGATATTCGGTAGTAGAATTGTGATCAACCATAGTGGAGACTACCCATTTTACATCAAGCGAGGTACCCGACCTTCACTCTTTGTGACTTTCTAGAAAAGATTTTAGAGTGTGTGTCACCGTCGTCAATTCCGGGTAGGAATGGTGAGCTACCCAACTTCGCACCACTTTCAAGCACTATTTTTGATCTCTTGAGTGCTAATTCCGTCAATCATGAGGGTGACGTCTAAAGATGAAAACTCCTTCTCAATACCGATTTGCGTTAACATCACTCTCTCTCTCAATCATCAAGATCCATAGAAACACATCATCGTCAAAGAAGCGGAGCAACATCGAAATATGAAGAAAAGTTGAAATAGTCCAAGGTTGTTGTGCAACAAAGAAAAGAAAAGAAGATGAGAATTAATGAAGTTTGTGAAAAATTGAGTTTTATTGTTATTTCCATTTCATGTACTAAGTTAAAAAAAAAAAATAAAAAAAAAATAAAAAAAAATAATAATAATAATTATGTTTGTCAAGTTTTTGTAAAGTTTAGAAGTTCGTCATCAACAAATTGAAG
This sequence comes from Papaver armeniacum, assembly GCA_023531295.1. NCBI lineage: Eukaryota > Viridiplantae > Streptophyta > Magnoliopsida > Ranunculales > Papaveraceae > Papaver > Papaver armeniacum. The sequence continues at coordinate 473,086 of JAJJWW010001416.1, forward strand.
ACCGAAGACCGAAGATTGAAGACGTTTCTATGGTTCTTATGAGAGATTGATGTTAATTGCCGATCGGGTGAGAAGTGAGTGAGTACTCCCACCCTTGCTAATGGTTGATTTCCTTTCTTAGAGATCATCAAAAAAGATTCTTTTTGTCCACACTTCCGTGGAGTCTCGATTTTATTTCGGAAGGTTATCCTTCTTACCTACAACGTGTGCGGGATTTCTCTCTTTATTCCTGCTCGCACACATGAGAGACTAAAAGCGATCCTTTTGAGTGCAATTATCATAAAACCCTAATGGTGAGGCAGAAGTTGAGACTTATGATCACAATCGAATCCGAATTCTTTCATATGGTATGGTTACTTCTCGCTCAAGCACTTAAGGATGAGAATGCGTTCTTTGGTAGTTCTAAATTCATGTTACTAGCACTTGAAACTCTATGTCCTCATAGCTTCTTGGATGCTTGAGACTCTTTTACACTACGAAGTTGGAGAAGGTTTTGTGGGTACACCTGCGGTAAACCCTCACGAGACTACAACTCGTCCACTAGGGACACCTAGGGGTTTAAAGGCTTAGTGCATACGCTAAATGCATTCGAGAGACTGCGACAGGGGTATAGTTAGGATTTCTTAATTTTTGTTTCACTTGAGGACAAGTAAAATTCAGGTTTGGGGGTATTTGATGAGTGCCAAATAGTGCATATTTATACACCTTTTTATTGGCATTTTACTCATCTTTTGTGCTCATAAATCGAGATATTATCCCAGTTCGTGTTTTCTTTGTTTTCGAGAATAAATATTTGTATTAATTAATTTTGTGTTTTTAGGTAATGAATAAAGCTCGGAGAATCTGAGAGCCAAAGAGCGAAGGGTGGAGTCGAGCATCTATGGAGTAGATAGCCAAAGCCCGTGGCGAATTAGTTACAAACCAACAAGGAAGACATGGGCTAGAGCTACCCGACGACAGGATCCGAGCCCGTCGCTTCGAGACGTTGAGATTTCTTTCTCCCTCATCCAACGGTCGGTGCTTCCACGTGCATCGAAGATCGCTGCTCCCGTGCTACACCAGATCACACCAAAACCGCCAACCAACTCCGGGAAGCCGTGCGATCTTTCATCCTCTTCATCCGACGCTTTCAATGATGCCTTCTCATCATCTCTCGCTATACCAGCCTCACATTGAAAGAGCCCTATATATTCCCATTAACCAAACCCTAACTCATTTCTCTTCTTTCTTCTCTCCTTCTCACCGACGAGCTCTGCTCTGCAACTCTGCTCCTCGGCCGAGCCCGCACCACCACCTCCATACCTGCCCGAGCCTCACCGCCACCATCACCTTCCCGACACCGCCCAACAACTCCTCTAACTCCCTCACGCCACCCTAGCTTCATTTGTCTCCATCCATAGCTTCTCACTTACCACAGAAGCTAGGATTGAGACAATTGAAACTAGGGTTTTCACCCACATCGATGCAGAGCGAAGTGACAGAGAAAGCTCGATTTCAGAGCCGAATAGAGCATGGGTTTGCCTTCACTTTTTGATTTAATTTTTATTTTAATTGAATTAGGGTTAGGTATTTTGGGGGAAACCTTGCATGTATAAATAGGAGGAGTAGAGAGTGAAATTGGGCATGCCTGGACTAGCCAGTGCTTCACTTAGGTTTTATTTTGTGCTTTAATTGTTTTGTATCATGTTTTAGTTCAAATTGCTAGGGTTCAGATGAAACCCATAATCTATTGCTAATGTTGGTTTATATTTTGTTAATTGTTCTTGATTGTGCTTTAATGCTTAGGATACATTTAATCTTAACACCTCAGTATGTTACTTTCACAGTGTATGTCAAGCATCCACTGTAGTCAGACTATTTCCATGTTGTGTGTGTTGCAATTCATACCTCATTGCTTGTGATTGATCCTCAGACTAGTTGTGCCCTGAGAAGACAACTAGTACTTGGGAGAGATACCCTAATTGCGATTAGATATCCATCTTAGGATAAGTTTGATCACCTGAGTAATGAAACTGATTTGTGATTAGCTGTACTTTGACAAGACAGCTAATACTAGGAATTAGTTGATTGCCTTAGCTGATAGTAAGCTATCCATTGAGACCCTGGATGAATGGCAGACTTGCCATTATAAGGGACGAGAACATGATCAAAGTTGAACTGACTTAGCTGAGATTGGGTGGTGGATTCGACACCCTAGTATCTCTATCTGTTACTTCTTTGCCTTAGCTTAGAGTCACCACACTACTACTCAGCCGTTTCGGCACAAACACTTTTGTTACCTTGTCACTACACCATATCAGTTGAAACTCAGTTTAGAAAGCCCTTAGATCACACATCAGAGCACCACAAGTCTCTCGGTGGGTTCGACCGCACTTGCTCGGTCCTCTGACCAAGACACAGTGCACTTGTGGTTATCACCAGTAGGCCAATTTATTTACCCATCTTTCGAGGCCTACCGGATGCTTGGGGCTCGACAACGCACACCCTTGTCCAGTGCCAATGTGTGGGGATGATCGGTCCATTGTCTACCCACCGTCTCGGGCGGTCTTAGGATGCTCGTAAAGCGGGGTGCCACGAGAGGCTGGCAAACTCACAGTACTTTATACAAGCTCAACTCGATTTGCAAAGTAACTGGCCCAGCGATTTACAAACTCTTTCCGCGCATAAGTTGGCCTACTATCCAAACTTTTAAGTTTCCATGATGTAAAATACTAAGCTAATGAGTCCACCCCGCACAAGTCCCTAGAGTTTTCTCGGAACTTGCTCTGATACCATCTGTGACGGACCGGAAAATTATGCCTTTGGCGCGTTGCCTCGCAGGCCGTAACTCCACCGGTGCGCCATGATGAAGCTACGATCCGGGCCTTTAAGCTAGGCAAATGCACGTTCATTCTCCCTTGCAAGCATGCTCGTGGAGCATGATGCGGTTAACAACTTCCACACCGTTCCAACTTACCCCTGTTCCGCAAAAGGGTTTACTAAGAAAGCAAAGACTTTCTTAATACGGCAAAAACGGCCTTTTTAAGGCCCTAAACGATGGAATTTGGCTAAATTCTGGTGACCATCAACATGTCTTGATCTTTGGGCCGTTTCTCATCAAAATGGACTCCTTTTGTGCTAAATTACGACACTTGGGTTTTGGCCTCCCGGATAGGCTATAGCTTTCTCTTTGTAGCTTGATAGGAAGTCCGAGCATCCACTTGCGGCATACAACTAAGCCTCATCAAGTATGGCCACAATCATCTCGGCGTCGAGCTCACCGAGATTAGATGATATGAGGGCGGAATGTCGCAATCATCTCCGAATTAGATGATATGAGCGACAAAGTCTTTGGGGATGTGCAATCCGCAACTCATTGCGGCTGCCTATGTACCCTCCCATACTCTAAAGGGATCAAGCACAGATCGTAATTCATCACGAAGGGACAAGCAACTTATTCCAACTCATTTGTTAGGCCGTGGCCAAGCAAATGGAAATGGCCTAGTCCGTATAGGCCGTTCCGTCGGAATGCATCCAAGTGATGCATGTTTGGTCCGTAATATGGCATAATGATGCCTAAGCATCAAGTTCCTCTTCGCATGAGGCTACGTTGGATATAAATGAGCCTTAGGCATCATTTATACTCTTAAACTAAGCTATGAAGCTTACTTGGTGCATAGTCCGCATATGCACCATCAACCAACTACCCTCCCTATATATGTCTTAATGGAATTTCTACAAGTTTGAAAAGGGAACCAAAAATCTTTCATCAACTCCCGTTTACTATTCATGGCGTTGCCATGTATTTTCCCGATATCCAGCCATGTTGGCCGTCTCTGCATAACTTAGATGTCAACCGCCATGTTGGCCGTCCTCTCGCTAACCCGATATCCGGCCATGTTGGCCGTACACTTCCAACCCGATGTCTGGCCATGTTGGCCGTCCACTTCCAACCCGATGTCGGCCATGTTGGACGTCCACGACAAACCGGATGAACGCCATGTTGGACGTACACTTCCAACCCGATGTCAGGCCATGTTGGCGAATATCATCATCAACACATTGCCCAAGGGCCAATGTTCCTTTTTCCGACGCAACGGAAGCTTTGGATGAAGCTTCATCTCAGGACATGGCTCTTCTTTTTAGCATGCGCCATGCTAAAAACACGGGTGTTACATTATCACACCCTTCAAAGAATTTCGTCCCGAAATTCAAAACCCAAAACTATTGTGGACAATCTCTTCAAGTTGGATTTCCCGAGAAAAAGTCCCATACGAGATGCTCAAAAATCACGGGTTTCTTCAAGTTGTCATGAACAATAACTTAGACCTTCTGAGCACATGTCCCATACCACCTGCCAGGGAATAAAAAAGTGCCCACAACAATACCAAGAATCGCAATTGGCCGTGTGCCAAGAGGATATCTCGACCGGAGTATCTGAATGCGCATCCCATACTACGCACTCAGGAGTCCCTAAAGTTCATAAGTTGAAAGATGTCATCGAAATGACAAGGCAAAACTCAACGCAACACTGTGAGGACCAATCTCTAATGCCAGTGCAGTTGGATGCAAGCCACCGTCCTCACAGTTTGGGTTGCCACTCGTAAGTGAGATGCTAGCGGGCACGACAACGCACACCCTTGTCCAAGTGCCAACGTGTGAGGATGATCGGTCCATTGTCTACCCACCGTCCCGGGCGATCTTAGGATGCTCGTAAGCGGGGTGCCCGAGGCACTGGAAAACTCATGGTACTTATACAAGCTCAACTCGATTTGCAAAGTAACTAGCCCGGCGAGTTACAAACTCTTTCCCGAGAAGTTGGCCTACTATCCAACTTTTAAGTTTCCATGATGGAAAATACTCGCTAATGAGTCCACCCCGCACAAGTCCCTAGAGTTTTCTCGGAACTTGCTCGATACCATCCGTGACGGAATAGGAAAATTACGCCTTTGGCACGTTGCCCCGTAGGCCGTAACTCACCTCCTGGGTGCGCCATGATGAAACTACGATCCGGGCCTTTAAGCTAGGGAAAAGCACGTTCATTCTCTCTTGCAAGCATGCTCGTGGAGCATGATGCAGCTAACTTAAGCTTCCACACCGTTCCAACTTACCCCTGTTCGCAAAAGGGTTTACTAAGAAAGCAAAGACTTTCTTAATACGGCAAAAACGACCTTTTTGAGGCCCTAAACGATGGAATTTGGCTAAATTCTGGTGACCATCAACATGTCTTGATCTTTGGGCCGTTTCTCATCAAAATGGACTCCTTTCGTGCTAAATTACGACACTTGGGTTTTTGGCCTCCAGATAGGCTATAGCTTTCTCTTTGTAGATTGATAGGAAGTATGAGCATCCACTTGCTGGCATACAACTAAGCCTCATCAAGTATGGCCACAATTATCTCTGGCGTCGAGCTACCGAGATTAGATGATATGAGGGGCGTAATGTCGCAATCATCTCCGAATTAGATGATATGAGCGACAAAGTGCTGGACCGGCAATGTCGCAACTAATTGCAGGCTGCCTACGTACCCTCCCCCTACTCTAAAGGGATCAAGCACAGACCGTAGTTCATCACGAAGGGACAAGCAACTTATTCCAACTCATTTGTTAGGCCGTACAAGCAATAATGAAAATGGCCTAGTCCGTATAGGTCGTTCCGTAGGAATGCATCCAAGTGATGCATGTTTGGTCCATGCATATGGCATAATGATGCCTAAGCATCAAATGCCCTCTTCACGAGAACTATGAGATATAAATGAGCCTTAGGCATCATTTATACTCTTAAAACTAAGCTATGAAGCTTACTTGGTGCATAGTCCGCATATGTACCATCAACCAACTACCCTCCCTATATATGTCTTAATGGAATTTCTACAAGTATGAAAAGGAAACCAAAATCTTTCATCAAATCCCCGTTTACTATTCATGGAAGTTGCCATGTATTTTCCCGATATCCGGCCATGTTGGCCGTACCTTACACCCGATGTCCGGCCATGTTGGCGTCCTTGCCAACCCGATATCCGGCCATGTTGGCCGTACCACTTCAACCCGATGTCTGGCCATGTTGGCCGTCCACTTCCAACCCGATGTCCGGCCATGTTGGCCGTCAGATCCGCCAACCCGATGTCCGGCCATGTTGGACGTATACTTCCAACCCGATGTCCGGCCATGTTGGCCGTATGCTGTCAACACATTGCCCAAGGGCCAATGTTCCTTTTCCGACGCAACGGAAGCTTTGGATGAAGCTTCATCTCGGGACATGGCTCTTCTTTTAGCATGCGCCATGCTAAAAACACGGGGTGTTACATTATCACACCCTTCAAAGAATTTCGTCCCCGAAATTCAAACCAAAACTATTGTGGACAATCTCTTCAAGTTGGATTTCCTGAGAAAAGTCCCATACCAGATGCTCAAAAATCACGGGTTTCTTCAAGTTGTCATGAACAACAATTTAGACCTTATGAGCACATGTCCCATACCACCTCGCCCAGGAATCCAAAAGTGCCCACAACAATACCAAAAATCGCAATTGGCCGATGCCAAGAGGATATCTCGACCGGGTATCCCGAATGCGCATCCCATACTACGCACTCGGAGTCCCTAAAGTTCACAAGTTGAAAGATGTCATCGAAAATGACAAGGAAAAACTCAACGCAACACCGTGAGGACCAATCTCTAATGCCGGTGCAGTTGGATGCAAGCCACCGTCCCCGACGGATTTCCGGGGTTGCCACTCGTAAGTGGGATGCTAGCGGGCTCGACAACGCACACCCTTGTCTAGTGCCAACGTGTGGGGATGATCGGTCCCATTGTATACCCACCGTCCCGAGACGGTCTTAGGATGCTCGTAAAGCGGGGTGCCACAGAGGCCTGGCAAACTCACAGTACTTATACAAGCTCAACTCGATTTGCAAAGTAACTGGCCCAGCAGTTACAAACTCTTTCCCGCGCATAAGTTGGCCTACTATCCAACTTTTAAGTTTCCATGATGGAAAATACTCGCTAATGAGTCCACCCCGCACAAGTCCCTAGAGTTTTCTCGGAACTTGCTCGATACCATCTATGACGGACCGAGAAACTTACGCCTTTGGCGCTTCGCCCCGCAGCCGTAACTCCCAGGTGCGCCATGATGAAGCTACGATCCGGCCTTTAAGCTAGGAAAATGCACGTTCATTCTCCCTTGCAAGCATGCTCGTGGAGCATGATGCGGCTAACTTAGCTTTGATGCGTGTCGTAGGTGCAATCAAATTAATTAATATTTCCACTCAATTAAAAATAATATAATGGAAGTCAAGTTCGTTCCCACGAGGAGCAAGAGATTCTAGTTGTAAAAATTGTCACAAAAGGGGTGTAAAAAGCAAAAGAAAATAAACAAAGCAATTAAAAGATAAAGTTGAAAGCAATAAGAGAGACAAGACCAAGGAATCCTTCTTCGTTACGAAACAATGAATCAAGTTATGTTCTTTTCTACTTGTTATTAGTCTCAAATTATCACCAACCGTAGGATAGCAGTCCGCTTAGCTAGCCCCAAAATCCCTTATTTCACCCGAGTAACAGTCCGCTTAGTTATCAGATTCTATTCAAAAGAACCACCTTGAGGTTCGCTTACAAGGTGTAATTCTCCGAATGCATTAAGATCTATGAATTTAGGTTTAGTACTAGTAGTTAAACTCGGTTCGGTTGGTCCACTTTCTAGCGTTGTTTTTACACACAATCGCTCCACGGAATCCCTCCGCAAGGTCTCGTGTTTGCTACTTTTGTAAAGAGTCAAGAAACGATTACTTATCCCCTAACTTTCACTAGCTTTAGATCAATTAACAAATCAATTTAGTTGGCCACCTAAACAATCTATCAATCAACCATGAATGTGTAAACATTCCTAATAGTAAAAACAAACGATAATCATGTGAAAAACTTCAAGATAGAATTGAAACAAAACTCAAATCATGTATTAAGAACTAGGAATTCATCCTCAATCAATAATAAAATTAGCTACTCATGTTAAGGAGTTCACACAAAGAATAAAGAAGAGAGAATTGTTGTGTGTGTAGAGATGTGTAAAAGATGTAGAAAACTTCTCTATTTATAGGCTTCAATATTCTCCAAATCTTCCAAGGAATAGAATCCTTTTCCTTTTGCAATTCAATTTCCAAATCCAAGCCTTTCTCAACTCTTCCATCTTCTCTTTACAAGTTTGAGCCCAATTCTCCATCCAATTCCTAGTCCAAGTCTTCACACCCATGAGAGAAGTCCATAAAAATTCTGGAATTTTTGGCTCGCCGGAAAAGCGTATTATGGCCGGAATCCGATTAGGAATAGTCACCGCCGCAACCCGAATATCACCGCGGTCACTGGAATCTTCTTCTCCGTCAAGGAATATTCCGTTACCGTTAACCGCTGACCTAACGGTCTTCTGTTAGTCAACTAGGTCAAGGCAGATGGTGAGTTAGCTTCTAATCAGCTCTTGAGTCAGGCTGACTCGGCTTACTCGTTGAGTTGGATCGGAGAATCACTGAGTTAACTCGTGTGAATGGATTGGAAGCCGAGTTCTGGCTGTTTCTCAGTCATTTCCAGGCCTAACTCCGGCCATTCTTTTAACTTCATTCTTTAACAGACATGTATCCTACACATACATCTATTTCAAGCACCGCGTTCATAACATCATCGAGCCTTAACCAATCTATTCTCGCGATCTTTATCATAGCCATACATGACCAATTTCTTGACTCATAGCAACCAGAACCCCTCTCGCAATCAACAAGCTATTCCATAACCATTCTGCTCACAGCACCAGACCCATACATTTACCACCAGACTCGAGCTTCATAAATTGCCACTTGCTCTCAATCTCAGAACCTATTGCTATTCTTGTCCTTGCTCAAACAACATCAACCACCAGCTGTTTTTCCTGGTTTCCAAACCCGGCTCGATCCGGTGACACAGTCAATCATGCCCACAAAGTGCAACGAACCCCACAACACCAAAACTCACAAGCTCCATCTCTGTTTAAACTCCCAATCACTCCTTCATGCTCAGCCATAACAGTGCACAACATCAACTCTAATAACAAAGACTCATTCAAATTATCACACACAAGCAGAAGAAATTGAACCAACATCATCGACTTATCAATCTCGCATTGCACTCAAAGTCACGGCTCAAAGCCAACCCGCAATCGACAAGCTACAAACCATCTCACTTTGAATAACTCCACAAACATTTGCATCCTTTAGCTTTCACGGCTCATCTCAGCCCTATGCAGCAATTGCTTTCCGCAACCATTCCCAATTCTCGATTGCAACAAACAAATCCAAAACAAAACCATTTCTCGACCTCATCGGCGGCGAGATACATCCACCAAACCCCGATTCATTTCCATCATTAGCAGTTCAATCTCCCTGTTCTCAGTTCAAAACCCATTTTCCTAAGCATCAACAGATTCATACATCTCAGACACCTCTTCAATCGCCATCGAACTCATCTTCAGAAACCCAGCATCTCCATCGATCCGTGGAAACTTTTTTTTTCTCTTATATCATTTTCCGAAATCAATCCTCTGCAAATCCTACTCGTTCACGACCACGAATCAATCAAACCCATTTCGATTTTCGGATGAAACTTGAACCCTAATTTCTTCATCATCTCATCATACAGATCCCCTTTTGTATCTTGATTCGTGTCATGACTCCATCTTCCAAACACAAGCACCTCCGTCTTCAATCACTCATGGCGGAAACCAAGCATTTTTGATTCAAACTTCTTCTATCGGACAAAGCAAATCGATGGCAGTGCTGCTCGCTTTTCTTCCTCTCGGATGAATGAAGAAAATGAGAGAAAACATATCTCTCGATAGTAAGGTTGAGTTAGGTCCGGATGGGTACACCCCGAGGATAAGATCCACCCCCAACCGGGGTGCCCCGAGTAACTATATTGATGCCTTTAACATTTCCTCTTTTAAAACAAAATCGGCTACCCCTTAACATGTGTCCGGGCTCCTAATAGTGTCTGCCTATAAATGACAATTTTGCCCTTTTTTCTCAAATTGGGTGATTTCTTCTTCTTTTCCTCAAGTGTGACTCCAAAGTAGCTACAAAACTCAAAACAAGCGTAAAATACATAATTTACAAGAAAAATAGCAAAGAAAGCATAAACAATAGATAGTAAATAGGATGTATTCTACACCCTATCAAGCTTCCACACCGTTCCAACTTACCCATGTTCCGCAAAAGGGTTTACTAAGAAAGCAAAGACTTTCTTAATACGGCAAAAACGACCTTTTTGAGGCCCTAAACGATGGAATTTGGCTAAATTCTGGTGACCATGTGGATCAAAAGATCAACATGTCTTGATCTTTGGGCTGTTTCTCATCAAAGTGGACTCCTTTTGTGCTGAATTACGACACTTGGGTTTTTGGCCTCCAGATAGGCTATAGCTTTCTCTTTGTAGCTTGATAGGAAGTATGAGCATCCACTTGCTGGCATACAACTAAGCCTCATCAAGTATGGCTACAATCATCTCTGGCGTCGAGCTACCGAGATTAGATGATATCAGGGGCCAGAATGTCGCAATCATCTCCGAATTAGATGATATGAGCGACAAAGTCTTGGACCCGGCAATGCCGCAACTCATTGCGGCTGCCTACGTACCCTCCCCTACTCTAAAGGGATCAAGCACGGACCGTAGTTCATCACGAAGGGACAAGCAACTTATTCCAACTCATTTGTTAGGCCGTACAAGCAAGAATGGAAATGGCCTAGTCCGTATAGGTCGTTCCGTCGGAATGCATCCAAGTGATGCATGTTTGGTCCGCAATATGGCATAATGATGCCTAAGCATCAAATGCCCTCTTCGCGAGGCTACGCAGAGCATATAAATGAGCCTTAGGCATCATTTATACTCTTAAACTAAGCTATGAAGCTTACTTGGTGCATAGTCGCATATGCACCATCAACCAACTACCCCCTCCCTATATATGTCTTAATGGAATTTCTACAAGTATGAAAAAGGGAACCAAAAATCTTTCATCAACTCCTGGTTTACTATTCATGGCCGTTGCCATGTATTTTCCCGATATCCGCCATGTTGGCCATACTCACGCCAACCCGATGTCCAGGCCATGTTGGCCGTACCCTTCCAACCCGATATCCGGCCATGTTGGCCGTACACTGTCAACCCGATGTCCGGCCATGTTGGCGTCCACTTCAACCCGATGTCCGGCCATGTTGGCCGTCCACTGCCAACCCGATGTCCGGCCATGTTGGACGTATACTTCCAACCCGATGTCCGGCCATGTTGGCCGTATGCTGTCAACACATTGGCCAAGGTCCAATGTTCCTTTTTCCGACGCAACTAAGCTTTGGATGAAGCTTCATCTCAGGCCATGGCGCTTCTTTTAGCATGCGCCAAGCTAAAAACACGGGTGTTAAATTATCACACCCTTCAAAGAATTTCGTCCCCGAAATTCAAACCCAAAACTATTGTGGACAATCTCTTCAAGTTGGATTTCTGAGAAAAAGTCCCATACCGGATGCTCAAAATCACGGGTTTCTTCAAGTTGTCATGAACAACAATTTAGACCTTCCGAGCACATGTCCCATACCACCTGCCCGAGGAATCCAAAAGTGCCCACAACAATACCAAGAATCGCAATTGGCCGGTGCCAAGAGGATATCTATTTTGAGTATCCCGAATGCGCATCCCAGACTACGCACTCAGGAGTCCCTAAAGTTCACAAGTTGAAAGATCTCATCGAAATGACAAGGCAAAACTCAACGCAACACTGTGAGGACCAATCTCTAATGCCAGTGCAGTTGGATGCAAGCCACCGTCCCCGACGGATTTCTGGGTTGCCACTCGTAAGTGGGATGCTAGCAGGGCCCGACAACGCACACCCTTATCTAGTGCCAACGTGTGGGGATGATCAGTCCCATTGTCTACCCACCGTCCCAGACGGTCTTCCGGATGCTCGTAAGCGGGGTGGCACAGAGGCCTGGAAAACTCACAGTACTTATACAAGCTCAACTCGATTTGCAAAGTAACTGGCCCAGAAGTTACAAACTCTCATACTATCCAACTTTTAAGTTTCCATGATGGAAAATACTCGCTAATGAGTCCACCCCGCACAAGTCCCTAGAGTTTTCTCGGAACTTGCTCTGATACCATCTCGTGACGGACCAGAGACTTACGCCTTTGGCGCTTTGCCCCCTTGTGCCGTAACTCCCCGGTGCGCCATGATGAAGCTACGATCCGGGACTTTAAGCTAGGCAAATGCACGTTCATTCTCCCTTACAAGCATGCTCGTGGAGCATGATGCCAGCTAACAAGCTTCCACACCGTTCCAACTTACCCATGTTCGCAAAGGGTTTTACTAAGAAAGCAAAGACTTTCTTAATACTGGCAAAACGGCCTTTTTGAGGCCCTAAACGATGGAATTTGGCTAAATTCTGGTGACCATGTGGATCAAGCGATCAACATGTCTTGATCTTTAAGGTAGTTTCTCATCAAAATGGACTCCTTTTGTGCTAAATTACGACACTTGGGTTTTGGCCTCCCAGGATAGGCTATAGCTTTCTCTTTGTAGCTTGATAGGAAGTATGAGCATCCACTTCTTTGGCATACAACTAAGCCTCATCAAGTATGGCCACAATCATCTCAGCGTCGAGCTACCGAGATTAAATTATATGAGGGCAGAATGTCGCAATCATCTCCGAATTAGATGATATGAGCGACAAAGTCTTTGGACCGGCAATGCCGCAACTCATTGCGGCTGCCTCACGACCCTTCCCTACTCTAAAGGGATCAAGCACGAGGCCGTAGTTCATCAAGAAGGGACAATCAACTTATCCCAACTCATTTGTTAGGCCGTGTATTGTAATAATGGAAATGGCCTAGTCCGTATAGGTCGTTCCGTCGGAATGCATCCAAGTGATGCATGTTTTGGTCCATAATATGGCATAATGATGCCTAAGCATCAAATGCCCTCTTCGCGAGGCTACGCAGATATAAATGAGCCTTAGGCATCATTTATACTCTTAAACTAAGCTATGAAGCTTACTTGGTGCATAGTCCGCATATGCACCATCAACCAACTACCCCTCCCTATATATGTCTTAATGGAATTTCTATAAGTATGAAAAGGGAACCAAAAATCTTTCATCAACTCCGTTTACTATTCATGGCCGTTGCCATGTATTTTCCGATATCTCAAGCCATGTTGGCCGTACTCGCCAACCCGATGTCCGGCCATATTTCTTGTCCTCTTTCAACCCGAGCATCCGGCCATGTTGGCCGTGACACTTCCAACCCGTTGTAATAAAGCCATGTTGGCCGTCCACTTCCAACCCGATGTCGGCCATGTTGGCCGTCCGGTGCCAACCCGATGTGGCCATGTTGACGTACACTTCCAACCAGTGTCCGGCCATGTTGGCCGTAGATCATCACACATTGGCCGAGGGCCAATGTTCCTTTTTCCTACTTAACGGAAGCTTTGGATGAAGCTTCATCTCGAGCCATGGCGCTTCTTTTAGCATGCGCCATGCTAAAAACTTTCGGGTGTTACATTATCACACCCTTCAAAGAATTTCGTCCCAAATTCAAACCCAAAACTATTGTGGACAATCTCTTCAAGTTGGATTTCTGAGCAAAAGTCCCATACCGGATGCTCAAAAATCACGGGTTCTTCAAGTTGTCATGAACAACAATTTAGACCTTCGATCACATGTCCCATACCACCTGCCCAGGAATCCAAAAGTGCCCACAACAATACCATGAATCGCAATTGGCCAGTGCAAAGAGGATATCTCGACCCGGTATCATGAATGCGCATCCCAGACTACGCACTCAGGAGTCCCTAAAGTTCACAAGTTGAAAGATCTCATCGAAATGACAAGGCAAAACTCAACGCAACACTGTGAGGACCAATCTCTAATGCCAGTGCAGTTGGATGCAAGCCACCGACCCCGACAGTTTCTGGGTTGCCACTCGTAAGTGGGATGCTAGCGGGCGACAACGCACACCCTTGTCTAGTGCCAACGTGTGAGGATGATCAGTCCCATTGCTCTACCCACCGTCCCAGACGGTCTTAGGATGCTCGTGGCTGGTGCCCACGGAGGGTGGCAAACTCACAAGATCTTATACAAGCTCAACTCGATTTGTAAAGTAACGGCCCGGCAGATTTACAAACTCTTTCCGCGCATAAGTTGGCCTACTATCCAACTTTTAAGTTTCCATGATGGAAAATACTCGCTAATGAGTCCACCCCGCACAAGTCCCTAGAGTTTTCTCGAACTTGCTACGATACCATCCGTGACGGGACAGGAAAATTACGCCTTTGGCGCTTTGCCCGCAGCCGTAACTCCCAGGTGCGCCATGATGAAGCTATGATCCGGGCCTTTAAGCTAGTAAAATTCACGTTCATTCTCCCTTGCAAGCATGCTCGTGGAGCATGATGCGGCTAACTTAGCTTCCACCGTTTCCAACTTACCCATGTTCCGCAAAAGGGTTTACTAAGAAAGCAAAGACTTTCTTAATCACGGCAAAAATGCCTTTTTGAGGCGTAAAAACGATGGAATTTGGCTAAATTTTGGTGACCATGTGGATCAATAGATCAACATGTCTTGATCTTTGAGTCGTTTCTCATCAAAATGGACTCCTTTTGTGCTAAATTACGACACTTGGGTTTTTGGCCTCCGGATAGGCTATAGCTTTCTCTTTGTAGCTTGATAGGAAGTATGAGCATCCACTTGCTCGCATACAACTAAGCCTCATCAAGTATGGCCACAATCATATCTGGCGTCGAGCTACCGAGATTAGATGATATGAGGGGCCGTAATGTCATAATCATCTCGAATTAGATGATATGAGCGACAAAAGTCTTTGGACCGCAATCTTTGCAACTCATTGCGGCTGCCTAAGTACCCTTCCCTACTCTAAAGGGATCAAGCATGACCGTAGTTCATCACGAAAGGACAAGCAACTTATTCCAGACTCATTTGTTAGGCCGTGGCCAAGCAATAATGGAAATGGCCTAGTCCATATAGGCCGTTCCGTCGGAATGCATCCAAGTGATGCATGTTTGGTCCGCAATATGGCATAATGATGCCTAAGCATCAAATGCCCTCTTTGCGAGGCTCTGCAGATATAAATGAGCCTTAGGCATCATTTATACTCTTCCTCGCTAAGCTATGAAGCTTACTTGGTGCATAGTCCGCATAAGCACCATCAACCAACTACCCCTCCCTATATATGTCTTAATGGAATTTCTACAAGTATGAAAAGGGAACCAAAAATCTTTCATCAACTCCCCGTTTACTATTCATGGCCATTGCCATGTATTTTCCCGATATCCGGCCATGTTGGCCGTACTCTGCCAACCCGATGTCCGGCCATGTTGGCCGTACTCTGCCAACCCGATGTCCGGCCATGTTGGCCGTCCTCTGCCAACCCGATATCCGGCCATGTTGCCGTACACTTCCAACCCGATGTCTGGCCATGTTGGCCGTCCACTTCCAACCCGATGTCCGGCCATGTTGGACGTCCACGGCCATGTTGGACGTCCACGGCCAACCCGATGTCCGGCCATGTTGGACGTACACTTCCAACTCCGATGTCCGCCATGTTGGCCGTATATCATCAACACATTGGCCAAGGGCCAATGTTCCTTTTTCCTACGCAACGGAAGCTTTGGATGAAGCTTCATCTCAGGCCATGGCGCTTCTTTTAGCATGCGCCATGCTAAAAACACGGGGTGTTACATTATCACACCCTTCAAAGAATTTCGTCCCCGAAATTCAAACCCAAAATTAATGTGGACAATCTCTTCAAGTTTGATTTCCTGAGCAAAAGTCCCATACCAGATGCTCAAAAATCACGGGTTTTCTTCAAGTTGTCATGAACAACAATTTAGACCTTCTGAGCACATGTCCCATACCACCTGCCCAAGAATCCAAAAGTGCCCACAACAATACCAAGAATCGCAATTGGCCAGTGCCAAGAGGATATCTCGACCAGGTATCCTGAATGCGCATCCCATACTACGCACTCAGGAGTCCCTAAAGTTCACAAGTTGAAATATGTCATCGAAATGACAAGGAAAAACTCAACGCAACACTGTGATGACCAATCTCTAATGCCAGTGCAGTTGGATGCAAGCCACCGTCACGACGGATTTACGGGTTGCCACTCGTAAGTGGGATGCTAGCTTAGGGTTCGACAACGCACACCCTTGTCTAGTGCCAATGTGTGGGGATGATCGGTCCCATTGTCTACCCACCGTCCCAGGACGGTCTTACGGATGCTCGTAAGCGGGGTGCCACGGAGGCTGGAAAACTCACGGCACTTATACAAGCTCAACTCGATTTGCAAAGTAAGCGGCCCAATGATTTACAAACTCTTTTCGCGCATAAGTTGGCCTACTATCCAACTTTTAAGTTTCCATGATGGAAAATACTCGCTAATGAGTCCACCCGCACAAGTCCCTAGAGTTTTCTCGGAACTTGCTACGATACCATCTCGTGATGGACCGAAAAATTACGCCTTTGCGCTTTGCCCCGTGCCGTAACTCCCGGTGCGCCATGATGAAGCTACGATCCGGGCCTTTAAGCTAGGCAAATGCACGTTCATTCTCCCTTGCAAGCATGCTCTTGGAGCATGATGCAGCTAACTTAGCTTCCACACCGTTCTAACTTACCCATGTTCCGCAAAAGGGTTTACTAAGAAAGCAAAGACTTTCTTAATATTTAAAATGGCCTTTTTGAGGCCTTAAACGATGGAATTTGGCTAAATTCTGGTGACTATGTAGATCAACATGTCTTGATCTTTGGGCGTTTCTCATCAAAATGGACTCCTTTTGTGCTAAATTACGACACTTGGGTTTTGGCCTCCCGAGATAGGCTATAGCTTTCTCTTTGTAGCTTGATAGGAAGTATGAGCATCCACTTGTCGGCATACAACTAAGCCTCATCAAGTACGGCCACAATCATCTCGCGTCGAGCTACCGAGATTAAATGATATGAGGGGCCAGAATATCGCAATCATCTCCGAATTAGATGATATGAGCGACAAAGTGCTGGACCGGCAATGCCGCAACTCATTGCGGCTGCCTACGTACCCTTCCCTACTCTAAAGGGATCAAGCACAGACCGTAGTTCATCACGAAGGGACAAGCAACTTATTCCAACTCATTTGTTAGGCCGTGGCCAAGCAATAATGGAAATGGCCTAGTCCGTATAGGCCGTTCCGTCGGAATGCATCCAAGTGATGCATGTTTGGTCCGCAATATGGCATAATGATGCCTAAGCATCAAATGCCCTCTTCGCGAGGCTACGCAGATATAAATGAGCCTTAGGCATCATTTATACTCTTCCGGCTAAGCTATGAAGCTTACTTGGTGCATAGTCCGCATATGCACCATCAACCAACTACCCCTCCCTATATATGTCTTAATGGAATTTCTACAAGTATGAAAAGGGAACCAAAAATCTTTCTTCAACTCCCAGTTTACTATTCATGGCCGTTGCCATGTATTTTCCCGATATCCGGCCATGTTGGCCGTCCTCTGCCAACCCGATGTCCGGCCATGTTGGCCGTCCTCTGCCAACCCGATATCCGGCCATGTTGGCCGTACACTTCCAACCCGATGTCTGGCCATGTTGGCCGTCCACTTCCAACCCGATGTCCGGCCATGTTGGACGTCCACTGCCAACCCGATGTCCGGCCATGTTGGACGTACACTTCCAACCCGATGTCCGGCCATGTTGGTCGTATACTGTCAACACATTGGCCAAGGGCCAATGTTCCTTTTTCCTACACAACGGAAGCTTTGGATGAAGCTTCATCTCAGGCCATGGCGCTTATTTTAGCATGCGCCATGCTAAAAACACGGGGTGTTACATTATTACACCCTTCAAAGAATTTCGTCCCCGAAATTCAAACCCAAAATTAATGTGGATAATCTCTTCAAGTTGGATTTCCTGAGCAAAAGTCCCATACCAGATGCTCAAAAATCACGGGTTTCTTCAAGTTGTCATGAACAACAATTTAGACCTTCTGAGCACATGTCCCATACCACCTTCCCAGGAATCCAAAAGTGCCCACATTAATACCAAGAATCGCAATTGGCCAGTGCCAATAGGATATCTCGACCAGGTATCCTGAATGCGCATCCCATACTACGCACTCAGGAGTCCCTAAAATTCACAAGTTGAAAGATGTCATCGAAATGACAAGGAAAAACTCAACGCAACACTGTGAGGACCAATCTCTAATGCCAGTGCAGTTGGATGCAAGCCACCGTCCCTGACGGATTTACCGGGTTGCCACTCGTAAGTGGGATGCTAGCCGGGCCTGACAACGCACACCCTTGTCTAGTGCCAACGTGTGGGGATGATCAGTCCCATTGTCTACCCACCGTCCCAGACGGTCTTCTGGATGCTCGTAAGAGGGGTGCCACAGAGGCCTGGCAAACTCACAGTACTTATACAAGCTCAACTCGATTTGCAAAGTAACTGGCCCAACAGTTACAAACTCTTTCCTGCGCATAAGTTGGCCTACTATCCAACTTTTAATTTTCCATGATGGAAAATACTCGCTAATGAGTCCACCCCGCACAAGTCCCTAGAGTTTTCTCGGAACTTGCTCTGATACCATCTGTGATGGACCGGAAAATTACGCCTTTTGCGCTTTGCCCCGCAGGCCGTAACTCCCCCGGTGCGCCATGATGAAGCTACGATCCGGGCCTTTAAGCTAGGCAAATGCACGTTCATTCTCCCTTGCAAGCATGCTCTTGGAGCATGATGCAGCTAACTTAGCTTCCACACCGTTCTAACTTACCCATGTTCCGCAAAAGGGTTTACTAAGAAAGCAAAGACTTTCTTAATACGGCAAAAACGGCCTTTTTGAGGGTTTAAACGATGGAATTTGGCTAAATTCTGGTGACCATGTAGATCAACATGTCTTGATCTTTGGGCCGTTTCTCATCAAAATGGACTCCTTTTGTGCTAAATTACGACACTTGGGTTTTTGGCCTCCAGATAGGCTATAGCTTTCTCTTTGTAGCTTGATAGGAAGTATGAGCATCCACTTGCTGGCATACAACTAAGCCTCATCAAGTACGGCCACAATCATCTCTGGCGTCGAGCTACCGAGATTAAATGATATGAGGGGCCAGAATATCGCAATCATCTCCGAATTAGATGATATGAGCGACAAAGTCTTTGGACCGGAAATGCAACTCATTGCGGCTGCCTACGTACCCTTCCCTACTCTAAAGGGATCAAGCACAGACCGTAGTTCATCCCGAAGGGACAAGCAACTTATTCCAACTCATTTGTTAGGCCGTGGCCAAGCAATAATGGAAATGGCCTAGTCCGTATAGGCCGTTCTGTCGGAATGCATCCAAGTGATGCATGTTTGGTCCGCAATATGGCATAATGATGCCTAAGCATCAAATGCCCTCTTCGCGAGGCTACGCAGATATAAATGAGCCTTAGGCATCATTTATACTCTTCCGGCTAAGCTATGAAGCTTACTTGGTGCATAGTCCGCATATGCACCATCAACCAACTACCCCTCCCTATATATGTCTTAATGGAATTTCTATAAGTATGAAAAGGGAACCAAAAATCTTTCATCAACTCCCCGTTTACTATTCATGGCCGTTGCCATGTATTTTCACGATATCCGGCCATGTTGGCCGTACTCTGCCAACCCGATGTCCGGCCATGTTGGCCATACTCTGCCAACCCGATGTCCAGCCATGTTGGCCGTCCTCTGCCAACCCGATATCCGGCCATGTTGGCCGTCCACTGCCAACCCAATGTCTGGCCATGTTGGCCGTCCACTGCCAACCCGATGTCCGGCCATGTTGGCCGTCCACTTCCAACCCGATGTCTGGCCATGTTGGCCGTACACTGTCAACACATTGGCCAAGGGCCAATGTTCCTTTTCCTACGCAACGGAAGCTTTGGATGAAGCTTCATCTCAGGCCATGGCGCTTCTTTTAGCATGCGCCATGCTAAAAACACGGGGTGTTACATTATTACACCCTTCAAAGAATTTCGTCCCCGAAATTCAAACCCAAAACTATTGTGGACAATCTCTTCAAGTTGGATTTCCTGAGCAAAAGTCCCATACCAGATGCTCAAAAATCACGGGTTTCTTCAAGTTGTCATGAACAACAATTTAGACCTTCTGAGCACATGTCCCATACCACCGGCCCAGGAATCCAAAAGTGCCCACAACAATACCAAGAATCGCAATTGGCCAGTGCCGAGAGGATATCTCGACCAGGTATCCTGAATGCGCATCCCATACTACGCACTCAGGAGTCCCTAAAGTTCACAAGTTAAAAGATGTCATCGAAATGACAAGGCAAAACTCAACGTAACACTGTGAGGACCAATCTCTAATGCCAGTGCAGTTGGATGCAAGCCACCGTCCCTGACGGATTTACCGGGTTGTCACTCGTAAGTGGGATGCTAGCCGGGCCTAACAACGCACACCCTTGTCTACTGCCAACGTGTGGGGATGATCAGTCCAATTGTCTACCCACCGTCCCAGACGGTCTTCCGGATGCTCGTAAGCGGGGTACCACAGAGGCCTGGCAAACTCACATTACTTATACAAGCTCAACTCGATTTGCAAAGTAACTGGCCCAACAGTTACAAACTCTTTCACGCGCATAAGTTGGCCTACTATCCAACTTTAAGTTTCCATGATGGAAAATACTCGCTAATGAGTCCACCCCGCACAAGTCCCTAGAGTTTTCTCGGAACTTGCTTTGATACCATCTGTGACGGACCGGAAAATTACGCCTTTGGCGCTTTGCCCCGCAGGCCGTAACTCCCCCGGTGCGCCATGATGAAGCTACGATCCGGGCCTTTAAGCTAGGCAAATGCACGTTCATTCTCCCTTGCAAGCATGCTCGTGGAGCATGATGCAGTTAACTTAGCTTCCACACCGTTCCAACTTACCCATGTTCCGCAAAAGGGTTTACTAAGAAAGCAAAGACTTTCTTAATACGGCAAAAACGGCCTTTTTGAGGCCCTAAACGATGAAATTCGGCTAAATTCTGGTGACCATGTGGATCAACATGTCTTGATCTTTGGGTCGTTTCTCATCAAAATGGACTCCTTTTGTGCTAAATTACCACACTTGGGTTTTTGGCCTCCAGATAGGCTATATAGCTTTCTCTTTGTAGCTTGATAGGAAGTATGAGCATCCACTTGCTGGCATACAACTAAGCCTCATCAAGTATGGCCACAATCATCTCTGGCGTCGAGCTACCGAGATTAAATGATATGAGGGGCCAGAATGTCGCAATCATCTCCGAATTAGATGATATGAGCGACAAAGTGCTTGGACCCGGCAATGCTTTGCAACTCATTGCGACTGCCTCACGCACCCTTCCCTACTCTAAAGGGATCAAGCACAGACCGTAGTTCATCACGAAGGGACAAGCAACTTATTCCAA
The DNA here is from genome assembly GCA_023531295.1 of Papaver armeniacum. NCBI lineage: Eukaryota > Viridiplantae > Streptophyta > Magnoliopsida > Ranunculales > Papaveraceae > Papaver > Papaver armeniacum. The sequence continues at coordinate 494,533 of JAJJWW010001416.1, forward strand.
CTCATTTGTTAGGCCGTGGCCAAGCAATAATGGAAATGGCCTAGTCCGTATAGGCCGTTCCGTCGGAATGCATCCAAGTGATGCATGTTTGGTCCGCAATATGGCATAATGATGCCTAAGCATCAAATGCCCTCTTCGCGAGCTACGCAGATATAAATGAGCCTTAGGCATCATTTATACTCTTAAACTAAGATATGAAGCTTACTTGGTGTATAGTCCGCATATGCACCATCAACCAACTACCCCTCCCTATATATGTCTTAATGGAATTTCTACAAGTATGAAAAGGGAACAAAAATCTTTCATCAACTCCCCGTTTACTATTCATGGTCGTTTGCCATGTATTTTCCCGATATCCGGCCATGTTGGCCGTACTCTGCGCCAACCCGATGTCCGGCCATGTTGGTCGTCCCTCTCCAACCCGATATCCGGCCATGTTGGCCGTACACTTCAACCCGATGCTGGCCATGTTGGCCGTCCACTTCCAACCCGATGTTCGGCCATGTTGGCCGTCCACTGCCAACCCGATGTCCGGCCATATTGGACGTACACTTCCAACCCGATGGCATGTGCCAATGGCATGCTCGGCCATTAGGGCCACGCCATACAGTGAGAAAAGCTACCAGCGATCATGTTGGCATGTTCCAATGGCATGCTCGGCTATTAGGGCCACGTCCTGGTGAGAAAATCTACCAGCGAGCATGTTGGCATGTGCCAATGGCATGCTCGGCCATTAGGGCCACGCCCGGTGAGAAAAGCTACCAGCGAGCGTGTTGGCATGTGCCAATGGCAATCTCGGCCATTAAGGCCACGCCCTGGTGAGAAAATCTACCAGTGAGCATGTTGGCATGTGCCAATGGCATGCGAGACTAATTTGGCCTAGGTTGCACGGTTTGCAAGCCTAGGTGCGGGCGCTACTTTGGCATGGCGCGGTTAGGTCCAAGGTAAGGGTGTTTGGCTTGGCGTGGCGTGACCAGCGTAGCTAGGGCCAAGGCAGAGTGTGTTTGGCATGGCGCGGCTAGATTGGGCAAGGTGTGGCTGGCATGATTTGCCATTGGCACGGAGGTGCGGCTAGCATGGTTGGCATGCTTTGGCGTGTTTGGTGTGGCTGGCATGATTTGCCATTGGCATGAGGTGCGGCTAGCTTGGGCTAGGTGTGGTCTGGCATGATTTGCCATTGGCACATGAGGTGCGGCTAGCATGGTTGGCATGCTTTGGCGCGTTTGGTGCGGCTGGCATGATTTGACATTGGCACGGAGGTGCGGCTAGCATGGTTGGCATGCTTTGGCGTGTTTGGTGTGGCTGGCATGATTTTCCATTGGCACAAAGGTGCGGCTAGCTTGGGCTAGGTGTGGATGGCATGATTTTCCATTGGCACATGAGGTGCGGCTTGGATGGTTGGCATGCTTTGGCGCGTTTGGTGTGGCTGGCATGATTTTCCATTGGCACAGAGGTGCGGCTAGCTTGGGCTAGGTATGGCTGGCATGATTTTCCATTGGCACAGAGGGGAATTAGGGTTTTGTTCGTTGTAACCCTAATTTGAAAAAATACCCCATATTACTGACTACATGCATTAAATGTTCTAATAAATGTGTCATCGGTGACATTAGGTTATTTGGGGTTTTACGATTTTACCCTTTGTTTAAAATCCACCATCAACAGCTGGAAATAACTTTTACTATCATTTAACTGCCATCAGAAAATTAACAAAATTAGAACATCATATATATGTTTCAATAGCTTAAAAGTGCTTAAAAGTAATTCCTGAAAAAGAAGAAAAAAAAACTTGTGCATATACACCGATATGACTGAACCCAATCCCCATTAAACCTAGTACGATATTAATCAAATAGATATACGAAAAGAAACATCGGATAAAAATCCTCTGCATCTTCCCCGACGGCGGTCTTAGCAGCGCTTTCCATTCTCTAAGCTTCACATGAAGAAGCATATTGAAATCTAGAGCATAAATTTAAAAGGTAAAAATGACTCGCATAAAATGTAATTGATCCAATTGAGAAATACAAGGACAACATGGAGCAACATAAAACAAAGAGATAAGCCTATTCACAACGCCGGAGGGGACATGTTGCATTATTAAACTAAACAATGCACTACAATATAGGGGTTGTATAGCATTTCTAAGAAGCCAAGAGGGTCGTATAAAATAAATTGGGTACCACACTAAGAGGGTCGTACAAAATAAATTCGGATATTATGTTCCATGGTCATATAAATTAAAATGGGTAGATGATTCAGGTGGTCGTATAAATTAAATTTGATACTTATTCAGATGGTTGTATAAATGACACCATCCATACTCGGATGGAAGAATAGGAAAGTGAGAATACAAGTTAACACTAATATACTTAAAACCATTCGGGATACTTGGTAGTATAAATGACATTATGCATAAAGTGAAGATTAAACTGTATCCCAAGTATTGAAAAATACGAGAAAAAAAACATTACTTATCAAACTTCCGATATCCTTATCATATTTTGATATAATCATCCAATGTTAGCACAGATGTTAGGAACCTGGATTCTACGGAAATGCATTGGTTTTATCTGTGACTCTTCGATAAATCTTCTCTTTCTATCCTAGTAGAAAAAATTTCTTGGGTGTTCAGTTTAGAGCTGTATTGCAACGATACGGATACGGTTTTAATAAGGATATATGTTTGTATAGCAAGAGCTGTGTTACTATCCTAGTAACAATAATCTACAACAAAAATAGCAGAACATGAAAAAGAACATAATAAGGATACAAGGAATTATCTCATAACTATTCCAATTCAAAACAAGGGATGCTCTTTACATGAAAGACCTCTTAGCTCATCCATGAGTCTCACATTTCCAACCTCATCTTTCAAGGCTAACTCGGATGATCGGTAGCCTTATCAGCATCCGTTCAAGCAATAAAATGCAAGATTGAAGCAAATAATGATTTGTCTTTTAAGTGTATGTGAGATTCTAAAATTTTAGGATTAGTAAATTTATATAACTGCTCAGCTCTGGCAAGATATGCTACATTATACAAGGACGTAATAAATGATAAGTGATGTGTGTATCGATAACTACAACTTTCAGTCAAAATTCGTGCACTTACCAATTATATTTCTATTCTCCAGCCAGAATTCATGAAATCTGAAGGCCTTGGCTAAAAGCTTGGTTGAGGAGCAGCCATCTATAATCCAGAAACAAATGGGAACAAATCCAGAACACATATAGGCGCAAAGATAACGAGTCCCATCCCGTTTGCGCTGAACTTTCTTCTAGCCACTGACATTATCTGATTTGCACAGTCCAGAAAGCAGAAAAAGTATACACAATCAGCACTTATACAACAAAAATAATACGTGTTAAGAACATTTATCAGATTTAAGATTTAACCCTCATGATGATCATCACTGCCACGATAACCAGCCAAGAGACATCACCTACCCGAAAAACAAAAATAAACATGGTGAAATACATAAGCTCGTGGTCCTTGTCATCATAAATAAATTGGCAAGAGATGAGCCGTCAGAAATAATATTCACAACTAAACTTTTACTTTCAAGGGAGATGGGTAAATGACACAACCTCATACTACTGGAATAAAAAGAAACAAAGGAAGAGGTGTAATAAGATAGGTTCTCCTATCCCTTTAGCTATATGACTAAATTTTTTCGTGAGTGGTACCAAAGATGTTACCCATTCTTATTGTAAAATGAAAGGATCACTCTAGATTTTCCTTCTAACAAGTTGCATCGATACATCGCAACAAAATGACGCCATTTCCTAAAACATTATTACTCAAACTAGTTGCATCAGATCATCTCCTTATAACTTGTTGTGAATGCGTGTATCTTCTCTAGACTTCTATAACTGCACCTGCACTATTAATGGTACTCAACAACATATTATATTGGGAAACAAATGAAAAGGCTATACATACACACATAATTGAGGATTCCCCCAAATTCATTTGTTACAAGTCTGGGAACTTTTCTATACACATCAAATTCCCCCAAACTCATTTGTTACAAGTCAGGAAGACGTAGGCAATTTGTATATATATATATAGAGAGAGAGATAATACTTACTCTTGGAATAGGTTGAAAGCTCATTGGCCATGAAGGAAATATCCCTATTGTTGCTGCTGGTCTTGTTGTACAAAAAGCTGCAAGAAAATGACTTACAATCAAATTTTATAGTATTGAGCATATATGTTTAAGAAAGTTAAAGTAAAAATCTACTGTCATAATCTTGGTCCCGGTTCGTGTATAAACATTATTAAGAAAATTTTAAGAAAATTATATAAACATTGGAAAACATTCAAAGAATATATAATCAATACCGTGCCTGTAAGCGATACCATCAAAACCAGAAAAACCGGGTCCATTATTAAGCCAAAGAACAACAGGATATTCAGACGATACTACAAAGTAAAAGAACAAGCTCTTCTCATATTTTAACTACATTCACATATCTGAAAGACCCAATTCACTAAAACAACGAAAATTTTAGTAAAATATAAAAACATGGGTTTTGCTGAAATCATGAAATTTACTAAAAATTTATAAAATGGGGGTTTGATAAATTACCAGTCAATCCAATAAAGAAGAAAGAGATGAGTAGTTAAGAATTGATTTGAACCCTATGCAAAATCTTCTCAATAAAGCTAAAACATAAAACTTCACATCAGGATAATCACATGATAGGACAAGAATACTTAATTTAGGTCACCATGGATTCCGTCACGATGTAAGCTCTGGGACGAGGACAAGAAAATTGAGGAGGAACGAAGGAGAAGACTCGCAAATAAACCTTGTCAAGTTAACTTTGGTTAAGTTGGGAAGGGATAATAACATACTTTAGAAACGAACCGGTCTCAACCAAAATGGACCTATTTAACTGTCCAGTCAAAATAGGTTGACTGAAATCTTGTCTATGTATAAGGTTTGACCCAAACCTATGGATTTCTATGACTATTCCTCCAAATGTTTGTCATTAGACAAATTTTCGACCAAATGACTGATTTGATGTCATGTGGCAGGTTTTGGGCCGCTTAACAAATTTGATCACGAAAATAATTTAAGTGAGAAAGCAGAATTTGGGTTGCAGTGATGAAATTCAGGGCACGATATGATTTTTAGTCACTAAGCTGATTAGGTTGAGAAGGAGATTCTGGGTCATGAGATACATCTTAGATCATGATCTCAAATATGATTACTGGTTAGCAAAGACTGGATCGTCGGGTATATTTAGAATCATATTTGGCGTCACAAATACATTTATCCCTCGTACCAGATTTTTAGGGCCACAAGGCGTTTTGGGGTTAAGGTGTAAATTCGAATTTATGTGGCATATTTTTAAATCAAATAAATTTTTTGGTTAATTAGCCCTTGGATTTGAATTCTTGGAATATGACCACCTTTCAAATAACTAAGATTCCATAAGATACTTTTCTAATAACCAAATGGGATATCTCATCCAATTTTAAATCGAGGAGTTTACGAGAATACCCTCTATTCTCGATCGGTAAAACAAACAGAGGGATTTAGTCGGGCTCTTCCTTATTCCAATAACTTCTTCCCTCTAAAGATTGTTCATAGACATTGTTAGTGAGCAGGATAAAGACATCATCAGTTTGCTGGTTAGTATTTTTGTTTATATCAGTAAACAATATATAGGTGATCTATGTGTTTGATTTTTTTGATTTTTTTTTTAACCTTTTTCTTAAACATTTTTTTTTTATGTTAATTGGGTAAAGTTCGGTTTTTGTTTCTAGGTCTAGTATTTGGTGTATGAATCGAAAACAAAAATCAAATTGGTATGGATTGAAATTGAAATATGAAATTGGTATGGATTGATCTTAACTCTTAAGAACAATTTCCCCAATTCCAATTTTAGTTCATACCAATTTTGATTTTAAATTTTATTCTTCGAGGGTGTGGTGGTGGTGGCAGTGACGAGATGAATGAACAAGAAGTCATGAGTAATAGCATAGCTTAAAATGATAATCTCCATTCAATTACAGATTCAGAGAAGCTTAAGCTTCATAACAGAAGTAAGAGAAATTACATTAACTAAATGCGGTTTCAGGTATTTTGATTTTAATAACCAACACACGAGTTACGCGTGTTGAGAAGTGTGTGAAATAGTATCTGGCAGATCATGTGAACCGCACGTGAGAATGTAAGAATGCAAAACTCCTTATCCTTCACTGCAATAATTCTTATCCGCACTTTGCATTACTTGTGCTAATACCCCCTCAAGATCATGGGTAGAGTAAGCACACCGAGTTTGTCACAATCATCTCAAATCTTGGACCATGCAAAGCCTTTGTAAAGATGTTTATTAACCGATCAAAGCGTATGAACATAAAAGACATCTAGAGCCTTAGACTGCACAAGCTCTCGAACAAAGTAAAAATCAAGATGAACATGCTTCATGTTAGAGAGCATGACAGGGTTTGAAGCAAGACTGATGGAACTGATGTTGTCACACCTAGTTTAGGTATTCGGAGATTGGGAAATGTAAATCTTGTAGAGAAAGCAAAGCCAAACTACCTCGGCTGCATCTTTGTTAGCAAGTGTTACGTATTCAGCCTCTATCTTGGAGCGTGCAACTGTTGTTTAATTTTTGGAAGACCAGGAAATGATATTAGAACCCAAAAAGATATAGTACCCACCTGTTGAACGCCTATCATCCTTGCAGCCTGCCCAATCGGCATCTGAAATCCCTAATAAGAAGTTGTCTCCATTGGTAAAGAGAAGACCATAATTGATTGTTCCTTTTATGTAGCGTAGAATTCTCTTGAAGCTAGCTAGAGATGGAGGCGTTCTTGGATGTTGCATATCTTTGTGAGACCACATTCACTGCATAAGAGATTTCTGGGCGTGTCCAAGTTAAATAATGAAGAGCTCCTACCAATGATCCGTACTCGGTTGGATTGGAGAGCAGTTCACCTTCATCCTTGCTGAGTTTTTCAGATATTGCAAATAGAGTTTGACAGGGCTTGGTGCCATCCATATGATATTTAGTCAGCAAATCCACTGCATATTTGGTTTGTGAGAGGAACAGTGAGTCTGCATTTCTCTCAATTTCGAGACCCAAGAAAAAATGTAAGTCCCCTAAATCTTTGATGGAAGCTTTATTCTTTGTAGATGAGCAATCACCTTTTGTAAGAATGCATGAGAGCTGCCTGTAAGAAGTATGTCATCCACAAATACTAAAGCCACAGAAATATGAGGACCATCTTGATGAACAAAAAGGCTTGAATCAGATACAGAGTTGACAAACATGAGAGATAGAAGATCATTGCTTAATTTGGCATACCAGGCCTTAGGTGTCTGTTTTAGTCCATAGAAGGCCTTGTGGAGAAGACATACATGATTAGGCTTTGATTCATCAATAAACCCAGGCGGTTGAGTCATATAAACAACCTCTTTCAGATCTCCATGCAAGAAGGCGTTGCTGACATCGAGCAGATGAATTTTCCAATTGTATTGTACATCCATGGATAGAATAACTCTTATGGTGGTTGGCTTAGCCATATGACTGAAGTTTTGCTCATAGTCAATTCCTGGTTGCTGGTGATACCCTTTTGCAACAAGTCTAGCCTTATGGGTGTCAATTGTGCCATCTTCCTTGTATTTAATCCGAAAGACCCACTTACAGCCCACGACATTATCAATACCAGTTGGATCCACAAGTGACCATGTACCAACATCATTTAATGCTTTCTATTCCCTAGATGATACACCTCTCCAAACCTCTTCTTTGTGAGTAGCACTTATGCAAGTTGGAATAGACTGAGTCTTGCTAAGAAGAGCTATATCCATTGGGTACAATGTAGCAAAATATGATTTTCTGACTCTAATGCCATTTTTACCCCTAGTGGTCATTGCATGATCATTCACTGTGGGAGAGGAGGAAGAAAGTGTAGGTGAAATTAGTGGAACATCTGGATAATTAGTGTCAGGTACAAGGGGATATGGGGATGTGGATAGAAGGAGCTTGTAAGGAAAAGAGTCCTCATTAAATGACACATGTCTAGAGATGTAAACAATTCCTGATTGAGGGTCTAAGCATCTATATCCTTCGTGTTGAAGGCTGTAGCCAAGGAAGATACGTTGCTTGCTTCTAGGCTCAAGTTTGTTTGTAGTGTATGGCTTAAGCCATGGATAACATGCACATCCAAACACCTTGAGGAAGTTGTAGTCTGGTATTCTTTGAAAAAGAAGTTGAAAGGGAGAGGAGTAGTTGATAGACCTAGTGGGAAGTCTATTGATTAAGTAATTTGCGGTTTGCAATGCATCAACCCAAAACTCATGAGGAAGACCAGATTGAGACAACAAAGTTCTAGTGATGCCTAAGAGATGTTTGTGTTGACTTCTGCCACACCATTTTGCTCAGGTGTATGAGGGCATGAAAGTTCATGAGTGATTCCCTTATTTTCTCAAAAAATAGCTAAGAACTTATTTAAGAATTCTCCACCATTATCAGTTCTTATGGTTTTTATTGAGTGTGAGAGAAGGTTTTCAATTATATGCACAAAGGAAGAGAAGTGTTGTGTGAAATCAGATTTAGCATGCAAAGGGATAATCCAGCAGTACTTAGTGTATTCATCAATAATATTGGCATACTATAGATTTCCTGAGAAGGACCCCAAAGGTCCATATGCAATAATTCTAGAGGTGTAGTAGCAACAGTAGTTCAAATCTGAAAAGGAAGTTTTTGACTTCTACAAAGTTTGCAGTCTAAGCAAGAAAAAGATTTATTAGAAACATTGGATAATTGCAGCAAATTACAAAGTTTCCGGAGAGTTTGAAAACTGGGATGACCAAATCTTCTATGTAGGAGAACACAGTCAATGGTAGTGGAGGAGAGAGCAAGAGAGGCTTTCCTGAAGGAGAATAACTCTCCAGAAACTCTGTAATTTGTTGCAATTATCCAGTGAAAATTGAACCATCCCAACTCAAAGTCTCAAAATGAGTTCCTTCGGAATCTTACCACTCAACTTGTTGTAAGATAAGTTCAGAAAACCAAGAGAATCCATTGCAGTTAGAATACAGTAAATTGTTGATTCTATTGCAGTCAGAACAATACGTTGTTTTCATAAAATTTGATACGGTGCTCTTGTTTTTTGGTAATAATTTTCGGTTCTGGAGAGATTTTGGGTATATATATGGTTGCAGTTAGAATACAGTCAATTGTTCTTAGAAAATTTGATAGTTGCACAAGTATCTTATGTATACATGCACACTCGCAAAATAATAGACATCATAGTATGCGACATTACCATCGATATTTGCATTTCCATGGGTGTATTCTGCTAATAACATGTAATCCTATTGGAAGTCGTCAGGAATTGTGAAAAATGCTGGACAGTTATGATATTACAGTTTGTGAGCAGCAATATGGGCGATCTATAATAACAAGCAAAAGAAACCGAATTTATTGTAAGGTTATCCATCACAAATTTCAACTTCATTCAAATAAACGAATACAAAAATTTAAGAAAATGAACATGAAAGAATAATTATGCAGCAAACAAAGCCTCTCCAATAAAGAAATTTCATTGCAAGCTACCATCAAAGAGTGATTAATCATCTTTAGTACTTTGGCTCTGGAGTGTAAACAAAAGGACCAACAGAGTATAAGTTCTTGTTGTTTGGGAGACTGTGATAATTGAGAGAAAGGAGGGCACCAGTGACACCATTGTTGATATCGGTAGGGTGACTGCAACTTGTCATTGGGCATGTGTCGAGGTACACCTTGCACTGGAAAACTTGGTAAATGATGGATGATACATCCAATTTAGTGTAGAAGTATCCCTTGTTGTCAGTTTTACTGGTGACGACCAATAGCTGAGAAACTAAATCAGCGGCCAAACATACCACTTAAATCACAACTCCTGCACATAACAATCGCACCAGACACAAATCAGAAAACAATTTAGGTAGTTCCTATATGCTCAGTATATCCAGATACTATTTGCCGAATGACTATTCAGAAAATTCAAGAATCGAAAAATGGAGGAGTATATTACCTTCAATTGGGGTACGTTCAGCACCGGATTGACAGTAAACAAACCCTTGCACTGCATAGTTTTTGGGGGTTGGGACCTTAGGTGTGGTTGGAACATATGGCTTTTCTACTGTAGGTACGGCAGGAACATATGGGACTTCAGGGTATACTGCCTTTGGCTTTTCAGCTTTAGGTACGGCTGGCACATATGGCTTTTCGGCCTTAGGTACAGTTGGAACATATGGAACTTGAGGTGTGGTTGGGACGTATGGCTTTTCAACCTTAGGTGTGGTTGGGGTGTATGGGACTTCAGGGTGTGCTACCTTAGGGACGGTTGGGGTGTATGGGACTTCAGGGTGTGCTACCTTTGGTGTGGTTGGGGTGTATGGCACTTCTGGATGTGCAACAGATGGAACATATGGCTTCTCGGCCTTGGGAACAGCTGGAACGTATGGGACTTCTGGATGTGCAACAGATGGAACATATGGCTTCTCGGTCTTGGGAACAGATGGAACATATGGCTTCTCGGCCTTGGGAACAGCTGGAACATATGGAACTTCTGGATGTGCAACAGATGGAACATATGGCTTCTCGGTCTTGGGAACAGATGGAACGTATGGCTTCTCGGCCTTGGGAACAGCTGGAACGTATGGCACTTCTGGATGTGCAACAGATGGAACATATGGCTTCTCGGTCTTGGGAACAGCTGGAACATATGGCTTCTCGGCCTTGGGAACAGCTGGAACATATGGAACTTCTGGATGTGCAACAGATGGAACATATGGCTTCTCGGTCTTGGGAACAGATGGAACGTATGGCTTCTTGGCCTTGGGAACAGCGGGAACGTATGGGACTTCTGGATGTGCAACAGATGGAACATATGGCTTCTCGGCCTTGGGAACAGAGGGAACGTATGGGACTTCTGGATGTGCTACCTCAGGAACTGTAGGTACTCTAACTCTTGGAAGGTAATTAGAAATCTTAAAAGGTTGACCTACTGTACCAGAAGGTGTTGATTCTTCTTCAGAACCATAATAACCATAAGAAGTAGATGCAAGTGCTAGAAAAGCAAGAGCAAAAACACAAACCAAACTGTTGATTCTTGCCATGCTTAGTTTTTGCTTAAAACTAAGGATCGATCGGAGAGTTATCTCAGAGATGTATGAGAGATGATGATGATAACTTCCAATGAATTAAAATGGGAGAAATCAGGCTCTTTTATAGTACTGAATGAAGATTCGAGGAATTTCATCCTTGAAGCTATTCAAATGAGTCGTGGAAGCAGCATAGTGTGTGATTGTAGTACATGGTATGCACGTCGTATCAAAGTTTTGTTGTTGTCACCCACGAATGTTGGCCATTCGGACTTATTTAGCTGACAACATCGTATCTAAAATGATATGATATGAAGATATGCCGATTCTTAGTTCAAATTCAGACTCGATAATGACCTTTGTATGTGAATCTATCTGTTAAAAATAATTTTCGAGGCCAAGGTTGTCCAAGAGAGGACCATTTATCGAATTAAAAATTTCTATCTTTTGAGTTATCTCGGCACATCTGTATTAAAAAAAAATATTTTTGATGGACACCGTGGATGCAATAGTTTTTAATTATTGGACAAATGTTGGTCATTGGACAAATTTTCGACCAAATGACTGATTTTCAGTCATGTGGCAGGTTTTGGACCCGGGATGAGACAATGACCGCGGGTTGAATACCGCGGTTCATCCCGCAAGACACAACAAATTAGGGTCCCTTGACCCGGCGTTTAGTAGGGGTGGGTTTTGGTGGGACCCACCCTAATTGTGTTTGTCGGGATGAGCCCGCGGGAATCAACCCGCGGGACGTAAATCATTTTCGGTTTTGGGCCGCTTAACAAATTTGATCACGAAAATAATTTAGAGAAAATGGGTCATTTGTCCAAAAAAATTTAAAACACGGTTCAAATGGACGAGTAAAAAAAAGTACGGGTGAAATAGCCAAGAAAAAAATAGCAATGATGAAACTGGGTTCATCATGGCTTATACTTAAAAAATAGCAAGGATGAAACTGGATGCATCCTGTGTAAAATAAAAATAAGAAAAAAATTATTTGAAAATGGACAGGATGAAACTCAGTTACATCCTCGCCTATTTTTAAATTTTTGTCCATTTAAAATATCTTTTTAATTTTTGGCTATTTAAACAGTATCAAAACCTAAGTGTCATTTTCACCCAAGAATTGTTGATTTTGGTCTTTTTGACCAATTTTGTGAATAATTTAAGTTAAAAAGCAGAATTTGGGTTGCAGTGATGAAATTCAGGGCACGATATGATTTTTAGTTACTTGGCAGATTAGGTTGTGAAGGAGATTTTGGGTCATGAGATACATCTTAGCTCATGATCTCAAATATGATTACTGGTTAGCAAAGACTGGATCGGCGGTATATTTAGAATCACATCGGCATATTTGGCGTCACAAATACATTTATCTTTTTTTTTTTGATCAGAAGTGAGGATTTATTAGAGAAAAGGAGAATGTACACAAGTTCTACAAGAGGTAGATAAGCAGAAAGAAAAAATTACACGAAATCAAAAAAATAAAGCATCCCACATATTAAGAACTGTGCTAGAAAAGTTTAAATGAACCCTTGCCTCGCAGCCTCTCCGCCAAAGCTAAAATAGAGCTTCTTACTTCCAAACCCAAGTCGACCTCGGTCTTGAATGAATGATTTGGCTCAAATGTACGTTTATTTCTCTCCAACCAAATTGTATAAACCACCGCAGCCTGGAATAAGACTCCATATAAAGTTACGAGTCTGAAAAAGCACTTCGATGCTAACCGAGTGCAAGCATCCGCATACTACCGGGTACCACCCAAGACCAAGAAGAGCTAGGCGAGAACCAAAGACCAAATTTTGTGAGCTACTTTGCAGTGGAGAAAAATATGATCGTGAGATTCTGTGTCATCACCACAGAGGACACACGAATTGTAGATATCAACACCTTTATTCAGCAAGTTATCAATTGTATTTAGCTTCTCATGGAAAAGACACCAGACCATAAAATTTATCTTAGGTGGGATTGACTTGTTCCAAATACATTTATCCCTCATACCAGATTTTTGGGGTCACAAAGGCAGTTTTGGGGTTAAGGTGTAAATTGAATTATGTGGCATATTTTAGATAGATTTGGTTTTAGCAAACAAGGTTGTAGGGTAATAGTAAAATTTTATAATCATAAATTTTACCAAACAAAGTTATAGCGCAATAGTCGTATATCTTAGTGGTAAGTTTGTTGTCAAATGATAAATTTTGAGTTTCCCGATGGATTTTTTGTAATGTGTTTGAGTTAAAGAACCCGAAATGAGTACTGGGTAACTAACAAAATTCTGATCAATACATAACAAAAAATTTCGAGTCAATTAGTAACTTTGGGTCACATATTTATTGCTAGAGATTTTACGACACAAATTAAATTATGAGCTGCAAAACAAAATATTGTTCAAAAAAAATTATTCTCCTAAATGAATAAGACATTTACTTGCACCAAAACCAAATCATTGTCAGTGACTAAGAGGATTTTAAGTGTAAAACTCTCTAAACATACGAATATTACATGTCCTGATTCATGAATTTTTGGTGAGAAATAAAGGAAAGTTGTTCATCTACGGTAGCTCCCTCTGATTATAAATCGGAGAGAGTGATGAGGGACTTGATTGATTTAATCGGTGTTATAGTTTACTGTTCAAATGTGTTATTTTCAACTAGTTAAATAACTTGAACGTAGCATACGAAAAACAAATCCTTTTATGGAAATTGGTCAAGAAACACTCTTGAAGGTATTGGAGCAAACCAAGTTCTAATGCAAGAAAAATCAATTTGATATATTTAGAGTTTTGAGATAGATTCTTTTTTGTAATGTGCTTAAATTAAAGAGCCCAAAATAAATATTAGTTCACTTAGCAAAATTTAGATCATTACAAAACATTAAGTCTGTTAGACCTTTGGGTCACATAATTATTGCTAAACTTTTATGAGCCGCAAAGCAGAATTTTGTTAAAGAACAAAAAAAGTTTTCCTACATGAATACAGAAAAGCCAAGGGTGGACCAAAATTGGTGTACCAATTGTGGACCATCAAGGGTCCAAAGGTACTCAGTAGTATCTCATCAACTCTAGTAAGGAGGAAGTCAGGGATATCAATCTTTTAGGTTTGTATATTTAAATTAGTTGTATAGAGGAGTTTGGCAGGGTTGGGTTTAACAGTGGGGCAAGTCCAACTAGCTGGATTTGGTTAGGGACCTGGTCCAGCTTTAGCCTATAAAAAAACAAAGAAATTATGGACCATCAAACTCTAACCATAGGATGTTGTTATAGGGTCCTACTCAAATTTTAAAAACCCCACCCTACCAAATCCCGTGGTGGAAATCGGTCCACCTCTATTGGTCTGCCCCTAGCACTTCCCGACATGAATATAACATTTACCCACACTAAAACTAAATCGATGTCCAAAGATTTTAAGTGTGAATCTCATTCATCGTATGAATCGTATTACAAGCTAGTCATAAATCTTTGGAGGGAAATAAAGGAAACTTGTTGTTCATCCATTGAAGCTCCTTCTTGTGATTATAAATTAGAGAGAGGGAGGGACTTGATTGATTTAATCAGTGTTTGTTCATATAACTTACATGTAGCATACGAGAAACAGTTCTTGTTATGGAGATTATACATGAAACACTTTTCTAAGATATTGGAGCAAACCAAGTTTTAATGTGAGAAAAATCAATTAATTAGGAAAATCATGGCGTGAGGGCAACAACAATCAACTGACTCACTTTGGTCCATCTTTGGATGTCAGTTGCCTTTGATGACTTCCGTCAAAATTTATCTGAAAATATCCACCTTCATCTAAAATGGACGAATTTCTATCCCAATGTATTTCATGGTCTTTTACAAAAAACAATTAAAGTTGGATACATTTTTTCGATAGTTTATTAGTGTTGTGATTGTCCACTAAAACTTATTTTGAATAACGAGAAAATAATGACATTTTTTTGAAGCAAGAAAATAATGACATACTCCTCCGTACCACATATATAGGCGGAGGAGGGACAAATTCTAAGAAATTTTTGGATTTCATAATTTTTATGTTTTTTCCTGTTTTACCCTTAATCATATTTCAAATGTTAGAGACATATACTTAATTATGATAATTCTCAAGCAAATTAATAGGGGTAATATAAGTAAAAAGTCGTTGAGAAATTTGGGCAGTGCCTATATAGTGGTACAAGGCAAAATGAAAATTCCGCCTATATAATAGGTACGGAGGGAGTACTTGTTAACTTTTTTTTTTTCCAAATAGTTGAGTAGCAATTAGTAATCTAGCTGTTGTGATATAGAATAAGAGGAGAAGAAGATACAAAGTAAAGGGAGAAAAGAAGAGAGATTTCTTATTCATTAGTACAATAGACAAACATTAGAGCCTCTATTTATAGGGCTAGACACAAGTGCATCCCAGTAATAAACGGGATTTGCCCTAGATATTCTTAACATAATTACACGTTTATAACACTCCCCCTGATGACATTGTGTCTAAGCTATTTACCTCGTTAAAACCTTGTCAGGAAATTCCAAAAGGACAAAACCTGATCGAAGGGAAATGAGTACAATTGAGAAAACTTAGAAAAAATTTGGACACGCAAATGTTGCCTCATTAAAACCTTGACAAGGAAAACCCAATGAGAAAAACCTTGGTTAAGGAAAAAGAGTACAACGTGATAGTCTAGTAAAATACCTTCTAATTTGATACTCCACCTGATAAGTACTTTAGTTAAATCTTGGCTTGCAAATCTTGGAGTCGAGCCAATTTCGGAAACAATTTCTTGAATCTTTGGAGATAGCAATGCTTTCGTGAGAAATTTCCAAGTTGATGAAGTCTTCTTTTGTGTTAGTCTTCTAATGGTAGTGTTCTCGAGTCTTCACGCTTCTTTAAGTACATTGAGGACTTGCTTCTTGGATTCCTAGCTTCGTAGATGATTTTCAAAAGTAGTTGATGTAGTTTCTTCAACAAAGTGTCAATATGCAGTTATAGTACCATAGGTGAGTAGAGTTTGTGATCATCCCATATATGGATCGGAATGATATCCAAATTCTAAGGGTTCTTATGTTGATGTGGTCTAACAAAACGAGAATGACCTAGTTAATGGTGGGAATCCACCAAATAACCAAATTATACAACTCCCCCTTGGATGACCACCATGTTGAATAAATTGCCTCACTAAAACCTTGCCAATAAAACCCAAAGGGGGAAAAAATTTGGACGAAGGAAAAAGAGCACAAATATCAACATTTTGAAAGAACATCAAACGTCAACGAGATGTTGCCTCGTTAAAACCTTGTCGGAAAACCACGTAGGACAAAACCTCGAAACGAAGGAAAAAGAGTACAACTTTTGACGATTTATGGATGCTAACTCAACTATATGAGTATTACGGAAAATGAGCATCAAATCATAACTCTAGTTTATCTCAAAGACGCAGTTTAAGCTAGCATAATTCTAGCTATGATTTAATAAAGAAATAAAGAGAATAGAATCTATCTTTCTAAAGCGTGGATTTTGGTGTTTTAAAGGACTCCTCAAGAGACCTACAAAGTTGATATGATCAACGCATTAATCCGGATTTTTGGTTTTGTACCAAATTTTAAAAACACAAAAGGATTGTTAAATACGACGTAAGCGAGTCGGTTAGGCTGCTGAATATAACTTTAATCCACCAAGGATTATAAATTCGATAATTTTTCTCCAACCACATCTTGTGTGAATGCAATACGAGTCCTTAAAGACTACCACGCAAATGCATCATATTAGAAGAACAAAGTGTTAATTAATGAACCAATCCTAGGGTTTGAACATATAACCCCAAATCGCTCTTAAAACGATATAGTTCTCTTAATACGCAATATGACTAACACCGGCTGTAATTTTTCAGGCTTGGCAATTTTAAGGTGTCAAGTCAAGCTAGGATCCTTATATTGCGTCAATTGAGAAATTATAATAATCCAATCTAATTTGGATTATATGCCAACCAATCACATATGTCGATATTACTCTGCAGAGGGGTTCAAAACCACCATAATTTATTTCAGTAGCTACTTAATTTGAATATTCGACAACGTATTAATTAATGATGATCCTACAAAATTCTCAAGTGTATGCATATCGTGAAAAACATTCAAAGAATTCTTTGGTACCGGCGCACTGCGGCATTATAATCTCCCCATCTTCCAAAGGCTGGAGAGATATATGAACTATGAGAATGTAGATCTTTTGATAGACTCTATTGGAGCACTATCTGTAGCATGTAGAAAAACACTACATTTTTGCTAGAAGTGATTGGATTTGCCTTTTCAAACGAAATTAGCTTATGGAAAAGCTAAATGAGATAATTTCACGCCTATTATTTACTGGCAGCCATTTTCGATTTGATCATAATAGGAGAGAAATTGATATAACTTTTAAGTTAACGAACACCAACATTTGGTAGTGTATAGTCTCCCACGATATGGCGAAATATGTTTTTTTTTTTATCTCATATACGAAACAAGTTTCATTGAGTATTATCCGATTAATTCGAGACATATACTTGTGATGATTTCTGGATTTTAACAATACCAGTTGGACTATAGATAATGACTTTAAAAGCCAAAAAGAAAAATTTAAGTCCTTCAATAAAAATAAATTTGTTGTCTTCTTATACAAATTTAACCGAACCATGGATTTTATTGGTTATAGCAAAAAGTATATAAAATATGCAACCAAATCTCCAATGACCTATAAGGTCGACGAGATATCCACTCACCTAAGAATGAAATAATGGACAATTTATTTCATCAAAATAAATTAATTTTAAGATCAATATAGTCCTTACAAAGACTAATGAGATAGGCTAACAAGCCGGGTGCGCACCCATTGATCTTGAGTGTCCAATTATTTTCAAATTCCAAAGGGAACAATCCCAAAATTTTGAGATAATTACCACGAGAAAAAAATAAAAATTGCAAAATCCAACAAGAATGCAAAGCAATTCCTCGTTTTATTGGTATTCACTAAAAATACCATAATAACGATATCCAATCTTCGTATTACCGATAGAATACCAATTCCGATTGGTTGATATGTTTCTTTTGGAGAAAATAAAGAAATTGTAGTGTTTTTTCTATGTAGAAAAGAAAAATATATATGAAGATTTCTCTGGGGAATAAAAATCAAAAAAACCAAAATTGGCTAAAAATGCTTAGAATGCCAATTTTACATCTCATTATAGAGAATTTATGGAGAAAACTAATACCGATTGGTCAAACAATATATCTAACGATTTGAAAAAAAAATGTCGTTAGTTATGGAAAATCCATCGTGGGGTAAAAGAATGGATTCAGAAAGAATAGAAACCAAACGCAAATCACATGATCATTGTCCAATGGACAAAGATACCAATATTAACCGGTAGGAGGTTTTTCAACCATGCACATAATTAATAACTTAGTATAGGTATTTCAAGCTGCGACAACACTAATTTTGGTGATTATAGTTTCTTTTAGAAGGATAGAAACTATAAACCATCTATCGATGGGTTTTTGTTTTTTCTTTCTCTATGAACAAAATTAGAGAAGAAGGGAGAATCAGATTGATTACCCGTGCCCCAAAAATATGGACTGTTTAACTTTTAGGGTTAACCAATGGATTTTAATTGCACCCAATGAAAATAGAGAATAACCATAATCATACATTCTCATAGTCGGTCGGGTTGCAAAGATACGCAACTCCATCACAAATAAATACACCTTCAGGTGAGTAGATAAGAGAAAAAATAAATAAAATAATAATCATTAATCATTGATGTTAGTGATGTTAGTCCTGAACAGAGGAACAATTAATAATTGATCCAGTGATTTAATAAAATAGAAGAAATTAAGAATAAAGACAATAAATTAACTTTTTCTTTGTATAACAACGAGTCACGTTGTGATGTCTCAAGTTTGTACTTGTATACTTTTTAAATCGCTTAAACGAGACGTGGTGCCCTAGAATCATCTGGACATGCAAACAAAGAAAAAAGATAGATGTCAAAATGAGAACATGTAGTTATGTTTGATTAAAACTAGTTAACTCATGGAAAACGTTCGAAAACAAAAGATTGAAAGCTATTTAGAACGGCATCATGTTCAATTTGTCATTGTTTAGAGCATGTCTCTATTCATAATTCCCTTGGTAGAAACGGCTGAGGTGTATCTTTATAAGTACAAAAGCCAATCAATACTCAATTTGTAGAGCTAAGTGCGTGATAACGTGTTGTGATATAGAATAAGAGGAGAAGAAGATACAAAGTAAAGGGAGAAAAGAAGAGATTTCTTATTCATTAGTACAATAGACAAACATTAGAGCCTCTATTTATAGGGCTAGACACAAGTGCATCCCAGTAATAAACGGGATTTGTCCTAGATATTCTTAACATAATTACACGTTTATAACACTAGCATGTTTATCAGTTTATAGTAATTCTTGACGGACTTAGTAAATAGCCGTATTATGTGACATTGTGGGCCCCTCCCTGGATGCTGGCTTCGAGCCTACCATATAAGATTCATACTTTTTGGAGACTGGTTTCAAGCCCACCATGTAAGGTTCATGCTTTTTACATCCGTATTTTTTGTTGGAAAGTTGTTTTGAGGCTTACAAAATGATTATCCTATCTGGGGTGTCTTTATAAGAGATGTCTTAACCGTCAGTAAATTACTACGTTTCCCTTAATTATTTTAAATTATATAAATACCTTTAGTAAAATTAAAAAATATAAACCTAAACTAATCAAAATCAAAATCAAAATCAAAATCAAAATCAAAATCAAAATCAGTTTAATTATTTCACCTATTACCAATGGGGACGGAGCTATGTGCATCCTAGGGTGGCCCCCGGCCCCCTATTTTTTGTTAATTCATTAGACAACCCTTGATGTTTTTGTTATTTGGAAGAAAAATTCTTCAATAAGCCCCCCTAAAATATATGTTTTATACATTAGCCTCCCCTGTGAAAGATTTCTGGCTCCGTCCCTGGTTACCAAGTTTTAATGTGAGAAAAATCAATTAGGAAAATCATGGTCTGAGAGTGACAACAATCAACTGACTCACCTCACTCAATTTTTGGAGCTTTAGTAGTTTCTTATGCCTACCATGAAAATTTATCTGAAAATATCTTCCTTCATCTTAAGATGATGGATTCCTATCTAAGTGAAATCATCAATGTAATTCATGATCTTTTACATAAAATAATTAATATCAGGAATATTTTTTGGATAATTGATAGAATGGGAAATTCTAAAGTTCCCTTCCCATGTTTAATTTTGAAGAAAGTCCGAAAACAAGGTCATTCAAAAGATAACTAATATTTTGGTTGAATCCAAAAATTGGCCAGCTAATTGTACGTTTTGATCTACAAATTAAAGTTTTTGATTTTTGTTTTCCAAATTAGGTGGACTTAGAGCATCCACAATCGCAGAGTATAACCAAATTTTTTGTAAAAAATGACGCAAAGGAGAAGGATTAAAGACCAAACACCCGTACTATAACCAAAACCTGAGACCATATTTAGTCTTTAATTTGATCTTTAGCTCGAGGCGTAATTTAAAAGTTACGCTTTGATGGAGCTGTGGTGTTGTGATTGCGCCTGATGATGGGCGTAACTTTGATTACGCCTATAACAAAAAAAAAAAAAAAAAATGGGGCGTAGTGGGATTACGCCCGATGGAGTGGGTGCGGGGATTGCGCTGATGATGGGGCGTAACTCAAAGATACGCCCCATAATAAAAAAAAAAAAAATGGGGCGTAGTTTGAAACTACGCACCATGAGTTTTAGTCTCGCACCATAGTATGCAAAGAAGGAGTAAACCAAATTAATTTGGTTTTTTTAGTCTTATTTTTGGTTTTGCTC